>CP125977.1:524490380-525033200 GCA_030063025.1 Avena longiglumis
CTTTAAATAGCCCTAGAACCATAAAACTATGGGCAATATCTCATGAAAACGGCCATAAAACAAGAAAACGACGAGTTTCTGGTCATATCTTTCTGACTTGTATCAGGTCGGAAGGTCACTGTAAATCGCCCTAGAACCCCCAAACTGTGGGCAATAGCTCATGAAAACGGCCATAAAACGCGAGAAAGACGAGTTTCTGGTCATATCTCTCAAAAATGTAACGGGTCTTACATGCCTTGCAAATTCAATTGGAACCAAAAACCGTGGGCAATAACTCATAAAAATGGCTATAAACATGAAAAGAGCGAGTTTTAGGCATAACTCTCAAACATGTATCGGGTCTTAAAGTCGTTGTAAATCGCCTAGAACCCCAAAACTGTGGGCAATAGCTCATAAGCGGCCATAAAACGCGAGAACGGCGAGTTTATGGTCATATGTCTCAAACATGTCAGGGTTCTTTCGAGACATGCAAATCCGGCTGAAACCCAAAAACTGTGGGCAATAACTCATGAAAATGACCATAAAACACGAAAAAGACGAGTTTTTAGGCATAACTCTCAAACATGTACCGGGTCTTAAGGTTGCTTTAAATAGCCCTAGAACCATATAACTGTGGGCAATAGCTCATGAAAACGGCCATAAAACAAGAAAACGACGAGTTTCTGGTCATATCTTTCCAACATGTATCAGGTCGGAAGGTCACTGTAAATCGCCCTAGAACCCCTAAACTGTGGGCAATAGCTCATGCAAACGGCCATAAAACGCGAGAACGGCGAGTTTCTAGTCATATCTCTCAAACATGTCAGAGTTCTTTCGAGACATGCAAATCCGGCTGCAACCCAAAAAACTGTGGGCAATTACTCATGAAAATGACCATAAAACACGAAAACGACGAGTTTTTAGGCATAACTCTCAAACATGTACCGGGTCTTAAGGTTGCTTTAAATAGCCCTAGAACCATAAAACTGTGGGCAATAGCTCATGAAAACGGCCATAAAACAAGAAAGCAGCGAGTTTGGTCATATCTTTCCAACATGTATCGGTCGGAAGGTCATGTAAATCGCCTAGAACCCCTAAAGCTGGGAAATAGCTCATGAAAAGCGGCCATAAACGCGAGAACGGCGAAGTTTGGTCATATTTCTCAAACTTGTCGAGGTTCTTCGAGACATGCAAATCCTTGAAACCCAAAAGCAGGCAATAACTCGGAAAATGACCATAAAACTAAAGCAGCGAGTTTTAGGCATAACTCTCAAACATGTACGGGTCTTAAGGTTGCTTTAAATAGCCCTAGAACCATATAACTGTGGGCAATAGCTCATGAAAACGGCCATAAAACAAGAAAGCAGCGAGTTTCGGTCATATCTTTCAAACATGTATCGGTCGGAAGGTCCGTAAATCGCCTAGAACCCCTAAACTGTGGGCAATAGCTCATGCGCGGCCATAAAGCGAGAACGGCGAGTTTCTAGTCATATCTCTCAAACATGTCGAAGTTCTTTGAGACATGCAAATCCTACACAACCAAAAAGCGTGTTGGCAATTACTCATGAAAATGACCATAAAAACGAAAGCAGCGAGTTTTAGGAATAACTCTCAAACATGTACCGGGTCTTAAGGTTGCTTTAAATAGCCTAGAACCATGAAACGTGGGCAATAGCTCATGAAAGCGGCCATAAAACAAAGCAGCGAGTTTACGGTCATATCTTTCCAACATGTATCGGTCGGAAGGTCATCAGAATCGCCTAGAACCCCTAAAGCGTGGGAAATAGCTCATGAAAACGGCCATAAAGCGCGAACGGCGAGTTTCGGTCATATTTCTCAAACTTGTCGTGGTTCTTCGAGACATGCAAATCGTGAAACCAAAAGCTGGGCAATAACTCGTGAAAATGACCATAAAACACGAAAGCGACGAGTTTTTAGGCATAAATCTCAAACATGTACCGGTTCTTAAGGTTGCTTTAAATATCCCTAGAACCATAAAAGCGTGGGCAATAGCCCATAAACGGCCATAAAACAAAACGACGAGTTTCTGGTCATATCTTTCCAACATGTATCAGGTCGGAAGGTCATTGTAAATCGCCCTAGAACCCCTAAACAGTGGGCAGTAGCTCATGAAAACGGCCATAAAACGCGAGAACGGCGAGTTTCTGGTCATATCTCTCAAACATGTCAGGGTTCTTTCGAGACATACCGTCCAAATTTGAAACCAAAAGCGTGGGCAATAACTTATGAAAATGACCATAAAACACGAAAGCAGCGAGTTTTTAGGCATAACTCTCAAACATGTACGGGTCTTAAGGTTGCTTTAAATAGCCCTAGAACCATAAACTGGGCAATAGCCCATAAAAACCATAAAACAAGACAACGACGAGTTTACGGTCATATCTTTCCAACATGTATCGGTCGGAAGGTCATCGTAAATCGCCCTAGAACCCTAAAGCGTGGGAAATAGCTCATGAAAACGGCCATAAAAGCGAGAAACGGCGAGTTCGGTCATATTCTCAAACTTGTCGGGTTCTTTCGAGACATACCGTCAAACCAAAAGCTGTGGGCAATAACTCATGAAAATGACCATAAAACCTAAACGACGAGTTTTAGGCATAACTCTCAAACATGTACGGTTCTTAAGGTTGCTTTAAATAGCCTAGAACCATAAAGCGTGGGCAATAGCCCATGAAAACGCCATAAAACAAGAAAGCAGCGAGTTTACGGTCATATCTTTCCAACATGTATCGGTCGGAAGGTCACGTAAATCGCCCTAGAACCCCTAAACTGGGAAATAGCTCATGAAAACGGCCATAAAAGCGAGAACGGCGAGTTCGGTCATATTTCTCAAACTTGTCGGGGTTCTTTGAGACATGCAAATCGATTTGAAACCAAAAGCGTGGGCAATAACTCATGAAAATGACCATAAAACCAAACGACGAGTTATTAGGGATAACTCTCAAACATGTACCGTTCTTAAGGTTGCTTTAAATAGCCCTAGAACCATAAAGCGTGGGCAATAGCCCATGAAAACGTCCATAAAACAAGAAAGCAGCGAGTTTACGGTCATATCTTTCCAACATGTATCGGTCGGAAGGTCAGTAAATCGCCTAGAACCCTAAGCGGTGGGCAATAGCTCATGAAAAGCGGCCATAAAAGCGAGAAGGCGAGTTTCGGTCATATCTCTCAAACATGTCGGGGTTCTTTCGAGACATGCACAAATCCGTGAAACCCAAAACTGGCAATAACTCATGAAAATCACCATAAAACTGAAAACGCGAGTTTTAGGCTTAACTCTCAAACATGTACCGGGTCTTAAGGTTGCTTTAAATATCCCTAGAACCACATAATTGTGGGCAATAGCTCATGAAAACGGCCATAAAACAAGAAAACGACGAGTTTCTGGTCATATCTTTCCAACATGTATCAGGTCGCAAGGTCACTGTAAATCGCCCTAGAACCCCTAAACTGTGGGCAATAGCTCATTAAAACGTCCATAAAACACGAGAACGGCGAGTTTCTGGTCATATCTCTCAAACATGTCAGGGTTCTTTCGAGACATGCAAATCCGGCTGAAACCCAAAAACTATGGGCAATAACTCATGAAAATGACCATAAAACACGAAAACGACGAGTTTTTAGGCATAACTCTCAAACATGTATGAGGTCTTAAGGTTTCTTTAAATAGCCCTAGAACCATAAAACTGTGGGCAATATCTCATGAAAACGGCCATAAAACAAGAAAGCGACGAGTTTCTGGTCATATCTTTCTGACTTGTATCAGGTCGGAAGGTCATCAGAATCGCCCTAGAACCCCCAAACTGTGGGCAATAGCTCATGAAAACGGCCATAAAACGCGAGAAAGACGAGTTTCTGGTCATATCTCTCAAAAATGTAACGGGTCTTACATGCCTTGCAAATTCAATTGGAACCAAAAACCGTGGGCAATAACTCATAAAAATGGCCATAAACACGAAAAAGACGAGTTTTTAGGCATAACTCTCAAACATGTATCGGGTCTTAAAGTCGTTGTAAATCGCCCTAGAACCCCAAAACTGTGGGCAATAGCTCATGAAAACGGCCATAAAACGCGAGAACGGCGAGTTTCTGATCATAACTCTCAAACATGTCAGGGTTTTTTCGAGACATGCAAATCCGGATGAACCCAAAAACTGTGGGCAATAACTCATGAAAATGACCATAAAACACGAAAACGGCGAGTTTTTAGGCATAACTCTCAAACATGTACCGGATCTGAAGGTTGCTTTAAATAGCCCTAGAACCATAAAACTGTGGGCAATAGCTCATGAAAACGGCCATAAAGCAAGAAAACGACGATTTTCTGGTCATATCTTTCCAACATGTATCAGGTCGGAAGGTCACTGTAAATCGCCCTCGAACCCCTAAACTGTGGGCAATAGCTCATGAAAACGGCCATAAAACGCGAGAACGGCGAGTTTCTGGTCATATCTCTCAAACATGTCAGGGTTCTTTCGAGACATGCAAATCCGGCTGAAACCCAAAAACTATGGGCAAAACAGCCATAAAACGCGAGAACGGCGAGTTTCTGGTCATATCTCTCAAACATGCCAGGGTTCTTTCGAGACATGCAAATCCGGCTGAAACCCAAAAACTATGAGCAATAACTCATGAAAATGACCATAAAACACGAAAACGACGAGTTTTTAGGCATAACTCTCAAACATGTACCGGGTCTTAAGGTTGCTTTAAATGGCCCTAGAACCATAAAACTGTGGGCAATAGCTCATGAAAACGGCCATAAAACAAGAAAACGACGAGTTTCTGGTCATATCTTTCCAACATGTATCAGGTCGGAAGGTCACTGTAAATCGCCCTAGAACCCCTAAACTGTGGGAAATAGCTCATGAAAACGGCCATAAAGCGCGAACGGCGAGTTTCGGTCATATTTCTCAAACTTGTCGGGGTTCTTCGAGACATGCAAATCCGTCAAACCCAAAAACGGGCAATAACTCATGAAAATGACCATAAAACATTTAAAGCGACGAGTTATTAGGCATAACTCTCAAACATGTACCGGTTCTTAAGGTTGCTTTAAATAGCCTAGAACCATAAAGCGGCAATAGCCCATGAAAACGCCCATAAAACAAGAAAGCAGCGAGTTTACGGTCATATCTTTCCAACATGTATCGTCGGAAGGTCACGTAAATCACCCTAGAACCCCTAAACTGTGGGAAATAGCTCATGAAAACGGCCATAAACGCGAACGGCGAGTTTCTGGTCATATTTCTCAAACTTGTCAGGGTTCTTTCGAGACATGCAAATCCGGCTGAAACCCAAAAACTGTGGGCAATAACTCATGAAAATGACCATAAAACACGAAAACGACGAGTTATTAGGCATAACTCTCAAACATGTACCGGTTCTTAAGGTTGCTTTAAATAGCCCTAGAACCATAAAACTGTGGGCAATAGCTCATGAAAACGGCCATAAAACGCGAGAACGGCGAGTTTCTGGTCATATCTCTCAAACATGTCAGGGTTCTTTCGAGACATGCAAATCCGGCTGAAACCTAAAAACTGTGGGCAAAACAGCCATAAAACGCGAGAACGGCGAGTTTCTGGTCATATCTCTCAAACATGCCAGGGTTCTTTCGAGACATGCAAATCCGGCTGAAACCCAAAAACTGTGGGCAATAACTCATGAAAATGACCATAAAACACGAAAACGACGAGTTTTTAGGCATAACTCTCAAACATGTACCGGGTCTTAAGGTTGCTTGACATAGCCCTAGAACCATAAAGCGGGCAATAGCCCATGAAAACCATAAAACAAGACAACGAGTTTACGGTCATATCTTTCCAACATGTATCAGTCGGAAGGTCACGTAAATCGCCTAGAACCCCTAAGCGTGGGAAATAGCTCATGAAACGGCCATAAAACGCGAGAACGGCGAGTTTCTGGTCATATCTCTCAAACTTGTCAGGGTTCTTTCGAGACATGCAAATCCGGCTGAAACCCAAAAACTGTGGGCAATAACTCATGAAAATGACCATAAAACACGAAAACGACGAGTTATTAGGCATAACTCTCAAACATGTACCGGTTCTTAAGGTTGCTTTAAATAGCCCTAGAACCATAAAACTGTGGGCAATAGCTCATGAAAACGGCCATAAAACGCGAGAACGGCGAGTTTCTGGTCATATCTCTCAAACATGTCAGGGTTCTTTCGAGACATGCAAATCCAGTTGAAACCCAAAAACTATGGGCAAAACAGCCATAAAACGCGAGAACGGCGAGTTTCTGGTCATATCTCTCAAACATGCTAGGGTTCTTTCGAGACATGCAAATCCGGCTGAAACCCAAAAACTGTGGGCAATAACTTATGAAAATGACCATAAAACACGAAAACGACGAGTTTTTAGGCATAACTCTCAAACATGTATCGGGTCTTAAGGTCGCTTTAAATAGCCCTAGAACCATAAACTGGGCAATATGAAAACGCCCATAAAACAATAAAACGACTAGTTTATGGTCATATCTTTCCAACATGTATCGGTCGGAAGGTCATAAATCGCCCTAGAACCCTAAAGCGTGGGAAATAGCTCATGAAACGGCCATAAAAGCGCGAACGGCGAGTTCGGTCATATTTCTCAAACTTGTCGGGTTCTTTCGAGACATGCAAATCAATTTGAAACCAAAAACTGTGGGCAATAACTCATGAAAATGACCATAAAACACGAAAACGACGAGTTTTTAGGCATAACTCTCAAACATGTACCGGTTCTTAAGGTTGCTTTAAATAGCCCTAGAACCATAAAACTGTGGGCAATAGCCCATGAAAACGTCCATAAAACAAGAAAACGACGAGTTTCTGGTCATATCTTTCCAACATGTATCAGGTCGGAAGGTCACTGTAAATCGCCCTAGAACCCCTAAACTGTGGGAAATAGCTCATGAAAACGGCCATAAAACGCGAGAACGGCGAGTTTCTGGTCATATTTCTCAAACTTGTCAGGGTTCTTTCGAGACATGCAAATCCGGCTGAAACCCAAAAACTGTGGGCAATAACTCATGAAAATGACCATAAAACACGAAAACGACGAGTTATTAGGGATAACTCTCAAACATGTACCGGTTCTTAAGGTTGCTTTAAATAGCCCTAGAACCATAAAACTGTGGGCAATAGCCCATGAAAACGTCCATAAAACAAGAAAACGACGAGTTTCTGGTCATATCTTTCCAACATGTATCAGGTCGGAAGGTCACTGTAAATCGCCCTAGAACCCCTAAACGGTGGGCAATAGCTCATGAAAACGGCCATAAAACGCGAGAAGGCGAGTTTCTGGTCATATCTCTCAAACATGTCAGGGTTCTTTCGAGACATGCAAATCCGGCTGAAACCCAAAAACTCTGGGCAATAACTCATGAAAATCACCATAAAATACGAAAACGACGAGTTTTTAGGCATAACTCTCAAACATGTACCGGGTCTTAAGGTTGCTTTAAATATCCCTAGAACCACATAATTGTGGGCAATAGCTCATGAAAACGGCCATAAAACAAGAAAACGACGAGTTTCTGGTCATATCTTTCCAACATGTATCGGCAAGGTCATCAGAATCGCCCTAGAACCCCTAAACTGTGGGCAATAGCTCACTAAAACGGCCATAAAACGCGAGAACGGCGAGTTTCTGGTCATATCTCTCAAACATGTCAGGGTTCTTTCGAGACATGCAAATCCGGCTGAAACCCAAAAACTATGGGCAATAACTCATGAAAATGACCATAAAACACGAAAACGACGAGTTTTTAGGCATAACTCTCAAACATGTATCGGGTCTTAAGGTTTCTTTAAATAGCCCTAGAACCATAAAACTGTGGGCAATATCTCATGAAAACGGCCATAAAACAAGAAAACGACGAGTTTCTGGTCATATCTTTCTGACTTGTATCAGGTCGGAAGGTCACTGTAAATCGCCCTAGAACCCCCAAACTGTGGGCAATAGCTCATGAAAACGGCCATAAAACGCGAGAAAGACGAGTTTCTGGTCATATCTCTCAAAAATGTAACGGGTCTTACATGCCTTGAAAATTCAATTGGAACCAAAAACCGTGGGCAATAACTCATAAAAATGGCCATAAACACGAAAAAGACGAGTTTTTAGGCATAACTCTCAAACATGTATCGGGTCTTAAAGTTGTAAATCGCCCTAGAACCCCAAAACTGTGGGCAATAGCTCATGAAGCGGCCATAAACGCGAGAACGGCGGTTTACGGTCATAAATCTAAAACATGTCGGGTTCTTCGAGACATGCAACCGGATGAACCCAAAAGCTGTGGGCAATAACTCATGAAAATGACCATAAAACACGAAAGCAGCGAGTTTTAGGCATAACTCTCAAACATGTACGGGTCTTAAGGTTGCTTTAAATAGCCCTAGAACCATAAAACTGGGCAATAGCTCAAAAACGCCATAAAGCAAGAAAACGATTTGCGGTCATATCTTTCCAACATGTATCGGTCGGAAGGTTATCAAATCGCCTCGAACCCCTAAAGCGTGGGCAATAGCTCATGAAAACGCCATAAAAGCGAGAACGGCGAGTTTACGGTCATATCTCTCAAACATGTCGGGTTCTTCGAGACATAAATCCATTGAAACCAAAAACTATGGGCAAACAGCCATAAAAGCGCGAACGGCGAGTTTACGGTCATATCTCACAAACATGCCGGGGTTCTTCGAGACATGCAAATCCGTTGAAACCCAAAAGCGTGGGCAATAACTTATGAAAATGACCATAAAACGAAGAGTTTTTAGGCATAACTCTCAAACATGTACCGGGTCTTAAGGTTGCTTTAAATAGCCCTAGAACCATAAAACTGTGGGCAATAGCTCATGAAAACGGCCATAAAACAAGAAAACGACGAGTTTCTGGTCATATCTTTCCAACATGTATCAGGTCGGAAGGTCACTGTAAATCGCCCTAGAACCCCTAAACTGTGGGAAATAGCTCATGAAAACGGCCATAAAACGCGAGAACGGCGAGTTTCTGGTCATATCTCTCAAACTTGTCAGGGTTCTTTCGAGACATGCAAATCCGGCTGAAACCCAAAAACTGTGGGCAATAACTCATGAAAATGACCATAAAACACGAAAACGACGAGTTATTAGGCATAACTCTCAAACATGTACCGGTTCTTAAGGTTGCTTTAAATAGCCCTAGAACCATAAAACTGTGGGCAATAGCCCATGAAAACGGCCATAAAACAAGAAAACGACGAGTTTCTGGTCATATCTTTCCAACATGTATCAGGTCGGAAGGTCACTGTAAATCGCCCTAGAACCCCTAAACTGTGGGCAATAGCTCATGAAAACGGCCATAAAACGCGAGAAGGCGAGTTTCTGGTCATATCTCTCAAACATGTCAGGGTTCTTTCGAGACATGCAAATCCGGCTGAAACCCAAAAACTCTGGGCAATAACTCATGAAAATGACCATAAAACACGAAAACGACGAGTTTTTAGGCATAACTCTCAAACATGTACCGGGTCTTAAGGTTGCTTTAAATAGCCCTAGAACCATAAAACTGTGGGCAATAGCTCATGAAAACGGCCATAAAACAAGAAAACGACTAGTTTCTGGTCATATCTTTCCAACATGTATCAGGTCGGAAGGTCACTGTAAATCGCCCTAGAACCCCTAAACTGTGGGCAATAGCTCATTAAAACGGCCATAAAACGCGAGAACGGCGAGTTTCTGGTCATATCTCTCAAACATGTCAGGGTTCTTTCGAGACATGCAAATCATTGAAAAAAACTATGGGCAATAACTCATGAAAATGACCATAAAACACGAAAACGACGAGTTTTTAGGCATAACTCTCAAACATGTATCGGGTCTTAAGGTTTCTTTAAATAGCCCTAGAACCATAAAACTGTGGGCAATATCTCATGAAAACGGCCATAAAACAAGAAAACGACGAGTTTCTGGTCATATCTTTCTGACTTGTATCAGGTCGGAAGGTCACTGTAAATCGCCCTAGAACCCCCAAACTGTGGGCAATAGCTCATGAAAACGGCCATAAAACGCGAGAAAGACGAGTTTCTGGTCATATCTCTCAAAAATGTAACGGGTCTTACATGCCTTGCAAATTCAATTGGAACCAAAAACCGTGGGCAATAACTCATAAAAATGGCCATAAACATGAAAAAGACGAGTTTTTAGGCATAACTCTCAAACATGTATCGGGTCTTAAAGTCGTTGTAAATCGCCCTAGAACCCCAAAACTGTGGGCAATAGCTCATGAAAACGGCCATAAAATGCGAGAACGGCGAGTTTCTGGTCATAACTCTAAAACATGTCAGGGTTCTTTCGAGACATGCAAATCCGGATGAACCCAAAAACTGTGGGCAATAACTCATGAAAATGACCATAAAACACGAAAACGACGAGTTTTTAGGCATAACTCTCAAACATGTACCGGGTCTTAAGGTTGCTTTAAATAGCCCTAGAACCATAAAACTGTGGGCAATAGCTCATGAAAACGGCCATAAAGCAAGAAAACGACGATTTTCTGGTCATATCTTTCCAACATGTATCAGGTCGGAAGGTCACTGTAAATCGCCCTCGAACCCCTAAACTGTGGGCAATAGCTCATGAAAACGGCCATAAAACGCGAGAACGGCGAGTTTCTGGTCATATCTCTCAAACATGTCAGGGTTCTTTCGAGACATGCAAATCCGGCTGAAACCCAAAAACTGTGGGCAAAACAGCCATAAAACGCGAGAACGGCGAGTTTCTGGTCATATCTCTCAAACATGCCAGGGTTCTTTCGAGACATGCAAATCCGGCTGAAACCCAAAAACTGTGGGCAATAACTTATGAAAATGACCATAAAACACGAAAACGACGAGTTTTTAGGCATAACTCTCAAACATGTACCGGGTCTTAAGGTTGCTTTAAATAGCCCTAGAACCATAAAACTGTGGGCAATAGCCCATGAAAACGGCCATAAAACAAGAAAACGACGAGTTTCTGGTCATATCTTTCCAACATGTATCAGGTCGGAAGGTCACTGTAAATCGCCCTAGAACCCCTAAACTGTGGGCAATAGCTCATGAAAACAGCCATAAAACGCGAGAACGGCGAGTTTCTGGTCATATCTCTCAAACATGTCAGGGTTCTTTCGAGACATGCAAATCCGGCTGAAACCCAAAAACTGTGGGCAATAACTCATGAAAATGACCATAAAACACGAAAAAGACGAGTTTTTAGGCATAACTCTCAAACATGTACCGGGTCTTAAGGTTGCTTTAAATAGCCCTAGAACCATAAAACTGTGGGCAATAGCTCATGAAAACGGCCATAAAACAAGAAAACGACGAGTTTCTGGTCATATCTTTCCAACATGTATCAGGTCGGAAGGTCACTGTAAATCGCCCTAGAACCCCTAAACTTTGGGCAATAGCTCATGCAAACGGCCATAAAACGCGAGAACGGCGAGTTTCTAGTCATATCTCTCAAACATGTCAGAGTTCTTTCGAGACATGCAAATCCGGCTGCAACCCAAAAAACTGTGGGCAATTACTCATGAAAATGACCATAAAACACGAAAACGACGAGTTTTTAGGCATAACTCTCAAACATGTACCGGGTCTTAAGGTTGCTTTAAATAGCCCTAGAACCATAAAACTGTGGGCAATACCTCATGAAAACGGCCATAAAACAAGAAAACGACGAGTTTATGGTCATATCTTTCCAACATGTATCAGGTCGGAAGTTCACTGTAAATCGCCCTAGAACCCCTAAACTGTGGGCAATAGCTCATGAAAACGGCCATAAAACGCGAGAACGGCGAGTTTCTGATCATATCTCTCAAACATGTCAGGGTTCTTTTGTGGCGCCCCGCAAACCACTACTAGAAAATCGCGTTGTTTTTATGCATTGCATCGTCATCATCATGCATGGTTTTGTCGAAAACTATTTCGAAAAGTCTTTTATTGTTTTCTAAATATCCCCGTCTTTTATTTCAAATCAAACCCTCGGTCCGCCTGGATCTTTTGTTTGCCTAAACTATTTTACCAAAAGAATATTTAAAACTAAACAAAATAAATAAAACGTTTTTGTCCGGGGAGACAGTCCGGTCGGTCAGGCTAGAGGCCCAACCGGACCAGACCATCTACCACCCGGGCCAACACATCTAGCAAACCCTAAACCTAATCCTAGCCCTACATCTAACCAAACCCTAATCCCTAGCCTACCCAATCCCCACCCAGAACCTACCCCATCCCACTACTCCCCATCTGCGCTGCCACCCTCCCAGGAGCACCACGCCACGCACGCCAGCGCGCAGCGGCCCACTCCCTAGCCCCGCACGCTCCGCCTGGACCCCACCACTCATCTCCCTCCCGCATCGAATCCCCACCTCCCTACCCGATGCTCCTCTCTCTCCCACCTTCCTCGTCAACCACCGCCGCTGTCGCCAGGAGGACCCCCGCCGCCAGGAGCAAGCCTCCTCCCTGGCCTCTCTCCCCGCCTCTGGCAGGTTGCTCCTCCTCCACCCCGTTGTGGCCTCCTCCCCGAGCTCTCCTCCTCCCACAGCCTCGCCCGATTGCCCCGCCCACCTGCTGCCTCGCAGCCGAGCACCGCCTCCCCTGCCACCTCCTCCCACATCGAAACTCGATGGCGTCTGCCCGTCCGAGCTCCTCCTCGCAGTCCCCCACAAGCTTGGCCGCTTCAGACGTCGCCTTTCACCGCCGACCCCGCGTCCTCCCGAGCGCCGCCGAACCTCGCCGGTCGCGCCTCTCGGTTCATCTCCGACCGGGCTCCTGCGTCTGGCCTCCGTCACCCCTGGTTCTCCTCTGCCATGCCTCACCCCGCTGTCCTCTGCTTCACCAGACCCGCGCCAGGCCGCCGCGGACCTTCTCTGCCTCCTCTCTTCGAGCCTGGCCATGTCGCCCGGCTCCCCCTTCCTCGGTTCAGCCGCACGGGCTCTCCTCCTCCTGGGCTTGCCTGTCGGCCGCCCCCCTCCTTCGCGCCCCGTTCCTCCTGCGAGTCGGCCGGCAGCTGTCACCCAGGGATCCCCACACGCCGCGCACGCTCACCATCATCGTCTTCAAGATAGATCGTGAGGCCTTCTTCTTACAGCGCCGACACCGTGTGGTGGTGCTGTCTGCCAGAGAAGCTGCTGTCGACATGCGTGTGTGCTGTTTTTGCAGGCCTCCTGTGCGTATGTGTTGTATGGCTACTGGTGGAGCTGGTGTGATGCCAGTACAAATCCCGACGGCCAAGGTTGCGTCCATCTTCGTTCAGGATTGTGAGCAACGATGTTGAGCGCACTACAAAACCATCGCCAAGTTCTTCCCAAGAGAAACCTACACCAAGTTTGGGGGCGACAAGATCTTCTCGCCAACATGGAACCCTGAAGACCCCGGTGTCGAGCCCCAAGTTCGCCACCGATGATCAGGATGGTACCCCAAGATCTCCTTCCCGAAATTCGACGCCTTGATCCTGCAGATCCGAAGACCAAGCCCGAACCCCATCGAACCCCCCAAACCAAGATCGTCGAGCCCCTATAATGTGTGACCCCTTTCTCGAGCCCTATTTTTATAAATGTAATATCAAATTGTTGCATATTAAATTGTTCATCTCGCATACATATCATGTGGGTTGGGGCATTATGCCGATTCACCTTATAATTAAATATGGGATCCATATGCGGGCAAATATAGTCCAATATTGGTTCCATTTAAATTTGTGCATCGAACCGGTGATATAACTTTGCCTTGTTAAGACAACATTTAAATTGTGGGGTATCTAAATAACTTGAACCATCTAATTAATTATCGGACCCTGGTTCCGCTTAATATGGCCTAATTGCATCGCATGCCTGCCATGTCATACATCATACATGCATCATGCCCGATCTTTTGCCGTAGTATTAAATAGTCCATCCGGTGTTTCTTCTAGTGTTTTGCTTCTTCACGTATTAGGCCGATGAGTTGATGCGAGTGTCGACCCGATCTTCGGATGAACCCTCGGCAATGTTTTCAGGCGAGCACCTCCCCCCTTCTACCTATCTTACTTTTATAGTATTTATTCCCTCCTGTTGATCTATTGCTATCTGTGTTGCGATGCTATAGTTTTCATACCCGTGGTATCCCTTGCAGCCTTATATTGCCTTGGACACATCCTATTACCTATTGATTGGTAGATAGTTAGACTCGCGCGTCATAGTCGCTTGCTCAAGTGCTGTTGCGTGTCGTCAACTACCACAGTTGTTGGAGTTTTGCCGCATGTTTAATGTTGGATATGATCATGGCTTTAATTATCGTTTAATAACTAAAATTGAAGTAGGTAATGCAGAGGCACAGGTGGGCAATAGATGTTATTTGGTTGTTAACCGTCCACTTGTGTCCCGTAGGACCCCGAGTTCTTGACACCTGTTCCGAGATCGAGCGCTAACCACATCGGGATGTATGGGCACCCCATCGATTTAGTACTGATTCAAAGTGTCTTGGGGGCCACAAGTAGTTTGGGGCTTTATTACTATTATGTACTTATGCCATGCTTCTTGCTTAATTTAAATTGTGCGATGTCTGCATCTTGTTAGGATCGTGACCTTTTTATGTGTCGACAAGCCCACACTTCGGTTCCCGATCGTTTCTGGGCTCCACAAACCGAGTCCGTCTCGGAGACCAACCGTTCTTCGGGTAGACTTGGTGGGGTTGCCCCATGTACTTACTTTGGTCGAAACGTCATGACTTAGGGCCCGCCGACATACCGATGGGTGTATGTTAATTGATCGGCAAAAGGGTCAAGTGCGTGTGGATACTGGTGCACCCTGCAGGTTAAATCTTTTCGAAAAGCCGTGTCCGCGGTTATGGACGACTTGGAGAACAGTTCTCGATCATAGACAACTATAACTAAAGTTTACTGTTATAATTTTACTTGTATCCGATATGACTAGTAATCAGCTTCACTACAACGGAATGGCTAAATGAAAGTACCAACAACTGCTGGGTTTTGGGATATCTCATGCTTATTGTATCTGACTAGTAAGTTGCAACTACAACGGAATGGTTAACTAAAACTGCCCACTGCTTATTATATCAGGATGACTCATGCTATTTATATTTGACTAGTAATTGCCGCAACTATAACGGAATGAGTAAAACTGCCAACGGTGTGAGTTCCTCGGTTGACTTCCTTGTTTGGTATCGAGGGGGGAAAACACCAGGATGGGTATGTTTGGTGGTAGTATCAGGTTGGTTCCGGATAGGTTCTTACCCCTCTCTGATAGCCTACAGTTATATCGAGTCTCTATAGGTTGTTTAGTGCATGTTGCGCTGCCGCTTCAGTCCACCATACCTATGTAGGCGAGGACATGCAATTCTAGCCTCGCAGTGTCTTGGCCTCGATCGACCGCCGCTCTCTTTTTCCTTTGCCCTTCGTCGGCACCCCTTTTGTTTAAGCAGGTTTTGAGATCGACGTCGTTAGCAGGGTTACCCTTCCGGCTTGGCCTGGGCAGGGTTATGGACGCCATTGGTTATTCTTCAGGGCTCTTAGCCCCATTTGCATCTTGTCCGTAGCTGGACGTGTTATCGCCATATTTTGGCCTAAGATGGAGATGGGCCGTGATCAAGATGGGCTTAGAAGATACATATATTCAACGTGTTGTTGGATCGGCCTAGTGCGTGGATTTGGGCTGAATTGCCCGTGTATCTTGTATCTTAGTAGGATTCGTATTTGTTTAGGTTCCGTTTATGTTTAGATAAAGATAGAGTTGTAGAGTTATTCCAAAAGTAGAGAGTCTCCGGACTATAAATATGTACCTAGGGTTATTGAGAAAAGGAGGACAATCACGTTCACAACAAACACAATCTCGGCGCGCCATACCCCTTGTTCTAGGGTTTTCTCGGTAGTGCCATGCTGCCTAGATCGCATCTTGCGATCTAGGCAGTATTTACTATCGTTATCCGGTGTTACTCGTACTAAGCCTTGTTGATGGCGAGTAACACCTTTACCACAATTTGTTAGAGCTAGCATCGATACTTTTACTATGATTGCTTATTTATGCTACCTCTAGCTATCTCGTCTTTGCACCTTCTCCGGGTGTAAAGGTGGCATCTTATGATTTCCTTAAGTCGATTTGATCTGTTATAGTTGTGCCTTGTTCATCAAGGTTTAGTTTAATATCTACGTGGTTAGGCCTCACAAACGGGTTGAACGATCCGTAATACGTAAGGTATGGTTTATTGATCTTAGAGGATGTTTCCGAATTGACGTTATGTTGGTTTTAGGCCTTCTCTAGGATCGGTTTTCTACTATCTTCGTATCTATTAGGCTCAACTACGCTGGGGCGCCCGATTGCGTGGTGAAAACGTTAAACTATCGTGATCGATTTAACTTGTAGTAATTAAGCAAAACCCCATGTTATCATAGATCCAATGCGAGCCATGGGACAATCGGCTCAAAGCCGATTCTGTGGAAACACGGAGCCGATCACGGCTCGAATTTTACGATACTTGTTTACCGTGCAGAAACCAATCGAACAATCCATCACCTTCGACCAGGTATAGGTCAGGTGGCATCTCGAACCAAGACAGACGCGTGCGTGCGGAAGATTGCGGGCGTCGATCGAGGACCAGGCCCACCGGCCCTGAGCCTCCGGCTCTTCATGTTGCTCGTCCTTTGCCGCGGTGAGTTTTGACAGCAACACATTCTCGCGCCGGTGGGACATTCAACAACATCTACATCAATGTCCGACGCCACGATGGAGAACAGGCCGGTCACGTCGAGCTTCTGCTGAGCACCAAGCGGTATGGCGAGATCGTAGAGCTCTTGAGGCCGACCTCATCGGCTCTTTCGAGAGGACCCGTCTGCGTGGCATCGGTGGAAGGATTCTCCCGAGGTGCTCTCGATGAAGTGGATCTCTGTTCCTTCGGAGGAACGCTCAGGGCTCTGACGGAGGTCAACTACATGGTGGCTCATTCTCTACCGCCACTCGAAAGCTTGGTGAACGCGTTGAAGCGGGTCGCGGTTGGCGTGGTCCAGGAGATCATGAAACATCGGTACTCTCGTCGGGGCCCACTTTAGGAACCCACCAAGGAGAAAGACCGCTCCACACTGTGCCACAGCGCCATTCACATCGCGGCTCGAGCCGCCAGGGATCAGCGGCATACATTGTCTACAAGGCGGGGCGATCCGGTGATTGCCAATTCTGTTCGAGCCACCCAAGGAGATCCCGCATGGGTACATATGTGCCTACGTGCGGATCGCAACAACTTGGCGCACCAGCCAGATCGCAACCCGCGAGTGTCCGCGCGGGGGGTTCCTCTGCAGGATCTTGAGCGAGCGTTCTGGAGCAGCGATATGCAGGATGGACGCCGACAACGGCGTGGCTAGCCAAGTATGCCACCGGAACAAGCCATGAGAGTCTAGCCCTGCAGCTCAAAGTGGATCAAATCACTACCATCCCGAGAGATCGGTTAAACCGTGCGAAAAGGCGCACCATCGGCTACTCAAAGCCGTACCCAAAGTTTGACCTGATTCCACTACCACCCAAGTATAAGCTCCACGAGTTCTCAAGATTCAGCGGATCGGAGGGTCAAGCTCGATCGAGCACATAAGCCGATACCGCACAGCTAGGCATGATTTCAGCATCGGATCAAATCGCGTGAGGTTTTTCGCACAATCTCTAACAGACCAGCCTTTGGGTGGTACACCTGCCACCGATTCAATTCGCACTGAAACAACTAGAAGAACGTTCCATCCAATACCATTCGGAAGCTACCGAGGCTGGCATTGCGGACTGGCGCCGTCTGACGGCGAAGCGGGAGAAACCGAGTCAATACATCCGGCTTCAGACCATCAAGAACAGATGTTACTCGGCTCGTTTAGAGAAGGAAGCAATCGATTTGGCGATGTCAGCCTCGGCACCCATCAAGGACGTGGCATTCTGGTAGAATACAACTCATTGGCGCATGGCTCGGCCGGCGATGTATGAGCAGCGCCACCACGAGTTGTACCAAGACAAATTCAGACGTCCGATAAGCGGTCGATGCGAAGAGGAAGATCCCACGCAGACCAGGAGGTGGCCGTGGGCTGAATGGGCTCGGGCAGATCCTGTGACCTGTAAATGGGTGAAACAAGGGCCTGCGAGAGGTTCGACTTGATGTGAGCAAAGTGAGCAGATATTCGATCTCATCTTGAAGGAGAAGCGGTGAGGTTGCCCGAAGGCCACAAAATCCCTGACCGGAGAGATGAACGGGAGACCATCGCAAGTGGCATCATTCATTCACTCACCCCACTTGAGTGCAAGGAGCTTCGCCGCCAAATCCGGATGGCTATAGAGCAAGGCCGTCGATCCTCGGCCATTGCCATGAAAGTGGACACGAACCCGTTCCCGGTGTCAACATGATAGAACTTCGATCGCTCCGCGAGACATCAAGCTGGACTTTTTCGGTGTCAACATGGCTGGGTCTGGGTACCACCATGACACGCATTACAAAGTAGGAGGCGATCCCTCTCGGGGCAAAGAGAGAGAAGGCTGGTCCACGCGACCGCCCACGATAACAGGCGACACTTAACAGAGAACAAGTGAGGAGAGTGCGATATCGAAGCCACATTCCACGCATCTCCTTAATAAGTATGAGCGCCAAGATGACCAACGTCGCCACGGCGACGACGATGGAAGATATGAGCACCTTGCTAGGGGACCGTCGAAAAGGAAGGCGCATAACATTGGCCCTCGTCAGATTTGCAAGGTGATCGGCCACAGGGATGTGCCGGCGTCGGTGCAGTTCACAGAATCAGACGACTTGAGAGCCGATATCTTCAATTTACTTGAAAGATTCGGCTCGGGGGGCACCTAAATGGATAAGGCACAAAAGCACGGGAGATATTGAACAGCAAAAATGTAGGGGCCGATATCAAAATCGGCCGAATAAGGAAACAATATACAGCCAATGCACGGTCATCGGCTTTAGCGGTCCACACACACAGTTACAAACAAGTGCCAGTTTACACATACGAGCTGCCAGTTTACACAAATGAGCTAACGACTGAAGAATATGCAACTTTGATGAGTGACAGCGTGGAAGATGTGACTGAGCTTAGGCTGTGGTCGCTTGAGAAAATAAAAGAGAACAAGGCTAAAGTGGCTCGTGCCTACAACAAGAAGGTGAAGCCAAAGGAGTTCCACGTTGGAGATTTGGTGTGGGAAGCTGTGTTGCCCTTGGGTACTAAAGACGCAGCATATGGTAAATGGTCTCCAAATTGGCACGGGCCGTACAAGGTCGACCAAGTTTTAAGAGGGAACGCATACATGCTTGAGCAGTTGGATGGTGAAAAATTTCAAGTGGCAGTCAATGGCCAGCATCTCAAGAAGTATTTTCCAAGCATGTGGGATATGGGACAATAAAAACTTGAGGGGCCGATACGAGAGATCGGCTAAGTCGATTGGCAGTAAAATATGGGGGCCGATGTTGAAAATCGGCCGAATAAAAACAAAAAAAAAAACAAACAACAAGCTACTAAGGAAATGCTTTGGGGGCATGGAGAGCGTCAGCACGGAACTCAGTTATTTCAACTTCGTCATCATCATCCTTGCTGGTCGATAGTTGTTCGTTCAGGGCACATTTTTCGATGGGCAATGGAGGTTTGGTTACCGTTTCAGACCAAGAAATAGCCGTTGTGATTCAACTGAGGGTTGACCCTGTCAAACGTTTTTTAGAAGGAGCCGATGGGTGGTCATCGGCTTTGTGCAATTAACTGTTTAGAAGGAGCCGATACCGTGTCATCGGCTTATGGAACATCGACTGTTTTGGTTATCGGCAAAATTAAAGCAAAAGAAGCAACATTTGGGAAGCGAGTTTCATTCATTCGAAGGTCATTGCTTACAAGATTCGATTACAAAGAGGCACGCTAATGCTACGGCCATTACTACTAAATCCTAATCGGCCGAGGTCATTCTGCCGCCGCCGTCTTCCTCATTGTCTTCGGCTGCTACAGCGTCGTCACGCTACTCTTGAGGAAGCCATTAGGGGCCTCCTCGTCCTCGTCTTCGTCATCGTCGTCTTGGACCCGGCGGAAGTACCTCACCGGCTGGTACTCCTCGGAGGTGTCCTCCTCCTCCTCTTCTTCCTCTTCTTGAGAGGAGTCGACGCCATCCTGGACATGGCGTCGTCGCTGTATCCGCCTCCGGCTCCCGTCGGCGAGGAACTGGTTCTCTTCGCGTCTGTCGAGGACGTCGTCCTCGACCGGCAAAGTCTAACCCTCTCGTCCCACCATTGTGGGGCGAGAGTGTATCTGTCGGGCGGGTGCTCCGGTCGGTTCGCGTCACGAGGCTATTGGGCGTGGGAGGAGAGATCGGAGGAAGCGAGGAGGCCATGGCGAAAGAGGTTTTCCGGTGGAGAAAGAGGGTTTTTCGGAGGAAGATGGGGGCGTGAACTGTTCAGCGGATTTAAATAAAGAGGAATAGTGAAAGCGGTTCAATGCCATAGCAGTTTCCCAGTTATGCCAAAATCGTCAAATCATGCCTGCGGAGGAGTTGAGAAGACAGGGCATCATGATGAAGGGTGGCGTGGCGATCTGTTACGCCACAGCGTTACGACGTCTGTGGCCGATAGAAAAAAAAAACCCAGGAGAAGAAAAAACACACAGAGTGGTTTTGGAATTATCATTGCCAAAACCAGGGGGGCATGTGTTATCGCCATATTTTGGCCTAAGATGGAGATGGGCCGTGATCAAGATGGGCTTAGAAGATACATATATTCAACGTGTTGTTGGATCGGCCTAGTGCGTGGATTTGGGCTGAATTGCCCGTGTATCTTGTATCTTAGTAGGATTCGTATTTGTTTAGGTTCCGTTTATGTTTAGATAAAGATAGAGTTGTAGAGTTATTCCAAAAGTAGAGAGTCTCCGGACTATAAATATGTACCTAGGGTTATTGAGAAAAGGAGGACAATCACGTTCACAACAAACACAATCTCGGCGCATCGCCACCCCTTGTTCTAGGGTTTTTCTCGGGTAAGTGCCATGCTGCCTAGATCGCATCTTGCGATCTAGGCAGTATTTACTTATGCGTTATCCGGTGTTACTCGTACTAAGCCTTGTTGATGGCGAGTAACACCTTTACCACAGATTTGTTAGAGCTAGCATCGATACTTTTACTATGATTGCTTATTTATGCTACCTCTAGCTATCTCCGTCTTTGCACCTTCTCCGGGTGTAAAGGTGGCATCTTGCTGATTTCCGCTAAGTCGATTTGATCTGTTATAGTTGTGCCTTGTTCATCAAGGTTTAGTTTAATATCTACGTGGTTAGGCCTCACAAGCGGGTTGAACGATCCTGTACGTAGGTATGGTTTATTGATCTTAGAGGGATGTTTCCGGAATTGACGTTATGTTGGTTTTAGGCCTTCTCTAGGATCGGTTTTCTACTATCTTCGTATCTATTAGGCTCAACTACGCGTGGGACGTTCGATTGCGTGGTGAAAACGTTAAATCGTAGATCGATTTAACTTGTAGTAATTAAGCAAAACCCCATGTTATCATAGATCCAATGCGAGCCATGGGGACAATCGGCTCTGAAAGCCGATTCTGAGAAACACAGGAGCCGATCACGGCTCGAATTTACGATACTTGTTTACCGTGCGAAACCAATCGGAACAATCCATCACCTTCGACCAGGTATAGGTCGGTGCATCTCGAACCAAGACAGACGCGGCGTGCCGGAAGATTTATGGGCCGTCGGAGGACCAGGGCCCACGCCCGCTCACTGGAGCCTCCGGCTCTTCGTGTTGCTAAATCCTTTGCCCGTCGGTGAGTTTTGACAGGCAACAGGACGCTCTATCGTTTTCAAGGTGATTTGGATCTTTGTTCTGTATATTTGTATTCTTGACTCATGGAGTCGTGTTGTATATATCTGTTCTGTGGGTCCCATCGAGGACTGTTGTGTAATGTTATTACTTCGTTTTCCACCCGCACGCAAGTGCCTGGTGGGCATCTTTGAATCGTTTCTATGCGGGTTTGGCGGGAAGCGCTGAAACTTGCATAGGGCCGATTCTGAGGGTGTTACATCTTTCGAGACGTGCAAATCCGGCTGAAACCCAAAAACTGTGGGCAATAACTCATGAAAATGACCATAAAACACGAAAACGACGAGTTTTTAGGCATAACTCTTAAACATGTAGTGGGTCTTAAGGTTGCTTTAAATAGCCCTAGAACCATAAAACTGTGGGCAATAGCTCATGAAAACGGCCATAAAACAAGAAAACGACGAGTTTCTGGTCATATCTTTCCAACATGTATCAGGTCGGAAGGTCACTGTAAATCGCCCTAGAACCCCTAAACTGTGGGAAATAGCTCATGAAAACGGCCATAAAACGCGAGAACGGCGAGTTTCTGGTCATATCTCTCAAACTTGTCAGGGTTCTTTCGAGACATGCAAATCCGGCTGAAACCCAAAAACTGTGGGCAATAACTCATGAAAATGACCATAAAACACGAAAACGACGAGTTTTTAGGCATAACTCTCAAACATGTACCGGGTCTTAAGGTTGCTTGACATAGCCCTAGAACCATATAACTATGGGCAATAGCTCATTAAAATGGCCATAAAACGCGAAAACGACGAGTTTCTGGTCATATCTTTCCAACATGTATCAGGTCGGAAGGTCACTGTAAATCGCCTATATATATAAAGGCGACGACCCCAGCTGCTACTCGTCAACTATAGTGCTAATTTGTAGGGATGTGATGGCCAACACGACTCGCTCGCCTATATTTTTATGGCCACTGCTTGCGGCTTGCTCTCATGCATACCCACTGTTTGCAGATTTCATCTCAAGTGCAATATCTACTTGCTCATAGCCACACGCATACGTACTCGCTGCTAAATAATTTTTTTTCTCCCTCTCTTGAAATAGGCTTTCGCTCCGCTTTATAAATAAAGCAACATCTACAAACAAGTTTCGTACATCATTCAAACAGGCCAAAGCCAAACTGCTTGCGGCTTGCTCTCATGCATAGCCACTGCTTGCAGATTCCATCTCAAGTGCAATATCTACTTGCTCATAGCCACACGTACGTACTCGCTGCTAAATGATTTTTTTCTCTCTCTCTCGAAATAGGTTTTCGCTCCGCTTTATAAATAAAGCAACATCTACAAACAAGGTTCGTACATCATCCAAACAGGCGGAAGCCAAACCGCTTGCGGCTTGCTCTCATGCATAGCCACTGCTTGCAGATTTCATCTCAAGTGCAATATCTACTTGCTCATAGCCACACGTACGTACTCGCTGCTAAATGATTTTTTTCTCTCTCTCTCGAAATAGGCTTTCACTCCGCTTTATAAATAAAGCAACATCTACAAACAAGGTTCGTACATCATCCAAACAGGCCGAAGCCAAACTGCTTGCGGCTTGCTCTCATGCATAGCCACTGCTTGAAGATTTCATCTCAAGTGCAATATCTACTTGCTCATAGCCACACGTACGTACGCGCTGCTAAATGATTTTTTTTCTTTCTCTCTCGAAATAGGCTTTCGTCCTACTTTATAAATAAAACAACATCTACAAATAAGGTTCGTACATCATCCAAACAGGCCGAAGCCAAACTGCTTGCGGCTTGCTCATGCATAGCCACTGCTTGAAGATTCCATCTCAAGTGCAATATCTACTTGATCATAGCCACACGTACGTACTCACTGCTAAATGATTTTTTTCTCTCTCTCTCGAAATAGGCTTTCGTCACGCTTTATAAATATAACAACATCTACAAATAAGGTTCGTACATCATCCAAATAGGCCGAAGCCAAACTGCTTGCGGCTTGCCCATGCATAGCAACTGCTTGCAGATTTCATTTCAAGTGCAATATCAACTTGCTCATAGCCACACGTATGTACTCGCTGTTATATGATTCTTTTTCTACGTGTAACTTTTTCCATCCGGCCAGAGGCTACGTACAAGGTTAATGCATGGGCCCCACACATACGTACGTAATCGCTGGTAAAAATCTGTGTCTGTCGGGTCTGCGGATGCGAGTCTGGAGGGACAAACCCGTACCCTCAACCCGCAGACCCAATACCAACACATGGGCCCCACCCCACCTAACCCACACGCCCAGGCAAAACAGCATGGATAGCACCGGGAGGGACGTGTCCACGCACGCAGTTTCCCCTAAAAAAAACACACGCACAGACGCCACCTATCAATTCCCTAATTTCCGCAGATAATATTTTTATAGGACCTGGTCTATAAATAGACCAACTTATATAAATGACATGTGGCAATTCAGATCCAAAAAACGGTTTTAAATCTTGTTTTTTTCTCTATTTTAGATACGTGTCATTTTTTGAAATTGGTTCACGCCTCTAAATCCGTACACCATGTCCTATAAAAATATTTTCCAATTCCCGTCCTCACGACCGCTCGTGCTAGGCCCTCACCACCCCAGCTCGCATAGCTCCCGTCTCCCCTTTGCAGTGTCGCCTCTGGCCTCCCTCTCTCTCTAGTCTCTCCCGCAAATCCGCAAAGCACGCCCGCCTCCCCAGATCCTACCACAGTACACACACGCTTCCCAGATCCCGCCGACGAGCCGCCCAGTCCTCGTCCCTTCCTCTCATTTGGCGTCGCCGCCTCTCATCTAGCGCCGTTGTGTTCCCTCCACCGACAGCCAGCGCCCAGCAGCCAAAGGAGATGAAAACGACGCGGGTAACCGTCGGTCCCAGGTACACGGCGGGTGGCGGGTTTGGTGGAGATCTAGACACGATGACGGGTTCGTGGACGGTCGCATGGGGCGGAAGAAAGGGTATGGGTATGGGGGTGTCAAACCTGGCCTCGAACCAAACGGGTGTCATCCGGAGGTGGGGAACTGATACGTCTAAAACGTATCTACTTTTCCGAACACTTTGCTATTATTTTTCCTCTAAACTTGTGTGATTTGGATACAACTAAAACGGATTGACGCTGTTTTCAGCAGAATTGCCTTGGTGTCTTGTTTTTGTGCAGAAAATGAACTATCAGGAAAAATTCCGGAAAATATGCCAAAAATTATATTTCACCAGAAGATCCACGGAGCAGAAGGGGAGACAAAGGGAGGCCTGGGGGGCCCAGACCCACCCTAGGCGTGGGCCCACTGAACCTGCGCTTGGGGGAGGTTTGGCCACCCCATGCAGCTCCCCGGCCTCCCTCCGCGCCTATAAGTTGCCTTCTGACCTAAAAATAGAGGGTGGTTCGATAGTTTTTCAGAAAGAGTTATGCTCCGCCGCCGCCACCAGAAACCAAGAGTTGCCACAGACGACATGGTATGATTGCCAAATTTCTTTGCCATTGCCAGTGCACTGCTCCCGCCGCTTTATGATGACCAATTTGGGTGTATGATTTCATGGGAAATGATGGTGGGGACGTCATGCACGACATGATCAACGAGGGTGGCCACGGCTATGCCAACGACGGCGAGGCCGAGACGCAGACACAGCAAGAGACCCAGTAAGATGGCTGCAACATTGCAGCAAGGCATTCTTTGGGAGCGATGCACTTCCATGGACGAGGGTGTCACGGACGCGTCATTGTCCGCTTCACTTGCGGCCTCACTTGTTGACGACAAGAAGGTGATCCAACGAACTGCGGGCTACACCCCTGTCGAGGACAACCTCCTATGCAAGGCATGGATGAAGATTTCATAAGATCCACTATGCGGCGCCGAGCAAAAGGGCTTTGCCTATTGGAAGAAGGTGGGCAGGTTCTTCCATAAGCATAGGAAATTTGGGAAGGACACTTTTTTAGCGATCGAAATGATCTCTCCCTCTCCAAGCGTTGGGGCACCATCCATGCCGAGTGTAGCAAGTTCCAAGGCTCCTACGAGATGGTGACGAAAAGGAAAATAAGCGGCATGCAGCCGGTTGACATGGTAAAACATCTTCCTCTCTTTGTCGATGTCTTGCATTTGCGTTGAGCCATTGTTGGCATCCATAACAAGGCCTTCTCGTTGGGCCATTATTAGACTTGCTTAAGGACACCAAAAATATGAGACTAGCTATGCCCTTTGGAGAGAAACGAACAACAAGAAGAGGGGCAAGGCCAGTGCTCCTAGACACCGACAATAACGAAGGCTTCATCACCTTTGCAAGCGACGGTACTATCGGACGTGCCCGCCGCACTGATGGCCACAAGGCCACGAAGGCCAACCTCGCCCACTAGGCTAGTTCCTTGGCATTCCAGGAGACCTTGAAGAAGATCCTGAAGAAGAAGGAAAAGGCCATCGCCGAGAGGAAGGAGAGGCGGCACAGAGAGAAAGAGGCTGCCACCAAGACCTTTGTCGAGCTACAAACGAGGACCATCGAGGTGGAGGAGGCAACGCCAAGGGCCAGGCTAATGGAGATCGATGCCAGGGCGACGTTGACCGAGGCCGAAGCCAAGGCAAAGGAGGCCAGGTCTAGGGTGCTGGAGGCCGAAGCCAAGATCATGGTCGAGGAGAACACCATCATGCTCACCGATCTAGAAAGCATCGCCAACCCCGGTCGCAGGGCTTGGGGTGCGAAGAGGTAGCAGGCCATCAGGGCTCGCGATGCCTGAAGGGCAATGGCGACGGCGGATGCAACTTTTTGGGCAGGGAAGCTGCCATGTTAGGAACATTTGTGTATGAAAATGCCCTCTTTTGTAAATTTTAGAACCAGTAGCCATTTGTTGGCGATCCCCAAAGGGAGATGACGCACGTCTGCCATGTTATTTGCTAGTTAATCTGTGTGTTTTTGGCTTGTCCATTTGACATTTTCAACTAATTTGCACACCTTGTCTAGCGATGGTGCCAATGCCCGCCTGCGTGAACACACCGCTGGACGCGACTGACCGAACAGATCGAAACTTATCTTCATATCGACTCCGGACCAATGCAAACGGACATAAACACACGGTCACGATGGGTCAGCCGAATGTAAATAATGTAGCTAGGAATTCCAGGCCACTGTTGCCATTAGATGTGATAGTCGTTGCTAACGTCAACACGACTCGCCTATAGCCACATGAAAACGCATATTACATGTCAAGTATACAATAGCCACACGTACTCGCTACTCTTAAATGATTTTTTCTACGTGTAATTTTTCCCACCCGGCCTCTGATGGTTAAACTATTGGGTTTGAAAAGGTCCGAGTTTCAGCGGGACGACCGTATACGGCAATTTTTTCTACTACATGTAATATTTTTTTTCCATAGTATATATATATATATGTGCATCAAACTCCCTCTGTTCCACACAATTAAGTTCAGCGTCAGCTAAACGGAAGGTGTACAAAACATCTAAGTACTCCCTCTGTTCGGGATTATAGGACTTACACGCATAACTAGGTTGTTAATTTGACCAACAAAATATAACTTATATATCATAAAAGTTATATCATTAGAAAATATAACCTCTAAAGTTTCTAATGGTATAATTTTTATACTATAATATTTATATTTTGTTGTTCAAATTGGTAACCTAGTTATCCGCGCGGGACTTATAATCCTAAACGGAGGGAGTACAAAGGAGTATGAGAATATTATTTGAAATAATACATTGAACCCCAAAACACTACACGAAATTGCCAGCAAAATAAAATTACGGAGTATATAGATGGGGAGTAGTAGCCGCCGTGTATTGCTCGTCTGATTTGGACAGTAATTAGTGGTCGGTCCAGCAATGAAGTCTTGCATGTCTTATTCATGGGTCTTCATGTCGATTTTATGGGTGTAAGTATCATGATAGATGCCCTCCTGTATTTGGAGCCACATCTAATTATCACAAGTGAACATCAATGCCATAAACCCTTGAAAATATGCTGCAGACAATTCTTGGCATGCATGGGAGGCACATCAAATTGGTCGATCTTTTACAGACGACTATGCTGAATTCTTATATTTGCCTAGGGACTAACATTCTATCAAGTGTACACAGGAACACGGTCCTAGAAAGTTGGTTGATCGTCATGAAGGACAAAAAGATGTTGGATCCTTTTGCCATATAGGAGTCAACTATAGTGCCAATATATAAAAGAATGTAAACAATGTAGCTAGGAATTCCAGGTACAGATGGATGTGATGGTCATTGCTAACGCCAAGACATGACTTGCGCTCGCCTATATATGGCCACTGCTTGCTGCTTGCTCATAGCCACATGAAAACAAAGGCGTTCTTTGGGGTTGATGGTGAAACTATTGGGTTGAAAAGGTGCACAAATCTCAGTGGGACGATCGACCGTATACGGCACTCCACAGAGAATATTCATGCAGCTAGCGTGCAGAAAGCATCTACTCTCCCCGTTTAAGAAAAAAAAGACATTTTAGTTTTATGAAATAAATGTATCTAAACGTCTTTTAGTGTATATGTTCGCTGTAAATGTTTGCGTATGGGGGGTATAACGCATAGCACCCTCCGGTGTCTGGTCTTTTTATTTATATTAGAAGAGTAGGTTACAGGGTACAATACGGTATATGATACCGGTACAAATACAACACAACTATACATTTAATCTATAGTTTAACACCCTCCCTCAATCTCAACTGAGCTCCGAAGATTGAGATTGTGAACACAAGCCTGGAACAATGGCAGTGGGAGAGGTTTAGTGAACACATTTGCAAGTTGATCCTTAGAGGATATGAACCGTATCTGAAGCAACTTTTGTGCAACCCTTTCTCTGACAAAGTGAAAATCAACTTCGATGTGCTTGATACGAGCATGGAATACTGAGTTGGACGAAAGAAACGTTGCTCCAATGTCGGCGTACCAACTAGGATCGATATGGTAGGACGATGTAGACCCTTGTGGTTCAGCAGTGACCGAGAGTGCAGCGAGTTGATGATCCATGTAACGACGGTCTTTGCCGCTGCCTAGGTAGTCGCGCTGGAAGCGCTTGAAGAAACAAGATGCAACGTGACCGACCCTCTCACAGATTTGATAGGTGGGCCGATTGTTGCCAGGAGGACCATTGGGAGATGGACGTCCCTGAACATCGCCACCAGTCTTGGGCTTTGCCTTGAGCCTGAAAACGCTGATCACGTGGCTGCTCTGAGCGGTTGGAAGCCTGCTGCTGCTGGTAGCCTTGCGGTGGCCTAAAACCACCTGCCTGATTTGCCAGATTGGCCAAGTGAGCGACGTCCGCAGCAGCCTCAGCACGGTGCGCGTCGATGCGGGTCTCTGTAGCAAGGAGTTGCGAGTATATGTCGCAAACTGGCATCGGATCCGTGAGGGCTCGAGTAGAAACAAGCTGAACCAGAGAGTCGTAGAATTGAGTCCAAATACACTGAAAAAATATGGGCAAAATAGCAGCAGGTAGTAACAATGCAGGTACTAGCAGTGCATCAAAGCAACAACATGATGGCCATGAGACCAGAAGAAGCAGTAGGAAGCTGTATGTAGAAGAGGAAGCACATTGCAGTGAAGACAGTGAAGACAGTGATGTTGATTCTGATTGGGTGGACTCTGAAAATGAGCTAGAGGCAGATGATGACAATTTGTTTGATGAATGGGTGGATGAAACATATGATGACAAAAAGGATAGAAGCAAATATCAAGAAGATAGTGATTATGACACAGATGCAGATTTGGAGGAGCTTGAAGATTCAGGCATTCCAGCTGCAGAATCAGGAGATGAAGTGGAAGTGAAGGACAAGCAAGGAAGGAAGAAGCTGAAGAATAAAGTTAAGCTCAGAAGGTGGAGGCTAGAGAATATGAAAGAAGTGGAATTCAAGATTGGAATGGTTTTTATGTCAGTTATTGAGCTTAGAGGAGCAATACAGGAATACTTGTGAGGCAGAGAGTTGGTGTGCATTATGTTAAAAATGATTTGCAGAGAATTAGGGCATGCTGTGAGGAAGGATGCCCATGGTACATGTATGCTGCACCTTCTAGCATTACCAAAGCTTGGACTATCAAGAAGTATCAGCCTCAACACAACTATGAGAGAAATTTTAAGATCAAGCAATTCACAGCAAGATTCCTAGCTGGCAAATACTTGGAGAAATTCAGGGCTGATGACAAGATGTCATTGAAGAATTTTTCTAGGCTAGTTGAGTAGGATTTCAACATGCCAGCCAGTAGAAGCAAGTTAACTAGGGCCAGAAGGTGTGCACTGAAGCAAATTCATGGTGATGAACTGGCACGGTATAATTTGCTATGGAATTTTGCTGCTGAAATTAGAAGATCAAAACCAGGAAGCACTATGTTTGTCAGTGCACATGCTGGTGTGTTTCAGAATTGCTATATGTCACTGAATGCTTGCAAAAGAGGCTTTATGACAGGTTGCAGGCCTATTATAGGTATTGATGGCTGCCACATGAAAAATAAATTTGGTGGTGTGTTGCTTGCAGCTGTGGGGGTTGATCCAAACAATTGCATTTACCCTCTGGCCATTGCTATTGTAGAAGGATCAGTAGGCATGGCATCATTGGACATTGCAGTGTGTGCAATAAATTGGACACAACAAGAGAAAATGTCCAGCACTTGGCAGAGACAAGGGAGACAGTAGAGAAAGAAGCACCAAGAGTGGAGAAAGAAGCACCAAGAGAACAGCTGCAGCAACAGAGGAGCAAGAAGCACCTTTCTTTCCTGATGGAACAGCTGCAGCACAAGAGGAGCAAGCAGATCAGCCTGAGCCCATTATGGTAGTATTTCCTGATGATGAAGAGCAAGCACAGCCTCCTAAGAAAATGCCAGTAAAAATGAAGTGCAGTTCCAAGGTAAAATACTACCAATTCTCTTTTTTCCTTGCATATTTCTCTATCTGACATTTTGTCATATTTGTGTAGAAACAAATAATGCCACACACTACCACAAGTGCAACAACACATATTGTAGCATCTGCAATGAGCTATGACATCACAACATCCACTGTTATGCAAGTTTTGCAGGAACAAATGAGTCATTTCTTCATTTTTGTTTGAAATTCTGCAGTTCTGTTTAAATAACTAGTGCTAAATTTGATCTGCAGGCAGTAGAAACAAAAATGTCCCAGACTTCACCACCAGGTCCTCTACCTGAGAGTCAGTTCATAGTCAGCTGTAGAGAAAACATCCCACCCCCAAGGGAAGGTACCAGGACACTAGGTTTACCAAGGCAGAAGAAGAAGCCTGTCTCTAAGAAGAAAACTGATGCTTAGTTAGGTTGTTCACTAGTTAGGTTGCAATATTTTGGTCTGTCATATTTCGAATAGGTTTGTCAGAAACCTAATGCTTAGTTCTAGCTCTGGTTTCAACCAAACCTGTTGGTCCCAAAACTATCCCTTTTTTTTGTTGTAATGACAGTTTATCTGCCTACTTATCAGACAATTATTCTTGTTCTAATGAAAGTTTATCTGAACTTGGCAATTAAAACAACCTTGCATTCATCCATGATTTGCCCATTACATTCATTCATCCATCATTTGTCCATTACATTCATTCATCCATCATTTAGCAAGTACATCATACACCAGTACAGCAATGACAATAACTAGGCCAACACAAATTATTTTGCATAGCTTGATGAGCTCATCCATCTTCTGCATCACCCCATCCATCATCTGCAGCCCAGCATTTACATTATCCTCCCCTTTTTCTTCAATTCCATCAACAGTATAACCATTAGCTATGAGAAATCAACATAGCTATCTTCACCATCCTCCCAGTAGTAGTGGTTGCAAGGATTAGGACCAACCTGCGCCAGTTTTCAGCAAAAACTCATAAAAATTCAGAAAACTGCAGCCAAAACAGTGTCCAGATCCATCAACCAGCAAACTTACACGATGATTAGGGCATTTGTAGAACACTCGGCCTAGATTTGCGCTTGATTGAGAGACAAGACGGATTGTCCTCCGAACTCCACAGCAGGGACATGGCACCAACGGCAGATTTCCCGTCGGCACAGTAGCTGCGGGTTGGGCCAGTGCAGGAGATGCCAGCGAGGGGGATGTAGAAGCTGGTTTTCTCCTCGGCCTAGTGCCAGCAGACGAGCTCGCCGAGCTTTTCATGATGCTGCAGCGGGGGCGAGAGAGCAAACAGAGAGAGATAGAGAGACAGAGACAGCGAAGGGCTCTGGAATAGGAAGGCAACTAGTTATAGGGGTTCATTTGCAAAAAAAAACCGCCAGCCGCGGGAAAACTTCCGCCAAACTCTCCTGCAGCTTACGTGGCAAGGTAGAACCAAATTAGTGTTGGAGATATGCCCTAGAGGCAATAATAAATGTAGTTATTATTATATCTTTATGTTTATGATAAATGTTTACATTCATGCTATAATAGTATTAACAAGGAAACATTAATACTTGTGTGATTTGTAAACTTAATATGAAGTCCCTAGTAAAGCCTCTATATAATACTAGCTTGTTGGTTAATAGATGATTGTGGTTTCCCTATCATGAACATTGAGATGTTATTAACAACAAGATCATATCGTTAGGAGAATGATATGGTAGACATACTCCTATAGATAAGCGTAGCATAAAGATCAAGTCATTTTAATATTTCAATTGTTATATGCTTTCTGATACATAGTAACCTAATTCCTTCGACCATGAGATCATGCATATCACCTTTACCGGATGGATGCTTTCATGACATCAAACACCACACCGTAACTGGGTGGCTATAAAGGTGGCATTGAGTGTTCAGAAAGTATTGGTTGAAACACATGGATCAAGACTGGGATTTGTCCATCCATATGATGGATAGATATACTCTGGGCCCTCTCGGTGAAATGGCATCCAATTGGCTTGCAAGCATGTGACTGGCTCACAAGGGATCACATATCACGGGAATGAGAAAAGAGTACTTATCGGTAACGAGGTTGAACTAGGTATGCAGAGATACCGATCATAACCTCGGATAAGTAAACTATCGTGAGACAAAGGGAAATTGGTATCGTATGTAAGTGGTTCATTCGATCGCAAAGTAATCGTAGAAATATGTGGGAGCCATATGAATTTCCAGATTCCTCTATTGGTTATTGATCAGAGAAGTGTCTCGATCATGTCCGCATAATTCACGAACCGTAGGGAGACACACTTAAGGTTTCGACGTTGTTTGAGTAGTTATGGAATGATGAGAAAGAGTCCGAATGTTGTTCGGAGTCTCGAATGAGATTCGGGATATCACGAGGAGATCCGGAATGGTCTGGAGAATAAGATTCATATAAGGAAAGTCCCGTTTCGGAGTTGGAGAATGATTCCGGTGTTTTCATCGAGAATGTTCTAGAAGGTTCCGGAATGTCCGGCACTCCGGAGGGGAAGGGTACATGAATGTGTTACATCAAGTTGGTATGATTGCATCATGTACTAAGTGTCATCGCTGAACAAAATAGAGGATTAAATCAAATCCTTATTTAAAAAGTCAAACGCCAAGTTTGAAAGTCAAACGGCTATTTTTGGGAAGTGGAAAAGGAGGAGGAAACCGAGTTGGGAGGAGTCCTCCTCCCACCGCACCACCAAGCCGAGTTGAGGGACTCCTCCCTTGCCGCCCTCCACCTATAAAAGGAGGGGCAGGGCTCCCCTCCTAGACACACAAGTTCCTACCTCTAATCCCTAGTACCAAGCCATCTCCGCCTCCATAGCCGCCGCCGGCCCTAGGGAAAATCGCCGCCGCCTAGCTAAACCCTAGCCGCCGGCTTGCCCATCCTCGACGTGTCTAAACCCTAGATCGTCGAGGGACTCTCTTATACTCCACCATACTCGCTCCGGCTTAAGGCGAAGCCCTGCGAGATCTCCCCTCTACTTCCGGTACCACAGTTGTCTTCGGAATCACGAGGAGAGTGCTACAACCTCCATGCTTTGGAACAAGGAGAGGAAGGTCTTCGTCAATCACCGAACGTGTGACCATTGTGGGGCGCCGCCGAACGCAGCGGAAGGATCGTCTACACGATCTTGAGATCGGGAAGAGTACGACTACATCATCCACGAGAATCCGCTCTCGTTAAACACTTTGGAATCTTCGAGGGTGAGTTATTCTATCGACTCGTTGCTACAATCTAGTAGATAGATCTTGGCTTGTTTGTTTGTATGCGGTAGAAAATTTTTGTTTTCCATGCTACGAATCCCTACAATTAGGACCCGCGGTGACTCACTTACGAAACAATTAGGATTTGAATGTGCATTTTGATAGAATTAGGACTAAATTGACCCACAGAGGAAAGAATAGGGACCGCGGGTACGTTTTTCTCAAAGCTAATTTGCATATGATTGTACAAGTCCTAATTATTTGGTGTTTTCTTAACAGTGGATACAGCCATGAGTCTCACTGAGATCCTACGAGATGCTCAGGACCTGAATGGCAACATAAGGTACACAGCAGAATGCAATCTCAGTCAGCTCCAGCACCTTGATCTTCCCGACTTCCTCCTATCCCTGTCAGCAGAGCTTTCACCTTTCCTTAGTGATATTTTCGATGTTCTCTTTTCTACTTCAGCACTTGCTAAGGAGACCCCTTTCAGGATTCCAACATCTGCATCTACTTATGAAGCGTTGTGTGAGGTTGTGAGAGTAAGCAACTCTTACAAGATTATATATAAAGCTTCAGTGGCTATTGGAATTTTAATGCCTCGTGTCATGAGAAGATTGAACACGGCCGTGCTTGATGCGAAAGCAAGTTCCTCAGGTGACAGGATGAACAAATACGATCTTCTGGTTTTGCTGTGTGGCGTACTGCACGTCATAATCCAGAAACTAAGCAGCAGCACACTTGCAGCGAGGAAAGTTACTGAGTCTGCTCCATTTGTGTTGCTTCTGTTTTGCCGTGTCTTGACCTGTGACAGTTGTGCTGCACGTGACAAAGCAGCACTTGCCATTGGTGCCCTTGCCCGTGCCATCGGTCCAGATTTTGTTGATCACATGCCTATACTGTTGCAGTATTTTAATGTGAAGCTGCTCTTCCCGACCTATTTGCGGGTGATCGGTAATATCTTCCATGTCTTGGGAGACGGACAGAATTCTGCCCTACTGTGATGATATGATGGATGTTCTCTACAGAGGTCTCTCAAAACCGACGCTTAAACATGCAATTCTTCTAGAATGCTTTGGAGAGATTGCTCTTGCTATCGGCAAGAATTTCGACAAGTACCTGGAGGCTGTAATGAAAAGGCTGAAAGACGCTGCTGACCCAGGATATTATGACGATGTTTTGGAAGACGATGAGGTGGAGTATGGTAACCGTCTTAGACAGGGTATATTTAAGGCTTACTCTGGCATATTACGGAGTATAAAGGACCCGTCATCAGGGTTCAAGGTAGCAGCGGATCTATTCCTGTTCACTCAAGCTGTCTGCAAGGATCAGAGCAGGTCATTTTCTTGTGTTCATTGCCTTGTTCTTTGTGTCTACTATATAGGAGTAGGTTCTTGTTCTGTGTATACTTATCATTATGTGCATCTTTCAGGGATAGCAGTCTTAAAAACACTGCGGTTGATGCCTTGGATGATTTTTGTACGACTTTGGAGTCATGGACAAAGGAAATGATCAAGGATCTGACGAAATGTTAATACGATCTCGTGGTTAATTCTCTCGCACTGGGAGTGGGAGGGCTCTCTACGCACAGTGGGGTTCTCAAGGTGTTGATCTTCTTTGTGTTATATAGTAGTGTACATTGGTAGTAGGGACTTCACGTATATATACGGAGATGGAGCTAGTCAATCATATATCCTCCTTGTGGCAGAAGTGTCTCTCTTTACCCAAGTGGTGTCCACCATTCCACCAGATTTCATTAAACACTAAACTGCAAATTAGGGATCAGAAACTCTTTGTCAGTTCTTTGACTGAGCTGATACAGATTTCATTAAACACTAAACTGCAAAGTACAGTACAACATTGTGAACAAAACAGGTGTCAGTTTCAGTATAGGCAAAACCAAACTACAGATGTAACAGACACGAAACACTGTGGTGCCGACAAACTCATAAACCCAAGAACTGAAACTAACATGGACTACCTTTCATGCACCACTTACATTCATAATTCCTTTTCTCACCTCTGTTTCTTTTCGATGCACATTTTGGTACATAAAGTTAAATGCATCAATCTTTCTGAACAAAATCTATGAACAATTACTGGACTACATTATTGACCACCAAATTGTTCTGAACGTTAATTAAAAAAAACTTACAATGAAGCGTCCTAAGAAAATTGGGCACTCATTTACGTAACTAAAGAAGTGAGAGTGAAAAATCTACAATCCATGAACTCTTGTACCTAGAACAATATATGTCCTGATTTGATCAAAGAACATGTAACCAAAAAATTGGAACTAAGCTTCAGGGAAATCAATCCATACATGGAAAAACATTCCCATAGAGAAATCCATCCATGAAAAATAATAATGTACCAATCCATGAACCACACCGATACATCCAGCCAGACAGCACCGGGAGGCCGCTGGCAGATTCTTCAGAACCTGATATTATACCTGTTCATACCTCCTTTTCCTTTTATTCAACACTAGGGATCCAGCGGCGGTTAGAAGGTGTGGTTGATCACACCGGGGACATATGAACAGGCATGATTACTATGAGAACTTGAAACATCACCATTCTAAAACATCTGTATTTTGAAAACAGTAAACATGATTTAAAGGAGTTTGCTCATCAAAGAAATAGGGCCAGATCTATCAACGAATCAGTTCAGCCCACCGAAATCTCAATTAATGCTCCCAGATCGCGCAGACGTTCATACGTCCACAAAATATATACGAGAGTCAATGTGTAAATTGCAATACAATGTACAGAATTATACAGGCTGCTTACAAACAGCACAAGTGCGCAGGCAGGTATGTGTGTGTGTGTATGTACCACAAAATGAACAAACTAATAATTTCAATACACAATAAAGCCGCTCTCATCACCAAAAAATTTACAACCAAAATCCTCACAGCACGATCACCTTGTTCTTGCGGAACGGGGACAGCAGGGAGAAGGACCGAGAAGCTGCATTCATACAGTAAACAGGTACGAGGTTATTTCATATTTATTATTGTTCTGCCCGAACAGACAAGTTCTGAGAAGATTGAGACACAGCTATAGTAGTATTCAAGAATGAACTACCTTTAGACGAAGGACCTGCAGAGTCGTCTTGCGAAATGAGGTTCTTCAGCATTGAACCTGAAACATGAAGCACAATTAATCAAGGCAAATGATCGACCACGGTGTTGTCTCTTAAATCAATCACGGCTTAGTAAACCTATTACCATCTCCTGCCGGGGCTTCATCGACGGACGATGCATCAGAGTCCATCGCCGAAGCGTGGCTTTTCCTGCCAAATTTCAACAGTTTCCTAAACCCTTTCGGTTCTTTGCTTCGAGGCATCTCGTTTTCTTCATGGGTCTCCTCGGCTGAAGGCACGTACTCAGGCTCCGGAATGCGTGCCCTGACGCTCTGTACACGCACGAGTGCTTCGGTTTCGCGCGCAGGCAATGGGTGGTGATAAGCAGGAGCGGAGCCCTCCAGTGATGTTACCCTGGCGAAAGGGGCCTCGTAAGGTTTCTCCATGGGAGCCGAGGTTGGTTTCTCGAGCTCATCCTTCTGATACTCGGGCACATCCACCTAGTCACAAAAAGCATTGTCTTATCAGCATTTCTATTCAATAATACTTATGCAGAGAAAGATCAAAACAGGGGGCCCCAAAGAACAAAGCATCAAGTAAATAATGTACAGATCATACCTTATATGAATCCAACTCGTTCTCAGATGTATGGATGGTAGGGCTCACGTCTCCAGGAAGAACGACCGGAGACGGTGGAGCTCTGATGGCAGTGTACTCCGATTCCAGACTGGGATTCTCTGTTCTGTCATCGCTACTAGTTTTGTTCTCTGCAATGCTTCCAGCAGGTAGCATGACAGGAGGCGTAGAAACCACTTCGTTTTCAAGCATCACGACGGTCTTCTCAACAACCACATTTTCATCGCTGTCGCTTGCCCTGGAAATTTTACCATTAGCCTTCTTTCCACCGCTACTCTCCGAAGTAGGATGTGATTTAGCTCCACGTGACCCCTCTTTTGTTTCTTTTGCCACCGTCTTGTTTTTCACAACAGCAGCTGGTGCTCGTGGGGATTTGACTTTCAGTTCTGGTAGGACTGCTGACTTGATCTGGTCAAGCTGTATTATAGCGGAGATTTTCTTTGTCTGCACATCTTCTGGCATGCTTCTTCTCCGTGGGTGGTCTGCTATTGCGGACTTTGAGCTCGGAGGATGGTCAACCGGAGCATTGCTTTTAGGTTCAGCAAGTTTTTTCAATCGCTCACTGGACGATTCAGTTCTCCCACTTTTCTCTTTCTTGATCGTCTCAGTCAACGATGAGGTTGACTTACTCACTGCATTTGAATTATTATCACCGAGTTTGCTCACTTTAGCTGTTATCTGAGGATCACTCCCTGGGGTACTTCTAGCAGGAAGTTTTCTTAGAGGTGAAGAGGATCCTGGTTCAGCATCACTGAACTTTGAACTCTTGTAGGTACTGGGAGAAATCTTTGGAGAAGGTTTTGCTTTAGCCTGCTGCGGTGTTGATACTGGATTAGACGCGCCACTTCTTGCAGAAATCCTCTTTTGCCTCTCCTGCTTAAGCCTTTCTAGCCGTTTAATCTGTTCCACTTCCTGAAAATACAAAAAAATTAAACAGTTTGAGCAATCCAGGTGAAAAATGAGATTCTCATTCTTTGCTAAAACTGATACTGTAAAGAAAAAATAATACAATAACAGGTGAGCCACATGCCACGTTTTGACATCAATAATACAGTGTAATGAACTTATAATTCTCAGTAAACTGATATAACAGAAAAAAACAAAAGACCTGACAATTTAGACTTGCAAGCTTATAAATCTCGTCTTGACAAGTTGGTGTTGGTTTGGTTATTTTATTGTAGGGAATGGTGCTCTACAGATGGATATACCAATAGTAGGGGAAGGGGATTGAGTGTCAAAAAGGCATTTGATAATTGGTCTGTGTGCCTGGAGCTAAAGTTTACCACTCTGTTTGTATAAAGATTCAGTTTGGCAATTTAATTTAAGATCAAGTGATGAGATGCAGAATTAGGATGGTAAAAATGAGCAAATTAAGTCTTGTGGGGCACACTGATATTATTGTACACTTAACAGACAGAAAAAATTAACAGGTACAATATAAAGTAACGCATCAATACCTGCTCCTTCTTTTCCTTCTGAAGGTCCGCTTTATACGCCCGTAGGTTTTGCGCACGTTTCTGTGCATCGGTTAGTGGACCTTTTGATGATGACAATCTCCTTGCTGAGGCATCCATCCTTCTTTTACCATCCTGTGAACTTCTTAGCTTCTTATCTTTCCCAGGCACCTTTTCTTCATCCTCGACGCACAATGATGAATCCTCCATGTCTGCATTTTCAACTGTGGTGTCAGGTTGAATCTGCATGTGGCTATCATAGTCCATTGTTGGATCATATCCAAAAGAGACATCTTCAACTTCACGCTCGGGCATCAACTCATCTGGCTCATAGAAAAGCTGACCTCCAGCCTTAGCATCTGATGCCTTCTGAGCAGTCGTGGGAAGCTCAACATCTATGTCAATGGCTGTACGGTTTTCTGCTCCAAGATTATCCTGTGAGCTGGACCTAACAGGTATCATGAAGGACTCATCAGCCACATTGCGCACAACGTTTTCCTCCAGAGCAGGTCTCCTGTAATGCGCCTCCGCGAGAGGGTCCAAGGAACTCCCTCGGTCCATTGAGTTGTCCTGTCCATAAACCATGAAGTCGTCACCTGCCCCTCTCATGTATCCTCCACCTCCAGCTTCTATCTCCTTTATGTCACCATCCACAAAGCCCCGACCCTCCCCAGACATCATAAGTTCATCGCCAGACATCATCTGGCTGGCCCTAATTCTCCCATTGGCTGAACTGAAAGATACTGGATTTCGCTCATCGACATCAGCAGAGCCTCGCTCAGATAAAAGAATAGGATCATCCATAATTCTGCTCTCTTTCCTCCTAGGTGGTGGTGGCTCTTTTTCGCTGGCGAACAGGTCCACGTCATTATCTCTTGTCTTCTCTTCATCTCTGAGCAGGAAATTCTGGAACGCGTTCCAGTTCCCTTGATCTCCATCTTGCCCATGAGACATTTCGTCCTTGTACTCATGTTCAGACTCAACGATGATCTTTTTACCCCCTTTTTTCTTCGAACTTGAGCGCTTATGATTCCTCTTGCTGGATTTAGTGTGTGAATCATCACTGTCCTCTGATGCCACGTCGGAGCCTGTCTGCGACTCGCTCTCTGATGACCCATGCTTTTTTGACCTTACATTTACATTGCGTATGACTATTACATTAGACTTCTTCTTGCTTGACCGCTTGCCCTTTTTACTCGACTTGCGACCATGAGAACTCTCCCTCTCTGAACTGGTCTGGTCACTTTCGTCGTCCGAGTTCTCCAAGTCCTTGCTATCTGATGAGTGCTTCCTTGATGGTCTCCTTTCTGAGTGGTTGTACCTGGGATCATCCATTGGGGGATAGGGAGGAGGGTAATATGGGTTCACCCCGGGGTAGTATGGCATGCCTTGCATGGGGTACGGCGGATGCATTGCCCATGGCGGATATGCTGATTGATATGGACCATGGGGGTGCTGAGGTGTCCTATAATCTGTCAAGCAACACAAAAATTATTCCCGAGATCCAAGTATATTCTCAAAGTTAGTGTAGTTTGACTTTTTCAGAAAAATAATAAACCTTATAAGAATTAAGAAGTATGTAAGTTCGGTCATGGCACCAACATACCAGCTCTAGCAGCATCTTCACCATTTGCATCTCCATTGGAGACAGACATCGTTTCTTTGTCTCCCATGAACATAATGCCAGCAGCATTGAAGGGAGGAAATTCAGAGCGTGCAGACATTGTTTCAGGTTCAACCTCAATCCACTGTCCAGTTTCATGTTTTTGCCTCCACAAGTCAATGAACTGTGTGCATGCCTTCCTATTAATTGATAGTGCCACAAAAGCAGTTAGAGCAACAGATTTGATACTAATGCGCTCACAAAAATTGCTTAGAGATAACTGTTAAGCATGGTCAAGGAGATCATGCCATGGAGGTGTGTACCAGTTGATCAAGAAAAGGTTCAACCGATAAAGTATAGCAGTAAAGCAAGGCATGGACAGTAGATAGTGTGCATTATCTAGCAAGATGTTTAAGTGCTACTGTAGGCACCACCGCACCAGGTAGCAGCATGGGACAATATAGCTGACAGTACTTGGTGAACATCCAACAAATTGAAATGTTCTGTACTGAAGAAGCCCCTCAGAATCGAATACAAGAAACTATGCAGTTATCAGCCACAAGGTCACATTATCTACAGGAATACTGTGTATTCAGAAAGAAAGATCCAATAGATTAAGCTCGATACTACTTTGTCCATAGGAGGGCCATACTTACATCAAGCGTGAAGCACCAAAACACTCTGCAAATGAGATCAAATATAACAGGTTGTCTATATCAAACCCAGCAGCTACAGCACGTGCAAAGGCCATAGCCTGCTCTTTACGTAAGACGGTTTTCCGAGTCTCCAGCACTCTGAGAAGCTGAACTCTGCAAAACATTGTGAAAAAAAATTAAAAATTCCATTAACACCTTACTGCAGTGCAGATGCAGATGCAGACTTCTTTGAAAAAAAAATGAAACTGGAAAAGATGAAAAATCCCATCCCAAAAAAAGTGCAGATAAAGTAATCAAAGAGCTGAAATTGCCTGCAGAATGAGTGAGCAATCGTTCATTAGAACTCTGCAAAGCATTGTATAAAAACAATAAATCCATTAACACCTTGCTGCAGTGCAGATAAAGACTTCTTTCAAACATATAAGATCCCATCCCCCAAAAAAAAGTTGAGAGAAAGTAGTCAAAGAGCTAAATTTGACTACAAAATGAGTGAGAGCAATCGTCCATTAGATAAAAGCATATGTTACTCTATTAAAATAATATGGTATAGATTTTTCATGTAAACAAAAATAATGTAAGAAATGAAATGTCTTTCAAAAAATAATCATACTTGGAATTCTCCTCTTGTGATCCAGCGTCATTCTGTAGTGGAGGTGTTGAATGTGTGTCAGGCTGCCATTGATACAAGGATATCAGAATTATAATACCCTTTGACCGCGACACATTCTCAAAAAAACAAAACTGACAGTTTTATTTATCCATACAAGCTTACCTTGTACAGAACGAGTGCCTGGTCTCCATCGGGATCATAACTTGCCTTGCTACCTGTAAGGGGACATGTCAGTTATATTTATCAACTGAAAAAAGGATACAACATCATGTTGCAGTTCAGAAGATGAGAAAACATAATTCCCAGTGAATTTTTTATGCAGTCGAGAATTTTTCCTAAACACGCAGACTTACAATGGTTATACCCACCTTAGAATAATCAGATTCCAATAAGTGAGTTAGGTAAAACAGAACAATTTACAGAGATAGCTGATGCATCAAACATCATACAGTCTCTTCGCATGCACAGTGTGATACTTTTTAAGTCGTCCACTATCGTGTACCTAACTCAAAAACAGCTGTGAGTGATGCTACATCACACCAAATTGTATTCTGGTTAGATTCTTTTTACAGCAGTGCTAGCATCGCTGTCTGACAATATTGTTGCCCACCACAGAGAGGAATTTGGGTTATGGTGGATAAGTGTATGTATCGCTGGAGATTTGTTCCTAGATACTGTGGTTGTAGAACACAAGACATGAGGAAAGGAAACCAGTGCCACACCTTCGACGACGCCGTAGTCCGCCGCTGGTTTCCCATTTTGGCCTTCAGCCTAAACACAAGCACAAAGACAAGCACGTCACTGTTCTCTTGTAGCTGAGCAGGTACAGTATAGAACTGCATAGATAATAGCCGCAAAAGAAAAGAAAAGAAAAGAATGATCTACTTACAGATCTCAATGCAAGGTTCTCATTGGTCTGGACGGCGATGGCGTCTTGGAGCTGCAGTATCTCGGACTCGACGGTGGTGACCCGCTCCAGCACCTCGGGCGTGCTGACGAACCTGACGAACCTCTCGAGGGTGCCCCTGGTGAACCACGGCGCGTCGCCGGCGGCGTCCGGGGCGGGCTGGAGCAGGATGGTGTAGCCTCCCTTGGCGATCTGGTCCTGCGCAGCCTTGAGGTGCGCCACGAACGGGTTCAGCAGGCCAGACGCGATCTTCTCCTTGCGCCCATTCGCCGTCACAACCAAATCACACCTACACAAGGGAAGGAAGGAAGGCAAGAAATTTGTTATAATGATGATGCTAGCACTGAATGTTGCAGATATTTGCAATTGGATACAGCTGACAATGGTAAAGATTTAGCATCTCTCGGAGAAGAGATTCAGTGGAGTATGAATAGCATCTCTCGGATCTGCAGATAAAGGCCAGATGGAAAATTTGCTGCTATACTATATAGATAGAAACTGACTGCTGTCTTAGCTAGTGGCCGAAAAGATAGGAGGAGCTTGCTGCTGAGCGGATCCGGAGCATACCTGGTGCGAGTAGGGGTGAGCTGGAACGCCGCCGAATCCAGCCGCGTATCCGGCCTCATCGCAGAATGGAATCAAAGCAGAAAGCTCCTCTTCCGTTCCAGATCTTGCGCCCCAGAAATTGTGCTCAAACTCGGGAGCGGGAGCAAATGCAGGAAGGGATTCAGAACTACTATACTAGAAGAAGAAAAAAATCAAGAAATTCTTGCGCTAGGAAGAGAGAAGAAGATGGGATAAAAACGAGCAGCGGTAAAATAAAGAAATAAATAAAGAATTTATTGGGGGTGGGGAGGAGGAAGAGAGCGGCGTGGTGAGCGAGAGGAAGAGAGGAAGCTGCTTTGCTTTCCTCTGACGACTTATCAATGGAGAAAGAGAAAGGTGGAGAAATGAAGAAGAGGGAGGAAGCGAGGTCGAGGTGTGCAGTCCGACTCCAAGCTGGCGGTTGTTGAGACCTGCACCTGCCTGGGAGAGTGAACAGCTCCTCTCCTCTCCTCTCCTCTCCTCAAGAAACCGATTTCCACTTATGAGAGGGGAAAAACTCTTCTTTTTTGGTCATACTACCTGACCTGACTCGTGTGAGAACTTATGATGCAGATTAATCCAGCTCTGATTTCCTATGCCTTTTTACTACAGGTGTAATGTAAGGTACTCTGTTGTTGTATACTAGTAAGATATAAATCCATTTTTATTTATGTACCAAACAACCTAAGATGGCCTGGCTTGGCTTTGGATTCCAATTGTATAGACAGAACAAAACATGCCTGACAGTACTGCAAGCATAAATGAGGAAAAAACAAATCACCTAGGTCTGAGTGAGTGCGAAAAAAACAAGTATATTTATGAGGAGCAAGTGGCATATGCCAGGGAGGGAGGTTATGTTGGTCATGTGGCTAATCAATCAATCTGGTGAGATTAACATACATAGAGCCAAGAAGAAGCTTCCTCCTCTGCTGCTTTAACTTTTAATTTGATTCAATATGTATATATACTCCGTCCGAGTCTATATTAATGATCTCAATTTTATATAGATTCATATGTAATCTAGTTAATTATTTAGACTAAATGTATTCGTATCTAACAAAGTTGAGGTCGTTAATATGGACCGGAGAGAGTAGCTGATGGTTTATTCGATGCACGGATAGATATATTCTTTGCTGTGGCGAAGAGGGATAGAGATCTGTGGATTTGATCATGGGCTCACAATTAGATAGACAATTTCCATTGCAAGGGATCATGACATCTTTCTCTCAAATTCTTAATTGGTTTTCTCGCCAGTTGTCTATCCAACCATGTGAACTCCCAAGCCTAATTGCTGCTCCAGGTACAGTATTATCATCACAGTACTACAAGTGAGCTAACCAAGTGGTCGCATAATCAACATGCATGCTCCAAAGCTAAAGCTAGCTAGCTTCTTATTAAGGGATATTAATGATGAAGATGATCATATCAAATCATGGATACAAAATGATGCATGCAGATGAGGTGGTTGTCATCCTTATTTCTTCTACTTCTTGATATTTGTGTGCTTCAGTTTCTGCTCTCACTTTATTAATTATTGGCTCTGTCGGTGGTTCTATCTATTAATTGGTTACTAGATCGGTGATGTCATTTGCTAGTACTAGCATTATTCTTTTTTATTTTATCTAAATATGTCTTTTCGAAACAAATTCACACCCCGAGGGTAGCACCGTCTTGCCTACCAGCGTGGCAATATAGGGCCCAGCGCAAGGATGCTAGCGCCATTGTAGAGGGCTCTACCCCATCAATGAAAGCGCCACGCACGATGACGCTGCCCTTGACTTAGATAGGGCGTGTGCGGCTGTTCGCCTGACCCAGGCCACCCTTTCTTCCCCAACTCGCCCCTCCTTCCCTCTCACTCTCTCCCCAACTCACCCCTACCTCCTCAAATACCTCCATTTTGTGTGTATTTGGACCTCCTCGGGTGCAATTAGGTACTCTCCGTTGCTTTTTTTCCAATTAAAATCATGTATTTTGGTGGTATTTGTCCAAATTTTGGAAACCATATAATTTCCATTTGACCTAAAAATGCATGGTTTTATTCTTGTTATATTTCTCAATGGTGGGTTTTATGATGCCTACGAAGCATATTACTTAAGTTTTTTAGCTTAAGGTTATGGTTATGGTGAGAACTTTAGGTTAGGGTTAGGCCTAGATCTAGTTACGTTTTGGTGATGTGGCTAGGATATTTTGTTAGGCTTGGCATGAGTAGTTTGAACTTGTTGTTTTGAAATGCATACCTTGGTGAATGTATATTTTTCATTGATGCATTTTCGATGTTGTACTTGCATTTTAGATAGAGAGAATAGTGAATGTTTATCATGTGGACAAGAACTCCTATTTAAAAGGCAATATTGATCTGGACCCAAAGGAGATTGTCTTGGTGTTTGACCGTAGTCCTACCTATTCCGAGGTTTTGGAAATGGCGAGGATTAATTTGAATTGGATGGAGCCAAGTGATGTAGTTGAATTAGAGGGAAGTTGGGATGTTGGGTTTGGAATGCACATTTGTTGGAAGACAAAGAGTATTTACTTTGAACAACGTTAGGTTGCATACAAGGAGACTGTGGCTCAATCATTAGACAAGGCTCTCGAGCTATTTTTCACAAAGAATGTTGATTATTGTTTGTTGTCGAGGGGATAATCCCTGGTAGGGTCATCAGGGGTAAAACGTTGCCCAGCTTGGCTTATGCCGAGTCAAAGGATCCTACGGCCGGGTATCAACGGCCAAGTACGAAGCGTAGGCGTGTTATGTCGGCCCGCATAAGACAAATTTGTTTACCTTGCAGGAAGCAACGAGTCGGGTCTCACGAGGGAAGGTCGAGTCAGAGAGGACGTGTGGCAGCTTTCCGAGTGAGATTCAGGAGGGACCAAGGTAAAGCATGGTCAAAAGAGAAGGGCGACGTCGGGTGACATAAAAGGAGCCGGGTGACGCCCAAAGCAAGGGCTGACGTACAAAGTCATCGTATGACGCCAAAAGAGCTCGAGGCTACGTACGTGAAGACCGTTGGCAGTATGGCTTTGTGGACTAGGTCAAGGGCTCAGGGCTAGCCCATGACCCGACCCATATAGTAAGGACCAAGATTCAAACAGTAACCCTAGGACTCAAAAGGATGTAACCTAGCTGGCCATCGCCTATATAAGGAGGGGCATAGCAAGGGTTTAGGGAGGTTGGACCAAGTAGGAAGCTAGTGCCCAGAGGCTATGCTCAAACGGCTCTAGGAGCACTTGTAAACTTATTAGATCAATAAAAATCCTAAGTGCGAAGAGTTCATCTTGTTCTTCATGCGCGGCTAGACCGTGCACTCCCTCCCTGGTTACCACAACCGTTCATTCGGACCCCAACTTAAGCCTATCCATGGCATCTGTCGTGACACCACCACGACAGTTGACGCCCACCGTGGGGCAGAAGCAGACGCTTGCTGGAGTTTTCATCCAGACGGGAAACATCATCGCCAAGACGGGCGGACGCGTCTACTCCGGCCTCATCCAGAGGTTCGGGGCACTCAACTTCGTTAGCGAAAATGTGGGTTGCTTCGGGACCAAGCCGTTCCCAAGGGGTGATCACTTCATCAAGTTCGGCGAGCACCAGGTCTACGTCGCAGTGCGCGTGGAACGCGCGTACCCGGAGCGCATCATCCTGGCACCGGAACCACCTACGGTTCATGCCGCAGGAAAGCTTCATCAACTTGTCTCCGTCGAGGTAATGATGATAGCTCCAAACCCATCGCACCCACCAGCACCTCTAGTAACCCCTGTAGTGAATGAGAATGCTGAGGGAGGAAATCTAGAAGAGACGCCAAGGGCAGCGAGAACGGCAAAAGCACCGCTGGAGAAGCCAGAGAACATAGCTAGGAGTAAGAGAGCCAAAGAGTTGCAAGAAGCAATAGAAAAACTAGCAGAGCCAGTAGCGTCGGCAGCTGATCCGGCACGTGTGCAGGCCGAGTTAGAGGAGTCCAGGATAAAAGTCTTGGAGAAGGCAAGGGAATTGGCACGGTTGCAGCAGGATGTGGATATCACGATCCGAGAGCACAACTCGGCAAATCGAGTCAAGGGCGCTAAGACCCGGCTTGATACAACAAGGTTGAGAGGAAGAAACCTCAATGAAGAATTGGCAGACACAACGTCAAAGATAACACCAGAAAATAGCAACAAAATAGCCATGCGACCAACGTATAACACTGCAGTGGAAAATTTGAGAGCCGCAGAGGCAGCAATGGCTGAGCTACCCCATCTGACGGGTGAAGCAAAGAAAAAACAACAGGAACGAGTGAACGAGATGGTAAGAGCAGTAGGAATGCTGAATGAAGCGTACTACAGGGAAAATCCGGGTATAGCTGGGAGGTCACAGCTGGTTCACTCGACAACTCCAATCCCGGCGAGGTCAGCAGGCCATACAGCCTCCTCACCAGGAGAGATGCCGAGAGGAAATAAAAGAGTGTAGATTCAGGAAGGAACAAGCAGATGGTTGCTTATGACCCGACAGTGGTTCAAGGAAACCCGGCCCGTGCGCAGGGAGCATGAAGGAATGTCGCTTAGGGAAATGAGAACCAAGAGAATGTTGGCCGAGAAAGGCAAGCGGGACAAAGAAATGACAATGGAGGGCAGAACTTTGCACCTCAACATAGGCGTGGAACTCACTCGGTAGGAGGAGGAAACCCAGTTCTGAATCCTCCGCCAGCCCAACCCGAAAGGAGACAGCAAAGCGCGGGAAAAGCATTGCAACAACTTGCATACCCAAACGCCAACAGATACAATGATGGTTACTCGGCAATGGTAAATGATGGATATGAATTGCCGGATCACGTGTATCAAGCAATGGGAGCAAGACTTGGAGGCAGAAATCTCCATCCGGATGATGCAAGGCTAAAGCTCGACCGGATAAAGATGGCATAACTAATCGAATCGCAAGGTTCACAGGGTCCACCATGTTTTGGCCCAAGGATCATGAAAGAGCCGCCAGTGCTAAACTTTCAGCTGGCCAGAGGACAAAGACCTACGATGGAAGCACAAAGCCAGAAGACTGGCTCATAGATTATGAAACTGCAGTAAAAATCGCGTAGGGAAATCTGAGATGGGCAGTGCGGTACGTACCATAAATGCTAGAAGGACCAGCAAGGGTGTGGATGAATAATTTGCCACCCGGAAGCATAAACAACTGGATTGATTTCCAAGAAGATTTTGTGAGCAATTTCACAAGCACGTATAAGAGGCCTAATCGTCCACAACAGCTAGCTATGTGCAAGCAAAGTCCTAATGAAACAGATAGGGAATTCCTCACAAGGTGGTGCACAATGCACAACTCTTGTGAAGGGGTAATTGAATCTCAGGCCTTTGCATGGTTTGCACAAGGATGTAGGCATGGAAGTGTACTGTGGCAAAGGTTACAAAGAGATATGCCGGCAAGTTTGGCAGAAATGATAAGAATTGCCGACTCATACGCGTTAGGAGATCCGACTCAGCCTCTGCTTATGTAGGCAGACGACATGACTGAGACTCAGATCTATGACACAGCCGGGTCGCAAAGGCGCCAAGAAATGGCCGAATATAGAAACAAGAGAAGAGATGAAAGACCAGACTATAGGTATGGTTCGACTCAAGTCACAGCCGTAAGTCAGGATCATCCGGATGCTGGAAGTAGCCAACTTCAAAGGACAAATGGGCAATAGAAATGGATACCAAAGAATGATGGCAAAAATCCATATGAACAGAGAAAGCCATATCAAGACAGGCAGAAGTATACTTATGAGATGATGTTGGATCAACCGTGTAAGTTTCACATGCCAAGTCCGAGTAAGCCGGCGAATCACACAACAAGAAAGTGCACTTGGTTGCAGAAGGGAGACAGAGTAGACTCGCCGACTCAGCAGTTACCACCACCTCCCCCACCACCGCTCACGGGGGAAATGCTCAGGCTGTTGGAGCTGAGCATAGATATGAGAACAGACAGCCGAGATAACATAACCAAGAAAGAATATAGGCTATGCACCAGGTGCATAACCCAAGAGGTGATGACGCTCATGTCGGCCATGGGACCAGAAACGAGTACAGAGAGCATCACCAGAGCTATGTAGTGTTTGTCATAGAGTCGAATAACAAGAAAAGTCAACAAAGATGGATGATGGAAGTGAACGCCACAATGCCGGCAATACCAAAATACATGCATTGGTCTGAACAGGAGATAACTTGGAGCCTAAAGGATCACCCCAAGATCATGCCAATGCTAGGAGGTTATGCTCTTGTCTTGGATCCAACGTTCATAGGCCCAGATATCAATGTGAAGTTCTCCAAGGTACTGATAGACGATGGCAGTAGCATCAATATCATGTACAAGGTTACCATCTCAAGTTAGGCATCACTATGAACATGTTGCAGCCGACTAAGACAACCTTCCATGGCATTGTGCCGAGAATGTCCTGTGAGCCAATTGGCAAGATCTGGGTTGATGTCTTATTCGGCAACAGAGAAAACTATCGCACTGAGGCCATAGAGTTTGAAGTGGTAGACCTAGTCAGCTCATACCATGCCTTACTCGGTAGGCCGGCTATGGCGAAGTTTATGGACACTCCTCATATTGCTTACTTGAAGATGAAGCTGCCATGTGGAGTCATCATAATTGAGGGTGACTACAAGAGATCTATTGCATGCGCCTCATCCGGATCTTTGTTGGCCGAGTCACTGGTCATAGCGCAGGAAAAGCGGCAAATGATGGAGGTTGTAGCACTGGCCAAGGAGGCACATGTGTCCATGCCGGCACTCACTAACCCGCATGGCAGTGTATCTTTCCAAGCCACCAAGGAAACAAAGAAGATACAGGTTGATGAGGCCTTCCCAGAGCGCACAGTTACCATTGGTGCTGGGCTATCTGACAAATAGGAAAGCGAGCTCACCACTTCCTTTGTGAGAATCGGAATATCTTTGCATGGTCCACACAAGACCTGCAAGGAGTTCCGAGGGAGCTGGCTGAGCACTCTATTCATGTAAGGCCAGATGCAAAGCCGGTGAACCAACCCCTCCACCGCTTCGCCGAAGATAGGAGGAAAGTGATAGCTACCGAGATAGCTAGGCTCTTGGCTGCCGGGTTTATCATGGAAGTACTGCATCCATATTGTTTGCCAAACCCAGTCTTGGTCGAAAAGAAAAAGGATGACGCGAACGTGGCAGTGGTGTGGCGCATGTGTATTGACTACACGGACCTCAATAAGGCGTGTCCAAAAGATCCATTCCCCTGCCACGGATCGATCAAGTCATTGACTCTACTGCCGGGTGTGAGTTGTTGTCATTTGTGGATGCATACTCTGGTTTCCACCAGATACCACTGAATCCGGATGATCAAATAAAGACAGCTTTTATCACCCCATATGGGGCTTATTGCTATCATACCATGCCATTCGGATTGAGAAATGCAGGTGCAACATACCAAAGATGCATGTAAAAATGCTTGCAAGATCAACTGGACAAAAATGTTCAAGTATATGTCGATGATGTGGTAATAAAAACCAAACAAAGTCTTACTCTAATCGAGGACTTGCGTCAAACATTCGCAAATTTAAGAAGATTCCGGATGAAACTTAACCCGAAAAAATGCACGTTCGGTGTCCCGGCTGGAAAGTTACTCAGATTTCTCGTGTCCATCCGAGGAATTGAGGCTAACCCGACAAAGATCAGGGCCATCGAAAGAATGGAGTTGCCAAAAACCCTTAACGATGTCCAGAAGTTTATAGGATGCCTGGCCTCGTTGAGTAGGTTTGTGAGTCGGCTGGGAGAAAAAGCCTTACCATTATATTAGCTGATGAAAAAATCAGACAAATTTACATGGACACAGCAAGCTGATAGCGTTTTTCATGAACTCAAAAAGATGTTGGCATCAGCACCAATATTAGCCTGATCACTATCCAAAGAGCAAATGATGCTCTATGTCGCGGCAACCAATAGAGTTTTCAGTGCAGTGATAGTGGTAGAGCGTGAATAAGAGGGCAAATCAGTCCAAAGGTCAGTTTATTACCTGAGAGAAGTGCTATCTATATCAAAGAAAAACTACCCCATTACCAAAAAATGGCATATGGGGTGTATATGGCAGCAAAAAAGTTGAAGCACTATTTCCAAGATTATCCAATCATATCCGAGGCACCTATCTCGGATATATTGGGCAGCAAAGATTCCAGTGGCCGAGTGGCAAAATGGGTCATAGATCTAGCAGCATACACTCCACAATATGACAGGCGAGATGCAATCAAATCTCAAGCTGTAGCAGATTTCTTCGTGGACTGGATGGAAATGCAATACGAGCCACCACTGCCAGACCCGAATTACTGGAGGATGCACTTTGACGGGTCCAAGATAAAAATGGGCCTGGGTGCTGGGATAGTACTCACATCACCAAAGAAGGATCAGCTCAAATATGTGTTGCAGATCCACTTCGCTGCATCCAATAATGTAGCTGAGTATGAAGCACTTGTCCATGGGATAAAAGTATACAAATAAATTGTCATTAAAAGGATCATGTGTTTTGGTGACTCGGATTTGGTTATCCAGCAAGTATCTAGACATTGGGATTCACTGGATGCAAATATGGCACTATATCGTTTTCATGTGCAACAGATTTCGAGATACTTTGACGGGTGTGAATTTCATCACATACCCAGAGCAGAGAATGAGGCAGATGATGTATTATCCAAGTTAGGCTCATCTCGGCAAGCAATCCCACCAGGAGTAGCGTTGGAACATCTCAGAAAACCATCGATCAAGCCGTCACCAGAGTCCGAGTCAATATTCATCCTGGCAAGACAGGAGTCAGATGTTATGCCAATGGACATTGACTCAGGGGCAGGTTCGAGTAACTCGGGGACTCCTCAGGTTATGTCGGCAAAACATATGTCGGCTGAGCCAATGGAAATAGCTGGAGAAACAGATCCGGCACTGGTGGTACCAGCCTAGGCGCAACTAATATTCAACTACTTGAAGGATGGAACATTGCCTGATGATGAGATATTGGCAAGACAAACAGAAAGAAGAGAAAAAGCATACACGATAATTAACAAGGAGTTGTACAAAAGAAGTGTGACGAGCGTATTGCAACATTGCATAAGTCCTAAGAAAGGGCAAGAAATAATGTTGGATATTCATCAAGTAGAATGTGGGCACCACGCCTCGTCAAGAGCGTTGGTAGCCAAGGCATTCCGACATGGATTCTACTGGCCAAGTGCGCTGGCAGAAGCGCAAGACCTAGTGAGGAAATACAACGGCTGCCAACGCTACGTATCAAAGTCACATTTACCAGCGTCTGAGTTAAAAACTATACCAATCACCTGGCCATTAGCAGTATGGTGCCTGTATATGGTAGGACCGTTCAAACCAACAAGGGGCGGCATGACTCACATACTAGTGATGGTTGACAAGTTCACCCAATGGATAGAAGTGAAGCCCATAAAAAACTAGATGGAAGAACAGCTGTCACATTCTTAAAGACATAATCTGAGATACGGTCACCCGCACAGTGTGATCACAGACAATGGCACAAACTTTGCCGAAGGAGCTTTCGCTCGCTTCTATGGAAAAAATGAATAAGACTTGACGTAGCATCTGTCTCCCATCCAGAATCAAATGGACAAGTTGAACGAGCTAACGGCTTAGTTCTATCCGGGATAAAACCCCGATTAATGGAACCACTCCAGAGATCACCTAGTTGCTGGATCGAGGAACTACCCTTAGTGTTGTGGAGCTTAAGAACAACTCCGAATCGATCAAGAGGCTATACGCCGTTCTTCCTTGTGTATGGGGCAGAAGCAGTTTTGCCTACCGACATAGAGCATGACTCGCCAAGAGTAAGACAATACTCGGAAGCCGAGGTAAAGGAGGCCCGATAAGATGGAGTTGACTTACTCGAAGAAGCAACAGGATTGGCATTATCCAGATCCGCCATATACCAACAAAGTCTCCGACGCTATCATAGCCGGAAAGTACAACCTCGTGTTTTCCAAGAAGGGGATATGGTGCTCAGACTGGTGCAACGCACAGCTGGGATGCATAAACTATCACCCCCATGGGAAGGATCATTCATTGTAAGCAAAACATTGCACAATGATTCATATTATCTAATCGATGCTCGTGAAGCACAAAAGAACAAGGCGGACAGATCGGGTGATGAGACCAAAAGGCCATGGAATGTGGCATTGCTCCGTCCTTTCTACACTTAGGAGAAGCAATATATGTATCTCTTGAACTCTCATATGTTGGATACTCATGCCGGCTATGTGCTGATAATAAAATAGTATGACTCGAAAAACTAACTCGGGGACTGCCCCTTATGTTTATTCTTGAAAATTCTATGTCGGATGGCGTTGACACTTAAACTTATCTCAGAATAAGTAGAGGTTACTCGTACGAGATCAACTCTTCTACTATGTTGTTGTCCGAAAACACGGCTTCATGGCAAGCAAGAGAAAAAGATCAACAATGAGTAAAGCATGAACAACGGATAAGTAAAGGGGGAAACGCGAGTCGACTATGTGTATGCTTTTAACTAACCCATTGCAGGATATATTGGTTTGTATGTCTAATGACCCTAGGTCAAGTTGTCTAGTTTCATATTCGCTAACTGAATCCTTAGAACTTTGAGACTCTAATGTCGAACGCCAAAAAATGTAGACAAGAGACAAATTCAAGGAAAAGGGAAACGACAAATGGAACTCGGGGACTTGCCCCTGGATGATTTGCATTCAAAGCAAAATAAAAGTTTAAGACTTAGCAAGTCGCACACCCAAAATAAGTGCGGAATATATTACATCTACACCCGGCATACCGGGGATGTCATCAGAATTAAGTGTTTTTTCAACCAGCTTAGGAGGCAGCTGGACTCGAAGGAGCATTCTTGGGGCTGGAGATGGGAGCGTCGTCTGGAGCGTCGGCCGAGTCAGGTGCATCAGCCGAGTCTTTAGGACCGTCTGACTCGGTGGCCTCGCTGTCAGCACCTTCATCGTCAATAGTCTCGGAAAGCGGCTCGCCAAGGTCAAGGAAGCTGGGCCCATCGCACCAGGTGTGCACCAAAGTGTACTCTACCATGGCATAGGCTTGCTCTTGGTGTCTCTTGATGATCTTAGGCTCGTGGATCCACTTGCCCTCGGCCCTCATATGCTGGAGAACATGAAGGTTGATGTCCTCATACCACGAGAGCACAAAAGCAAGGGCCTTGTCCGCCGTGACACGACCGGCCGACTCGCACCACTGATCCAGCCTTTCTTCAATGAGAAGCAACTTGGAAGCCAAGGGCTCAACCAGCGTGGGCACATCCTCATCCGGCCAAAGCATCCTAAATGCATGGATTGCCGACTTAAGCAAGTCGACACCACATGACTTCAGCATGGCCACACGCTCTGAGAGAGCTACCAGATGCTCATCGATGGTGATCTCGCCGTCAGCTGGAGCCCCAGATTCGGCTCGCACCTTTTTCATTGCCCTTAAGGCGAACATGTCAGCCTCAGGGAAGTTCTCTGCAAACATGGAGGAACATCAAAAAACAATGGAAAAGGGGCAAATACTAAGGATAGAAGTACAGTGAAAGAGTAAGAAATCACTACCGAGAAATAAGTTGATCGCGCTAAGCTTGTTCTACCAGATCTTAGCCTTGGCTTGAAGAGCTTCCAGGTCTTGATGCGCCGACTAAACTGCTAAGTCGGCCCCCTTGAGAAGTTGATTAGTCTTTTTAGCACTGGCAGCTTGTTGGCCATATTTCTCGGCAAGTTCCTCGCGCAGGCCCTTCACCTCGGACTGGTGCTTCTGCTCCATATCTGCCACCTATTGTTTTAGCCCAGTCACCTCGTATCGCTCCTTTTGGAGCTCGATCCGGCGCTTCTCTGCTTATTCAGAGCATGTGACTCATCAGTAACGGCAAGCTATCTCGGTTTAGCCGAGATAAAAATGGAAAAGGAGTAAGCATAGATGAGGAGCAGTCACAAGATTTCTAAGAACTTACTTTCAGCATCGCTGATCTATGAATACAGTGCATCGATGGTGGATTGGGCAGAAGCTATAGAAAAATAGCCAGGAAAATTCAAGAGGATGGAACAAAAGGGATCTTCTAGGTAAAATCAAGCCGAGTAGGAAAAATACCTTGGCCTTGAGCCTCAACTTCCAGATCTTGATGAGCGAGCTCAAGCTTTCGATACTCCAGGATAAGAGCCTGGTGCACCTTGGTACGTTCGTTATGCGTGAGATACACAAAAAGATCTAGTCAGAAGATGTATATAAATGGTTGAGCTTACACCCGAGTAAATGCATCACTCGGAGTAACCTCAGAGACTAGGGATCGAAACTCCGACATGCAAACTTGGCAGGAGGAAATAAATGATAGGTTCTAACTCAGAGCTTACAGCCGAATAAGTTCCTTACTCAGCAGTAACCTCGGGGACTAGGGATCATGTATAATATAAAAATACCCAGTATTCAAAAGAGTAAGGAAATTGCATACCTCATTCACTTGATCTGCTTTGGCCATCAGAGCGATGGCCTGCTGGGTCATCTCGGAAACAGCCTTGGGGCCCAGCTTCAGCTTCTAGCCAGAACTGAAGCTCACTTCTTGTTCACCGGCCGCATTCCAGGCAACTGCATAACGCTCTGCAGAGCCGAGGCCTTGCCCGCTGAGTGTCCGAGTAAGGACTTGCCCTTTATTCAGGCTATCCCCCACTCCGACATGGGCAGCAGCGGAACTGGCATGTAAGGCACCAGCCTTGGAGGCACTGCCAGACCCGACAGCGGCAGATTCGCCCAACTGACCTACAGGAGCAGGTGTCATTGTTGGTGGTGTGTGCCGAATCTGCGGAGCGGAGCCTTGGGCATGGACCAAGGTCAATTGCTTGGATGCAGATGGCCTGCTAGGCGCAGAGCGAGATTGGCCTTGAGTAGTAGGCCGAGTCTTGTCTTTAGCCGAAAAGGCAGAAGGGGCAGGTCTGGAACTGGTTGAGGAGGATAGAGGAGCAGACTGAGCGGGATCAACAACTAACGGAGGAATGACGGTCGGATCAACTGGCAAGCTAACAACAGGGGGAGAAGACTCGGAAATCTTCTGGGAGGACTCGGCGTCGATATTGCTGGCGCCAAGCCCAAGGTTCTGTTAGGGAAGAGCAACTGGAGAGGGAGGCCAGATCACCTCAGTTGGGCACACCGCCGGATCAACCTCACTCTAAGACTCATGAGCCTCAGTAGTGGGGGCAGTGACCCGAACGGGGCTCTACACGATGGGATCAAGACGAGGAGGAGAAGCAGGCCTCGACTTGGAAGAAACCATGCTAGATGCAGCTTGGTTGGCGGACATAGCGGCGCTAGAAATAAAAACGGAGATTTATAAGAAAACAAAGACAAGAAAATAAAAGGAAAACAGAAGGTGACATGCAGCTAAAGTTACCCGGAGATGGTCGGGTCGCGAGGAGCACGACGAACTGTTGGGAATATGCCCTAGAGGCAATCATGTATGATGAGATTTCCCATTGTATTCATAAAGATACTAAGTAGTCCTTGCATCTGATGTGTATCATTGAATATGTGATTCGGTTGTGGAACTATACATTAATGTTGTTTGTACTAAATATACTTGGTCATTGAGGTTGTGCTGGACACACAACTTAGACCAATGTGAAAGTCGGCTTGATGTCTCGGTTCCACTTGTCATAGGCATGGAGATGCTATTCCGACTTACATAGATTCGGCTAAAGAGTTTAGCGATTCAGATTGACCCATATTGAGGTACAACGAACAAGTTGTCATTTGTATATCTCAATCAATGTAATCATTAGACCTGAGGTTATTACATAGTCCGAGTTGCGGATCACCGACTTAGGTTCTGTCAAATGTTGATCCGTAACTGGGCAGTTGTAAAGGCAGAGTTCGGGTCGACTGAGAATCAAGTTGCGTGATGTGAATAACCAAGATGGGATTTTTCCCCTCCACTCGGAGAGATATTCTCTGGGCCCTCTCATGAGATATGATTCGGAAAGCATGGCCATGCATGACTCAGTTAAGTGTTAACAGAGGCGATCGACTAAGAGTTAGTCGGATGAATCACTTATCTCGGAACGAGAAGAGAGTCAAACTATTTAAGGGATGGCAAATATTCGCCTATAGTCTGGCAAGGCATATCGTGAGGCAAAAGGGACTCAGACGTAAGTCGCATTGGAAAGGCAAGTCGTCATGACTCTTTTGTACGTGGGAGTCAAGACGCTCGCCGGGAGCCGCCATCGATCGATTGAGAGTCAGACTCTAATCGTGTCCAAGTAGCCATGAGCCTGCGGGGTCACACACTTAAGAGCGGGAGCAAGTTCGGATTGGATCTGAACTGGAAATCTGGTTGGGTTGGACCCGAGCCGGGTTTGGACTGAATCAGTGAGTCAGACTCACAGGGACTAATGTTATATGGGCTTTAGTGAATGGGCCACGAGAGTAGAGACCACGTTCACTCCCTATATAGAGTGGAGCACAGCAACCCAGAAGGGTTAATCGTTGTTCTGTTAGGTCATTCCATGTGTTGGAAACCCTAGCTCCACAACATTCTTGTCGTCGTTACGAACCTAGTAGTTCGCCGCTGACGAAGTTTAATCTCGTCAATGCCCATTGTTATGATTTTGGATTTTGGAGAAGATGGGGGTGCTGGAGATCGTGGAACGGTTAACAGACAAGCCACTAGGGGACACGAGATTTACCTGTGTTCAGCCCCGAGGGAAAGCCCTACTCTCGCTTGTCATTTCTTGATTACGCGGAACCTAAAGTTACAAGGGTGCAGAATGAAATCGCGAGGAGGTGTGTATGCGGTGTGTAGAGAGCCTCCTCGTGCATTCTCCTAGACTTTATATAGAGATAGGCAGGTCCCGGGCACAGATCGAGTAGGTTACAGGTTTAGGGTTTGCCTCTTTGAATATTCTATCTTGTTCTAGTCTTGCTCTCCAAGGAACCAAAGATGTCATGGGCTTGGGCCACCCGAAAATCTTCATGGGCCGCATATATTATTGTGGGCCTTCCTTGGGCTGGACTAGGTATGATGATGTCGTGTACCTGTAGGGTATAACCATGTTAGTAGCCCCCGAGTGTTCAGTCGAATCGCATATTCGGCTGAGGACTCTTCAATCCTTCGGGTGCAGTTGTTTCTGTTTATTAGAGAATGATTTTAGTACGTAGGGATTGTTGATGCGTGTGCCTGACTCTCCTGATGGATCAGGGTCAGCTAACTGTCTTAGGACAAAAACAACACGATCTTCTTCAGATTCGAGTCCCTTGAAATGAACCTGGAACAAATGTTGGCGCAATTCGACTCAGGCCATTGAGGACTTACAAGAGTAGAATCCCAGTTATTTTCGAATGATGCACCCAACGCGTCCGTCCGGATTTTCATCGTGCCTATTAGCACACATTTTCACTAGCAGAGCGCAGTCATGTGCGTTGCCAGGCCATCAGATGGTATTTGTAGGTCTTATCTTTGTGTCGCAGACACATCATCTGGAATTTTATCATCGCGGAGATGTTTCGGGTGGCCAAGGAGAACGTTACTCACTTAGCGTTGGTTGGGGCAAAGTTGCCAAAAAGTTTTTGCATTCTGATCCGAAGAATCACAGTCGAAGAATTCATAGGGTGCACGACCAGCGCTCCCTATGTGAGTAGCCCCCGAGTGTCTGTTCGAGTCGTAGACTCGAGCAGAGACTTTAATTCATCCATTATGGGCTTTAGGTCCGTAGGACACAAATTTTTCGGATGCTTGAATCAATCCTCCCTATGGGAGTAGCCCCCGAGTCCGTAGTGGAGTCGCAGACTCGACATAGGACTCGAAGAATAGGTCATTGGCGTAGTACGCTATTCATGCTTCGGGTGCACGGCCAGCGCTCCTGATAGGAGTAGCCCCCGAGTAGTTGCTCGAATCGTAGATTCGAGTGAGTACTTTTAGCTGTTAGCCGAAAGTTTTTTATCGTTGCCAGTATGGCTATTGATGACGCCAGTGCTGAAGATCGGTGACCTCAAGCGTCTGCGGCGCCAGAGGTGACGCGACTGGACAAACGTGGGTCCCACTTTCTGACTTGGAGTTGACTGGTCACGCGTGACGTGGCGATAATTACGGCGTCTCCTCAGTTTCCGTGCGTAGTGGACGGCGTGCGAGCGACGGTTCGCTGCCATGCTGACACATGGACAGTTGGATTTGATGCTGGCGCTAGGGCTTCCCGATGGACGGTCCCTGTTCATCGTCTTCGTCCTTATAGCTGTGGGGAAAAATTGAGGTTTGCTTTCACCGCAGCCACTTGCTTTCTACTGCTTCCATTCTCTTGAGCTTTTTTTCGTCGGCTGAAATTCTCGATCGCTTCCTCCTCTTTCCTGCGCCGCACCGCCATTGCCGCTACCGCAATGGTGAAATCGAAGAAAACCTCCACCAGTGCTGTTGCCGGCGGCAAGAAGGGCACCGCCGCCACTCGTGTCATCGATGGTGGGTGGCGCGTGTGCACCTAATTCTGGTGGTTGCTCCACGTCGCTTTGGATAACTGTGGCGCATTGGTAGCGTCTGTAGGTCGGATTGCTGTTGCCGCAGCTTTCGGATCCAGAACCGTAGGTCCCTTAATTTGACGGAGGATCGCACAGATCTGAGTTGCAGCAGTTGCTGTCGTATGACTCATCTGCCGATGTCGACGTGCGTAGCACGAGATGCGGATCCCACGAGGCGGGCCTGGTCGATGGCAGCGACACCCGCTCTGGGAGACGGAGAGTGCTAGTTTGTCGCACCTAGAAGCAGAAGCTCCCGAATAGGATCTCCAGCCCGTCGCCTACGGGCTTGAAGTCCTTCATGGTGGCTGGCGAATGGGCGGTGAAGTCGAAAGCTCCAAAGAGGAGATGGCTCTCCGTCGCCGAAGAGTTGTAGATCGCTTTGGTCGGGACCGTCATGATCGCACAATCAGCGCCCCCGACTCCCACAGACGGCGCCAATTGACGAGGTTTAATCTCGTTGATGCCCATTGTTATGAGCTTGGGTTTTGGAGAAGATGGGGGTGCTGGAGATCGCGGAATGGTTAACAGACAAGCAACTAGGGGACACGAGATTTACCTGGGTTCAGGCCCCCGGAGGGAAAACCCTACTCCTGCTTGTCTGTTCTTGATTACGGCGGAACCGAAAGTTACAAGGGTGCGCAAATGAAATCTGGCGAGGAGGTGTGTATGCGGTGGTATGAGAGAGCCCTCCTCGTCGTACCCTCCTAGACTTTATATAGAGATAGGCAGGTCCCGGGCACAGATCGAGTAGGTTACAGGTTTAGGGTTTGCCTCTTTGAATATTCTATCTTGTTCTAGTCTTGCTCTCCAAGGATCTGAAGATGTCATGGGCTTGGGCCACCCGAAAATCTTCATGGGCCGCATATATTCTCATGGGCCTTCCTTGGGCTGGACCAGGTATGATGATGTCGTGTACCCGTTGGTTATAACCATGTCAGCCGCCGGTGCTCCTCCTTGTACGTGTGGATACCAGCAGAGGTGCTATACGATCAACACCAGGACGATCATATCGCGAAGGACTGCACTGCATCAACTAACGCGCTACATCAGTAATCCGCAATTGTGCGTCTAGTGGTAAACCTCGTGGCCTTCTACCTCGGCTAGATCTTGGGATCACCACGTTAGAGGGAAAAGTTTTGTTTTATCTCTGTGTGGCCCAACAGTGGTATCAGAGCGATAGCTTCTGGTATTAGGCTCGATATCTCGCATATGTGATATGCGGTTAGCCGTAGATGAGATCTATGTGCTGTTTTGGTGGTCGGTCTATGAGATAGATCGGTTTTGTACGATGTTGATTGGATCAACTGTACTCGGGGAATGGTAGATCTGATTTCCGTGATCATACTGCTGAAGTCGTGGAACGACATACCCCTACAGGTCGGCTTCCGCCATCATGGTAGACTGTGACACGTAAATCCAGAGGCGGTGATCGCCCTGTCGTAGCGTGTTAGACGTCGTTGCGAGTTTCACAACACCGGCAGATATTGTATCTATGCATAACTTGTTTTTGCAGGAAGTTGTGAATGGTATGGTTTATGTGCATGTGATGTATGTGTGTAATCCATACGTGATCTGCGTATCACGGTTTTTGTCAGCCAGCTGGAGCCTAGGTGCTGTCATATTGTTGTATAACGACCTGTGTGTCGGATTCTCCTTATAATTTACTTTACTAAGCTAGTGTAGCTGTGTGGAGAACCCGGATGACATGCAAGGCGATGTACATGTCGACGACATGGAGTAAGACGGCAAGTGACAAGAGTTGGCACGAGTCGGATTATAGGCTTTGTAGAGATGGAGTTCGCCATGAAGAGAGCCATACCATTTCACATTATAATTGCTTTATTCTGTGTTATTGATATGCCTCTGTTTTACCTATATTAGATAGTCGGTAAAATTTAATCCCTCAAAGAAGGTCTAGTCGGGTTTTCTCACCAGTGTTTGCACCATCACAAGTCGGACATTTTTGGTAGTGGGCTCATAAAATTGAGGTGCTGCCAATTTTTTCCAACTAGGTGGGTTCGAGTCGGACTCTTACTGCGGAAACACTCGGTAAGCTAGACGGGTCTATCACAACGGTTGTGGGGCTCGAGGAAAAGTTGGATGGGAGCCGGGGCATGTGATGCCACCCGTCCAACATGAGTCGTATGAGCTGCGATTGACAAGGAGTTGTCTACCTAGATCACTTGGCGGCTAGCGGTGATGCTAAAGCTCACTAGCCAACTTGCTTATTTAGGATCCTGAATCACTAAGTAACCATCGGAGGGGTGTTGGTTCTAGTGGGAGCATAAAATATTAAAGTGTTTAATATGCTTGCTCTTTTATGAATACATGTCTTAAGTGTTTTGCATATTTATGTTGTAGATCATGGCACCAAGTAGCAGTCACTCTCAGATATCCGGCTTTGCGTTGAGAACCATTCTTGAGAAAGATAAACTGAACGACACTAATTTTACCAACTGGTATCAAAATCTGAGAATTGTTCTCAAACAAGAAAAGAAGGACCATGTCCTAGACAACCCACTTCCAGATGAGCCGAATGAGAATGCGACTGTCGCTGCCACCAATGCCTACCGTCGGGCTAAGGATGAGTCCACGGATATTAGTTGTCTTATGCTAGCTCACATGGAATCGGACTTGCAAAAGCAGTTTGAGCATGTTGAGGCCTACGATATGATCGAAAGCCTTAAAAGTATGTTCCAGGCTCAGGAGAAGACTGAGAGGTATCCAGTGTCTCAGGCTTTGATGAGTTGCAAGCTTAAGGATGGTGATCCACTGAGTCCGCATGTGATCAAAATGGTTGGTTACATGCAGTCTCTGGAGAGGCTTGGCTACCCCATTAGCGAAGAGTTCGCTACAGATATAATTCTAAATTGTCTTCCTAGTGTATATGGACAGTTCATTTCGAACTACCACATTCATGGTATGGATAATAGGCTCACTGAATTGCATGGGATGCTCAAGCAGGCAGAGGCGGATCTCAGGAAGGGCGCCAGTCAAGTGTTGATGGTGCAGAATAAGGCTAAGTTCAAGAAAGTTCTTGGACTAAGAAGAAGGCTAAGTTGGGAGGAAAGCAGGCTCAAGACCCGGTCCCAAGCGCTTCCTCAGGGACTAAGCCATCTCCTTCAGTCGGATCCACTTGCTTCTATTGCAAGGCGGATGGCCACTGGAAGAGGAACTGCAGCAAGTATTTGGCTGATAAAGCCAAGAGTGGAGGTATGACTTCCGACTCAGGTACACTTGTTTGCAATGTTATAGACATATATCTTGCTGATGCACCTAATAGTTCCTGGGTATATGATACCGAATCAGTTATTCACATCTGCAACTAGTTGCAGGGACTGGTAAGAACTAGGAGTTGCTAGAGTTGCTGTGTTGGAAGTCGGCACGATGCAACTTCATTTACCTTCCGGATTCATTATGGAACTGAATAATTGTTATTATGTTCCAGTCCTCAGTCGAAACATTATTTCTGCTTCATGTTTGATGAGGCAAGGCTATGAGTCGAATATCAAGAATAATGGTTGTTCTTTGTATTTGAATGGTATGTTTCACGGCTTTGAACCCGTCCAGGACGGGTTATTTATTTTGAATCTTGATTGTGAGTCGGTTTATAACATAAATGTTAAAAGGTTGAAACCAAATGATTTGAATATGACTTACTTTTGGCACTATCGGCTTGGTCATATAAGTTGGAAACGCATGAAGAAGCTCCATGATGATGGACTCCTAACTTCGTTCGACTTGGAGTCGTTCGAGACATGCGAATCTTGCCTACTCGGTAAAATGACCAAGACACCTTTTAAAAAGAGTTGTGAAAGGGCGTCCGACTTGTTGGGACTAATACATAGTGATGTATGTGGACCAATGAGCACGACAGCCAGGGGTGGTTATGAGTACTTCATTACCTTCACTGATGATTTGAGTAGGTATGGATATATCTACTTGATGAAACATAAGTCGAAAGCCTTTTAAAAGTTCAAAGAATTCCAGAATGAAGCACAGAATCAACTCGGCGAGAAAATAAAGTTTCTTCGGTCGGACCGAGAAGCCGAGTACATGAGCCATGAGTTTGATGACCATCTGAAAAGTTGTGGGATAGTTCCCCAACTTACTCCGCCGTAAACGCCAAAGGAATGGTGTTTGGAAAGGCGGAATCAGACCTTGTTGGACATGGTACGATCAATGATGAGTCAGACGGATCTGCCTTTATCATTTTGGGGTTATTGTCTAGAAACAGCGGCGTTCACACTAAACAGAGTACCATCAAAGTCGGTAGAGAAGACACCGCATGAGATGTGGATAGGCAAAAAGCCAAATTTGTCTTTTCTTAAGATTTGGGTTTGTGAAGCATTTGTCAAGCGACTTCAGTCGGACAAGCTTACGGCCAAGTAGGATAAGTGTATTTTTCGAGGTGTATCCAAGGGAAACCTTCGGTTACTACTTCTACAACCGAGAAGAGGGCAAAGTGTTTGTCGCTCGGAACAGTGTCTTCCTTGAGAAAGAGTTTCTCAGTCGGGGAGTAAGTGGGAGCACGGTGCAACTCTAAGAAATTCGAGAGGAACCGGCTAGTATCGAGTCGGCAAAAACCTTAGAGGTTGAGCCGGTCGTGGTAGCTGAGCCGGCAGCAGCACCTGTGCTACGAAGATCGGCGAGATTACGAAGTGTTCGTGATGCATTATTGTTAGACAGTGATGAGCCGGCAAATTATTCAGAAGCGATGATGGGATCTGATTCCGAGTCATAGCTTGGAGCCATGAGATCCGAGTTAAAATCCATGGATGAAAATCAAGTTTGGAATTTGGTTGATCTTCCAGACGGTGCAAGACCCGTCGAGTGCAAATGGGTCTTTAAGAAGAAAACTTATATGGATGGAAATGTTTTCGTCTATAAAGCATGTATTGTCGCGAAGGGGTTCCAACAAGTTCAAGGAGTTTATTACGACGAGACTTTCTCGCCCGTAGCGATGCTTAAATTAGTTCGGATCATGTTAGCTATAGCGGCCTATTTCGACTATGAAATATGGCATATGGATGTCAAAACGGCTTTCCTTCACGGAAATTTAACCAAGGACGTGTATATGATACAACCCGAGGGTTTTGTCGATCCGGCTAATGTTGACAAGGTGTGCAAACTTCAGAAATCCATTTATGGGTTGAAGCAAGCATCTCGGAGTTGGAATATTCGCTTTGATGAGGTAGTCAAATCGTTTGGCTTCATCAAGAGTGATCATGATTCTTGTTTATACAAGAAGTTTAGTGGGAGCAAAGTAAACTTTCTAATCTTATATGTGGATGACATATTATTGATTGGAAATGATGTCCAGATGTTGCAAGAAACCAAGGAATCATTGGAAAGGATTTTCTCAATGAAAGACTTGGGTGAGGCAACATATATTCTCGGAATCCGGATCTATAGAGATAGATCAAGACGGCTCATTGGATTGAGTCAGAGTACTTATTTGGACAAAGTTTTGAAGAAGTTCAACATGGAATCGTCTAAGAAGGGGTTCTTACCGATGTCCATGGTGTAAAACTTAGAAAGACTCAGTGTCCTTCGACAACTGATGAGCAAAGTCGAATGAGTGCGATTCTGTATGCTTCTGCAGTCGTATCCATCATGTACGCCATGATTTGTACTAGGACGGATGTTTCCTATGCTCTAAGTGTTGTGATCAGATACCAGGCTGATCCTGGAGAAATCCACTGGACAGCGGTTAAAACTATCCTAAAGTACTTGAGAAGGACTAAGGATATATTCTTGGTTTATGCTGGTGAAGATGAACTCAGTGTAAAGGGTTACACAGATGCGAGTTATCTTACCGACTCTGATGATTCTTGTTCGCAATCCAGATACATGTTTATTATAAACGGAGGTGTTGTGAGCTGGAAGAGTTCCAAGCAAGAGACTGTGTCTGCATCTACAACAGAGGCTGAGTATATTGCCGCCTCGGAGGCAGCAAAGGAAGATGTTTGGATGAGGAATTTTCTCATGGATCTTGGTGTGGTTCAGGGCTCGTACAATCCATTAGACGTGTATTGTGACAACAATGGTGCTATTGCACAAGCCAAGGAACCTAGACAACACCAGAAGAACAAGCACATACTCATGCAGTACCACCTGATTCGCCAGTTCGTGGATCAGGGTGATATCAAGTTATGCAAGGTACACACGGATGCAAATATTGCGGATCCGTTGACAAAGCCGTTACCACAGCCAAAGCATGAGGCACACCTGAGAGCCATGGGAATTAGATGCTTAGACATGTGATGTCGGAAGATTGACTCTAGTGCAAGTGGGAGACTGTTGGGAATATTCCCTAGAGGCAATCATGTATGATGAGATTTCCCATTGTATTCGTAAAGATATTAAGTAGTCCTTGTATAAACATCTAATGTGTATCATTGAATATGTGATTCGGTTGTGGAACTATACATTCATGTTGTTTGTACTAAATATCCTTGGTCATTGAGGCTGTGCTGGACACATAACTTAGACCAATGTGAAAGTCGGCTTGATGACTCGGTTCCACTTATCATGGGCATGGAGATGCTATTCCGACTTACACAGATTCGGCTAAAGAGTTTAGTGATTCGGATTGACCCATATTGAGGTACAACGAACAAGTTGTCATTTGTATATCTCAATCAATATAATCCTTAGACCAGAGATTATTGCATAGTCCGAGTTGAGGATCACCGACTTAGGTTCTGTCAAATGTTGATCGGTAACTGGGCAGTTATAAAGGTAGAGTTCGGGCCGACTGAGAATCAAGCTGCGTGATGTGAATAACCAAGATGGGATTTTGCCCCTCCACTCGGAGAGATATTCTCTGGTCCCTCTCTTGAGATATGATTCGGAAAGCATGGCCATGCACGACTCGGTTAAGTGTTAACCGAGGCGATCTAGTAAGAGTTAGTCGGATGAATCACTTATCTCGGATCGAGAAGAGAGTCGGACTATTTAAGGGATGACAAATATTCGCCTATAGTCTGGCAAGGCATATCGTGAGGCAAAAGGGACTCGGACGTAAGTCGCATTGGAAAGGCAAGTCGTCATGACTCTTTGGTACTTGGGGGTCGACACGTTCTGCTAGGAGCCACTACCGACTGATCGATTGAGAGTCGGACTCTAATCGTGTCCAAGTAGCCATGAGCCTGCGGGGTCACACACTTAAGAGCGGGAGCAAGTTCAGATTGGATCTGAACTAGAAATCTGGTTGGGTTGGACCCGAGCCGGGTTTGGACTGAGTCAGTGAGTTGAACTCACAGGGACTAATGTTATATGGGATTTAGTGAATGGGCCACGAGAGTAGAGCCCACGTTCACTCTCTATATATAGTGGAGCACAGCAACCCAGAAGGGTTAATCATTGTTCGGATAGGTCATTCCATGTGTTGGAAACCCTAGATCCACAACAGTCCTGCCGTCGTTACGAACCTAGCAGTTCGCCGCCGGTGCTCCTCCTTGTACGTATGGATACCAGAAGAGGTGTTGTACGATCAGCACCAGGACGATCGGATCGCGAAGGACCGCACTACATCAACTGATGCGCTACATCAGTAATCCGCAACTGCGTGTCTAGTGGTAAACCTCGTGGCCTTCTACCTCGGCTAGATCTTGGGATCACCACGTTAGAGGGAAAAGTTTTTTATCTCTGCGTGGCCCAACACGAACGACCCGGCGCATAGTTGTCTTGCGAGTCTGGGAGTACGTGGCTGCAGGAGGTGCGGCAAGTCGAGTCGGTGCTTCTTCGAGGGTTGAGTGCTGGAGGAAGCCCCGCACCGCTTACTCGCTTTGGCGGCAGGGATTTTGCCAAATCCGCCTACAGCGAGAGGGGATCCTCGTGTACCTAGCCAGCTGCACGAGTAAATAGAATGCTCAATGGGATAAGTCAGAAAGTTTGGTCAAAGGACAAGTACCTCCAGAACTTCACAATCCACATTGTCATCATCAGACCAATCTCGCAAGGGATTTCGAGTAAAGGTCTTACCCGAAGCAGAAGCAGCGGCAGCGTGCGGGATCAGCATGAAGCACTCCAGGTCATACTCAACCTCATCAACACTGGAACGATCATCAAAATAAGCACCAGGAGGAACGGTACTGTCATCAACCTGGTGAACGAGATTTTGCGAAAGACAAACAGAATGGAATCAATAAAAGAAACAAGACAGCGAGTAAATGCAAGGAAAGTTATGTTGGAAGCGATTCAACGACTCGGATGCTTACCCACGGGACAGGCCTATCTCGGCTGAAAGGGGGGCAGCTCCAGGCCCAGTTTTCTGCTAAGTTTAGCTTGAAGATCGAGCTGACTCGGCAGGCCACTGAATCATTGGTGAGCTCCAGAGTGGAATGCCTGTTAGGATCTCATGGGCCGCTCATGAAGCACATATTGTTGCTTCTGGCCTGGATGGGGCTGACTCGGCGTGCGATGAAAGCACACATGAGGTCTTCCTCAGTTAAGTGGAAGTTCTCATCCGGCAAAAGCAGCCTCTCGATGATCCCACGAGCCTCGTTCACAGCTGGATTATTGTCGCGCAGGTCAAGCTTCCATAGCTCCTTGCTGGGAACCTCGTCCTTGAAGGGTGGAAGCCGGATGTAGTCGCTGGACCCGCTGTTCTTGATATAGAACTCAATTTGTCATAAACTATTAATTAGAACTCAATTTGTCATAAACTTAGTCTAAACTATTGCAAATATGTTGTAGATCAATGGCGGCCCCTACCATCAATTTTAATGCGTTCCTAGAGAAAGAAAAGTTGAAAAACAATGGAAGCAACTTCGCGGATTGGTTCCGCAATTTGAGGATTGTCCTCAATGCTGGTAATTTGACCTAGGTGCTGGATGCATCGCTAGGTGACCCGCCTGCTGCTAATGCTACCGATGAAGTAAAGAACGTTTACCTCACTCGGAAGAATCATTACTCCACAGTTTAGTGTGCTATCTTGTATGGTTTGGAATCGGAGCTTCAGAAAAGGTTTGAGAACCATGACCCACATGATATTGTCCGTGAACTCAAATTGATATTTGAGACTCACGCGGCAGTTGAGAGTTATGAGGCTTCTGAAAAGTTCTTTAACTGCAAGATGGAAGAGGGCGGCTCCATCAATGAGCATGTGCTTAAGATGTCTAGGCACGCAAACAAACTCCAAATCTTGGGTATAGTGATTCCTAATGCTTTGGGGATTTACCGTGTCCTCCAATCACTGCCACCAAGTTACAAGAACTTTGTGATGAACTACAATATGCAAAGCATGAACAAGACGTTGCCAGAACTCTTCTCCATGTTGAAATCTGCAGAAGTGGAGATCAAGAAAGAGCATCAAGTGTTGTTGGTCAATAAGACCACCAAATTCAAGAAAGGCAAGTCTAAGCAAAAGGGGAGCTTCAAGAAGGGTGGTAAGAAAGTTGCCGCACCGACGAAGAAGACCAAAGCTGGACCTAAGCCTGATACTGAATGCTTTTACTGCAAGGGAGAGGGTCACTAGAAGCGGAATTGCCCAAAGTACTTGGCGGATTTGAAGAACGGCAACATCAAGAAGAAAGGTATATCCGATATACATGTTATTGATGTGTATCTCACTAGTACTCGTAGTAGTGCCTGGGTATTTGATACTGGTTCGGTTCTCATATTTGTAACTCGAAACAGGTACTGCAGAATAAACGGAAGCTAGCGAAGAACGAGGTGACGATGTGCGTTGGAAATGGATCAAAGGTTGATGTGATCGCGGTCAGCACGCTACCTCTTCATCTACCATCGGGATTAGTTTTATAATTAAATAATTGTTATTTGGTTCCTGCGTTGAGCATGAACATTATATCTGGATCATGTTTGTTGCGAGACGGTTACTTGTTTAAGTCCGAGAATAATGGTTGTTCGATTTATATGAGTAATATGTTTTATGCACATGCACCTTTGATAGATGGTCTATTCTTATTGAATCTCGATAGTGGAAATACACATATTAATAAACATTGAAGCTAAACGTTTGAAATTGAGCGATAACTCGACCTATATGTGGCACTGTCGTCTTGGTCATATTGGAGTGAAGCGTATTAAGAAACTCCATTCCGATGGACTTCTTGAATCACTTTATTTTGAATCACTTGAAAGATGCGAAGCATGTCTGATGGGTAAAATGACTAAGACTCCATTTTCTGGTATGATGGAGCGAGCTACGGACTTATTGGAAATCATACATACCGATGTGTGTGGTCCAATGAGTGTAGTATCGCGCGGTGGTTATCGTTATGTTCTTACCTTCACGGATGACTTGAGTAGATATGGGTATATCTATTTCATTAAACATAAGTCCGAAACTTTCGAGAAGTTTAAGGAATTTCAAAGTGAGGTAGAGAATCAACGTAACAAGAAGATTAAATTTCCATGTTCTGATCGTGGAGGTGAATATCTAAGTTACGAGTTTGGCGAGCACTTGAAGAAATGCAGAATACTTTCACAATTGACACCGCCGGGAACACCACAACGTAATGGTGTGTCCGAACATCGTAATCGAACTCTCATAGATATGGTTCGTTCTATGATGTCACTTACAGATTTACTGCTATCATTTTGGGGTTATGCATTAGAAAGAGCCGCATTCACTTTAAATAGGGCACCATGTAAATCCGTTGAAACGACACCGTATGAATTATGGTTTGGGAATAAACCTAAATTGTCGTTCCTTAAAGTTTGGGGTTGCGAAGCCTATGTAAAGAAGTTACAACCGGACAAGCTTGAACCGAAAGCGGAAAAATGCGTCTTCATAGGATACCCGAAGGAAACTATTGGGTATACCTTCTATCATAGATCCGAGGGCAAAATCTTCATTGCCAAGAATGGATCCTTTATAGAGAAAGAATTTCTCTCGAAAGAAGTGACTAGAAGGAAAGTAGAACTCGACGAGGTTGTTGAACCTTCTCTTGAACTTGCGAGTAGCACAACACCGAAAGAAGTTCCTGTGGTGCCTACACCAATAAGAGAGGAAGCTAATGATGATAATCATGAAACTTCGGTTGAAGTTGCTACAGAGCCTCGCAGGTCAACGAGAACTCGTACCACTCCTGATTGGTATGATCCTGTTATGAGTGTCATGTTGGTGGACAACACCGATGACCCTGCGACATATGAGGAAGCGATGATGAGCCCAGATTCCAATAAATGGCAAGATGCCATGAAATCCGAAATTGGATCCATGTACGAAAACCAAGTATGGACTTTGGTGGACTTACCGGATGGCCGAAAGGCTGTCGAGAACAAATGGATTTTCAAGAAAAAAACATATGTTGATGGTAATGTTACTGTCTATAAAGCTCGACTTGTCGCAAAAGGGTTTCGACAAATTCAAGGAGTTGACTATGATGATACTTTCTCACCAGTAGCGAAGCTAAAGTCTATGAGGATTATGTTAGCAATCGCTGCATATTACGATTATGAGATATGGCAGATGGATGTCAAAACAACGTTCCTCAATGGAGACATTGATGAAGAGTTGTATATGATGCAACCCAAAGGTTTTGTCGATCCTAAAGATGCTAACAAGGTATGCAAACTTCAACGGTCCATATATGGGTTGAAGCAAGCATCCCGAAGTTGGAATCAACGTTTTGATAAAGTAATCAAAAGCTTTGGTTTTATACAAACTTATGGAGAAGCTTGTATTTACAACAAAGTGAGTCGGAGCTCTGTAGCATTCTTAATACTATATGTAGATGACATATTGTTGATTGGTAATGATGTAGACCTTCTTAATAGTGTCAAGGATTATTTGAATAATAGTTTTTCAATGAAAGATCTTGGCGAAGCAGCTTACATATTAGGCATAAAGATTTATAGAGATAGATCGAGACGCCTAATATCATTGTCACAAAGTACATATTTGGACAAAGTTCTAAAGAGGTTTGGAATGGAAGATAGCAAGAAAGGGTTCTTTCCCATGTTGCCCAATACGACCTTGAGTAAAACTCAAAGTCCAAAGAACGCGTAAGATAGAGAAAGGATGAGTAAGACTCCCTATGCCTTAGCCATAGGATCTCTAATGTATGCCATGCTATGTACTAGACCCGACATTGCATATGTTGTTAGTTTGACTAGCAGATATCAAAGTGATCCAGGAGTGGATCATTGGACAGCGGTCAAAAACATCCTTAAGTACTTGATAAGAACTAAGGATATGGTTCTTTCTTATGAAGGTGATGAACAGCTCGTTAATGGTTACACCGATGCTAGTTGGAACACCGATCTGGATGATTCTAACTCTCACTCTCGATACATATTTACTTTGAATGGTGCAGCAGTTAGCTGGAGGAGTGCAAAGCAAAGCGTTGTGTCGAGATCTTTAACTGAATCGGAATACATAGCTGCTTCGGAGGCTTCACAAGAAGCAATATGGATGAAGGAGTTCATTACAGAGCTCGGTGTGGTTCCAAGTGCGCTGGACCCAATGTCTATCTACTGTGATAACATCGGCGCCATAGCCAATGTGCAAGAACCAATGTCACACAAGAAGCTGAAGCACATCAAGCTACGTTTTCACGCTATTCGAGAACATGTCCAAGATGGTGACATAAATATTTGCAAAGTACACACAGATCTGAATGTGGCGGATCCGTTGACTAAACCTCTCCCGAGGGCAAAACATGACCAACACCAAACTGCCATGGGTGTTCGGTATATTACTATGTAATCTAGATTAGTTGACTCTAGTGCAAGTGGGAGACTATTGGAGATATGCCCTAGAGGCAATAATAAATGTAGTTATTATTATATCTTTGTTTTTATGATAAATGTTTACATTCATGCTATAATAGTATTAACAAGAAACATTAATACTTGTGTGATTTGTAAACTAAATTAGAGTCCCTAGTAAAGCCTCTTCTTTATACTAGCTTGTTGATTAATAGATGATCATGGTTTCTTGATCATGAACATTTGAGATGTTGTTAAATAACAAGATCATATCATTAGGAGAATTGTATGGTGGACATACTCCTATAGATAAGCGTAGCATAAAGATCAAGTCATTTTAATAGTTCAATTGCTATAAGCTTTCTGATACATAGTAACCTAATTCCTTCGACCATGAGATCATTCTTATCACCATCACAGGAAGGATGCTTTGATGACATCAAACACCACACTGTAACTGGGTGGCTATAAATGTGGCATTGAGTATTCGGAAAGTATGGGTTGAGACACATGGATCAAGAGTGGGATTTGTCCATCCATATGACAGATAGATATACTCTGGGCCCTCTCGGTGGAATGTCATCCAATTAGCTTGCAACCATGTGACTGGCTCACAAGAGATCACATATCACGGGAACGCGAAAAGAGTACTTATCGGTAACGAGGTTGAACAGGTATGCAGATATACCGACGATCAAAACCTCGGATAAGTAAACTATCGTCAGACAAAGGGAAATTGGTATCATATGTAAGTGGTTCATTTGATCGCAAAGTAATCATAGAAATATGTGGGAGCCATATGAATTTCCAGATTCCTCTATTGGTTATTGTTCGGATAAGTGTCTCGATCATGTCCGCATAATTCACGAACCGTAGGGAGACACACTTAAGGATTCGATGTTGTTGAGTAGTTATGGAATGATGAGTAAGAGACTGAATGTTGTTCGAAGTCTCGGATGGGATCCGGGATATCACGAGGAGATCCGGAATGGTCTAGAGAATAAGATTCATATAAGGAAAGTCATGTTTCGGAGTTGGGGAATGATTCCGGTGTTTTCATCGGGAATGTTCTAGAAGGTTCCGGAAGGTCCGGCGCTCCGGAGGGGAAGGGTACATGAATGTGTCATGACAATGTGGAATAGTTGCATCATGTACTAGGTATCATGGCTGGGCAAAATAAAGGGAGAAATCAAATCCTAGTTTGAAAAGTCAAACGCCAATTTGAAAAGTCAAATGACAGTTTTGCTTGGTGGAGGGAGAGTAGGAAACCTACTTGGGGAGGAGTTACTCTCCCTCCACCCGCCGGCCAAGGAGGCCGACTTGGGGTAGGACTCCCTCCCTTGGTCGGCGTCCTCCCACCTATAAAAGGAGGGGCAGGGGTGCCCCTCTTTCCTACACCTCTCTCCACCAAAACCCTAGCCCTAGCCGTCGGCCACCACAAGTCGCCGCCGCCCTAGGTTTTGCCCTAGCCGCCGATTTGGGGCTCTCCCCAAGCCCTAGCCTCCTCCCTTGGTGCCTCTAAACCCTAGATCGCCAAGGCCTCTCATAGTCCACCATACTCGCCCGGCTTGCGAAGCCTCGCGAGATCTCCCTCTACTTCTGCATTACTGTCAGGTCGCCGGAATCGCGAGGAGAGTGCTACAACCTCCGCCTCTTTGGAACAAGGGATAGGAAGGTCTTCATCGTAAACCGAACGTAGTGACCGATCATGAAGCGCTTTAACGTTTGCCGGAAGGATCGTCTACGCGATCTTGAGATCGACAAGAGTACGACTACATCACCCACGAGAATCTGCTCTTGTTAAACACTTTGGAATCTTCGAGGGTGAGTTCCTCTATCGACTCGTTGCTACAATCTAGTAGATAGATCTTAGCTTGTTTGTTTGCATGCGGTAGAATTTTTTTGTTTTCCATGCTACGAACCCCTACATTAGATTGTTGCCAGATGTAAACTAGATTATTGACTCTAGTGCAAGTGGGAGACTGTTGGAATTATGCCCTAGAGGCAATAATAAATATGTTATTATTATAATTCTTGTTCATGATAAAGTTTATATTCCATGCTAGAATTGTATTATGCGGATACTTTGATACTTGTGTGGTTTATGAACAAAAATCGTGTCCCTAGTATGCCTCTATGGACTAGCTCATTCATTAATGATGGTTAAGGTTTCCTAACCATAGACATGAGTTGTCGATTAATAATGAGATCATGTCATTAGGAGAATATATGTTGGATGCACTCCAAATTAAGCACAAAGAATTAGATCGTGTCATCGTGTTCATCTTTAAGCTTTATGTCAAGTATTGTATTCCTTAGACCATGAGATAATACAACTCCCTGGTATCGGAAGAAAGCTTTGAGGTCATCAAACGTCATCCTATGTGAGGGTGATCATAAAGGTGTCTTTGAGGTGATCCGAAAGTACTTGTTGGGTTGTATGTATCGAGATGGAATTTGTCCCTCCCAAGTCGGAGAGATATACTTCGGTCCCACTCGGTAATCGATATCAACATCGCTTGCAAGCACGTGGTTAAGGAGTTAATCACAAAGTGATATCGGATTACGGAACGAGTAAAGCATACTTGCGTGAACGATTGAACTAGGTATGCCGATACCAACGATCGAATCTCGGGCAAGTAAAATATCGCGTGACGAAGGGAATACATATATGGGATTAATTGAATCCTGGCATCGTGGTTCATACGATATGATCATCGATGAATGTGTGGGAGTCAATATGGGTTTCTAGATCCCGATGTTGATTATTGATAGAAGATCATGACTGCATATTATCGAACCCGTAGGGTCACACACTTAACGTGCATCGATGCTAGGATAGAATGGATGATTGGTTTATGATTTTTAGTTTGGAGTCTCGGATGAGATCCAGGACATCACGAGAGGTTCCGGAATGGTCCGGAGAATAAGATTCATATAAAGGAAAGCAGTTTTTGGATTTCGGAATCGTTTTGGAGTTTATCGGTATTGTACCGGAAGGTTCTAGAAGGTTCCGGAGTGGGACCAACGTGGGACCACTTGTCGAGGCTCGTGGCCTAAGGGAAGTGCTCGACACTTTGGGCCAGGGGCACAAGGCCCCCAAGGCCCAGCCGGCCAGCCCTAGGGGAAACCCTAGGGGAGCCTTCTAGAAGGAGGGGGAAGACTTGCCCCCCACTCCACCCTTGGGGCCGCCGCCCTAGGGCTTGGAGGAGGGGCCAAGGGGGGCCGTCCAGCCCCCATATAAGGAGGGCAGGGGCGCAGCCTCCCCCTCCCACTCCTCCAACCCTAGACGCCAACTGCTGCCCCTCCTCTCTCTCTCCCGACTGCGCGTAGGCGAAGCTCTGCCGCAGAAACTCTCCACCATAAGCACCATGCCGTCGTGCTACAGATCCAATCTATCTCTCCACCATACTTGCTGGATCAAGGAAGGAGGAGACGTCGCTGCACCGTACGTGTGCATCTCTCGAGGCGCCACACTTGCGCGTGAGGATCGGATCGCGAGGAGGAGACTACGAAAGTACTACATCAACCACGTTCTGTTGAATGTTTCTGCTGTGAGATTTCTTCAAGGGTATGAAGATCTCATCTATCTCTCTCATTGATTGCATCTCCTAGATTAGATCTTGGCTTTCTTGTTCGCATCCGTAGAATTTTTTTGATTTACTATGCTGCGAAACCCTTCAAGAATCCCTCCAGGGCGTGATGCTAGCATAACTACACCTAATGGGCCTCTTCTCGACACGAGGAACGCCGGGGTCAGGCACTACCTGGATCCGGAAATTGAAATACTTGGCCCAAAGAAGAATAGTGGGCCATATACCGAGATAGCCTTCGCAGGCAGAGATGAAACAAGAAAGAGAGCCAATGGCATTGGCAGGCAGATGATGAGTTTGTAATTGGAAGGTGGAAAGAAAAGACTTGAAGAAATTGCTGACTGGAAGAGCAAAGACACTCTCAAAGTGCGAGAGAAAAACCACCCTCTCGTTGGGCTCGGGCTTGGGAACGATCTCACCTAGGGGGAGACGACAATCAACCTCGAGCGGAATGCGCCTGGTGGAGAGAAACCACTCAAGTTCCTCCACCGTGACCTCTGAGCCCTCCCAGCCGCCGCGCTCGTCGGTGGCCTCATGCTTCTCCACCTCCTCACCAGCGTCGCGGGCGTCCATAATGTCGTGTGTTTCGGGCCCTTCATGTCGTGTGTTTCGGGCCCTTCCGCCATTGGAAGAGGCCTGGAGACGCAAGGACCCGTCAGAGAATCGAAAGGAGAAGAAGAGAATTGCTAGAGTGGAGCGGCAGGAGAGAGGAACAGCAAGGGGGCGGTTTAGGATTGGGAGGCGCAAGGAAGAATAATAAGGCAAGGGGGAACTGAACAGGCAAAGGCAGTTAAGTTCCCTACACCCCTACTTAAAGAGAGTAAAAAAATTGCGTGGGATCCCTTTGCGCCGTGTGGCCACTATGTTGCCGTGTATTGGGCCGAGTAAGCGCATCAGCGAGCGCCACGTGTAGGCGGTACATGGAAAATCCAGAGCCACGTCACGCTGCGCAGGGCACGAGGCACTGAGCGATGGGACTACCACAATGACGGGGAGTTACTGCGCCGCCGTCACTGTGCAGTCAAGATTTGAGACAAAATTTGAGGCAAGCAATCATGATTACAGCCTGTCAGTGACTAAGGCAAGCCCAAAGTGACTCGGCAGCATCGAAAATGATTCGGCACGAGGCAAAAATAACCCAGAAAGCCAAAGATGAGACTCAGAAAGAGTAAGAGAGACTCGGCAAATATTAAAGTTGCCAAACAGTGTGCCCTGAGCAGTAAATGCTGAGAGAAAAGAGAAGATCCAAGTACATTAAAGGAACCTGGAGACACCTAACAGCAAAAACTGCTAGGCCTCACCAGCTTCGGAGACTAATGTCGGGGGGATAACCCCGGTAGGGTCATTAGGGGTAAAACATTGCCTAGCTTGGCTTATGGCGAGTCAAAGAATCCTACGGCCGGGTATCAACGGCCGGGTACGAAGCATAGGTGTGTCGACATAAAAATTTGTCGGCCCGCATAAGACAAATTTATTTACCTTGCAGGAAGCAACAAGCCGAGTCTCACGAGGGAAGGCCGAGTCAGAGAGGACGCGTGGCAGCTTTCCGAGTGAGATTCAGGAGGGACCAAGGTAAAGCATGGTCAAAAGAGAAGGACGACACCGGGTGACATAAAAGGAGTCGGGTGACGCCTAAAGCAAGGTATGACGTACAAAGTCACCGTATGATGCCAAAAGAGATGGAGTCTACGTACGTGAAGACCATTGGCAGTATGGCTTTGTGGACTGGGTCAAGGGCTCAGGGCTAGCCCATGACCCGGTCGCACAATAAGGACCAAGATCCAAACAGTAATCCTAGGACCCAAAGGGATGTAACCTAGCTGGCCATCGCCTATATAAGGAGGGGCATAGCAAGGGTTTAGGGAGGTTGGACCAAGTAGGAAGCTAGTGCCCAGAGGCTATGCTCAAACAGCTCTAGGAGCACTTGTAAACTTCTTGGATCAATAAAAATCCTAAGTGTGGAGAGTTCATCTTGTTCTTCGTGCGCGGCTAGACCGTGCACTCCTTCCCCGGTTACCACAAGCGTCCATTCAACCCCCAACTTAAGCATACCCATGGTATCTGCCGTGACACCACCACGGCATTTGCACATTGATTTGGAGGCATATTGTGCACAAGAGGAAATGGACCATGGCATCCCTTATAACCAATGCTATGCATCGGACTCGGATGACAATGGTCCCGATGATGATGCTGATGAGGATGCGTTCACGGTCAAAGAAGCCAATTTTTTTGATTGGGTATAATTGTTCCATGATCTTAGTATCGCGCATGGATCCATGGTTGACTGTAGCAAGGTATAGTGATTGGACCAAGGCCAAGTTTTCACAACCATATGAATCACAAATAGTATGGGATTTCTCGGGGTTGAAGTTTGCTAGATGGAATTTGAGGTATGGATCAAGGAGTTTGTGGTTAAGTATTATCGACCATATACAGTGGTTCACTCGAACATGAAGAAGCGCTACACGGTTAAATTTGAAGATGACGGATATCCATGGATTCTGTGTGCAAGACCATGGAAATGAGGTCTCCGATGGTACATGTGCCTACATGTGCCTGGGCAAGAACATTGATGTCACATATAGTGATTGGACCAAGGCCAACTTCACACAACCATATGAATCACAAATAATATGGGATTTCTCCGCGTTGAAGTTTGCTATCTTGTTAGAATTTGAGGTATGGATCAAGGAGTCTGTGGTTAAGTATTATCGACCATATACAGTGGTTCACTCGAACACGAAGAAACACTACACGGTTAAATTTGAAGATGACGGATATCCATGGATTCTGCATGCAAGACCATGGCAAGGAGGTCTCCGATGGTACATGTCTAGTTGTGTAGCAACCCACATGTGCCGAGGCAAGAACATTGATGGCAAATATGTGAAGGACGGTCACTGACAACTCACATCCAAATTCATCACTTACATGCTTTCGTTGGTACCAATAATGACCATCAAGCAAGTCATGGACTCGGTGAAAGCTCTCTTCCATTACAAGGGAAAGTACGGCGAGGCATGGAAGGCCAAACAAGATGCATTCAAGATGTTGTATGATGATTGGGATGAAGCATACAACTGACTCCCTAGGTTGATGGGAACGATGGCGGCTACTAGCTCGAGCATGGTTCATGTGGTGGAGCCTTTTTGCTAGAAAAACAAGAATACATAACGGTGCAAATGTCCGAGTTTTTGTCCGTGCATTCTAGGCATCCAAGCAGTGCATCCGTGCTTTTGAACATTGCAAGACGGTTATGTCCATCGATGGCAACTTGTCAACTATTAAAACTCTGCCAAAACCAACTTGTCAACTAGTGAATTCTAGTTATGCTTGTAGAAAGGAAAAGTACCACAAAGTTAATCACTGGAGAACTCGGTGTGGGAGTCGTCTCTCATATACTTGTTGTAGCCTTGCTCAGCAAATTCTCTGGAATCTATCAAATCCGCCAATATGGCCTCATCATAAGTAGGGTGTCAAGCAGGGCGGGTTGCGGCACAACTTTTTCACTAAACTTTCATTAATTTGGCTAGATTTTGAGACCTTTTTTTGCCTATATTTTCTTTTGCGGGTTATTATGCGGGTGCCGCTTGCCACCCTAATCATAAGCCGGCGGGCGTAATCCCGCACGAGTTCTTGCAAGAAACAACATAAATACAGAAATTATACCATGATTTGCATATATAATTATGTGACGATCAAATGAATTGTGATGTGTGTTCTTAACTTGGAGATAAGTACGTAATTCTCTCCTAATAAATTAGCTGGTTTCATTTGATTGGAAAAGCACTTGGCATCTGATCCGGGGCCATTGATTGATTGGTTGGTGGAGAAAGCAAAGCAATGTCTTATATATGCCCATGGGACCTGCTTGCTAGCTAACGACTTGACTCCTTAGACAGTTTAATTTGGTGACTGCAATTAGGCGCCTATATATACTCCCTAGCTACTACTACTCCGATCATATAGTACTCCCTTCGTCCCAAAATAGATGTCTCACATTTGCCAAAATTTGAATGGATCTAGACACTATTTAGTATAATGGTTTATTCAAATTTTGACAAATCTAAGACGTCTATTTTGGAACGGAGGAAGTACAATTCGATCGTGGATGGATGGGCATGTATATATATATGGTTGGAGTATCTATTTCAATCAAAACCTTGGCATTGATAGACCCATTTGAGAAGTATAGTATGCTTGATGATCATGCGATGGTTACTAGGGACGAGGTAAAATGTCGTGGTCAGTACCAACTGGCCAGCAGGCAGGCATGCATTATGTGTGCAATGGTAGCTAGGCAGTACACAATCAGCAGCTGACCCACACATGAAGTGACAGTCTAATTAGTTCCCAATTCGATCGGCAGCTAGTCGTGTGAATTCAATTCTGTAGCTGATTCAAGGAGGAGAAGATGGAGCGATCGAGCCCGGCCTATTTTATAAGAAAAAAGTAGAAAAACTTCATTTCACCTTTACTTGAAAAGATTATACAAATACAAACATATTGATATCTAATATGCATGTATGTATGAACATTGAACTTGCTTTTACATGCGACCTAACAAAAGACAGAATGTGAAAACCAAAACCAAATATATCAACGGCTACCAAGATCCACATTGTTGTGATTTCTTTGTCGCTCACAATATATCATTTCTTTCAACAGAAGTACACACATTCACACACAAAAAATCATTTTTTTTATGTATCTCCGTGTAAAAACATTTTCTTTTACTTTTAAATATCGATTTTGATATATTTTTTTATATAACACCCGGCTCCTTATGGGCGCCATCTATACACCTGTAGCTATAAATATGTGATCCAATTTTATTTTTTTGGAAACGTAAGAAGATTGAGAAGAAGAATTAACCCATGTGTGCTATAGATTATAGATAGGTCCTCCTTCATTATTTTTGGTAAACGCTCACGTTAGTTGCTGTGTTTGAGAACGTCCGGCCATTGCGTTGCTTCATTCATTCATTCGGTCGTCCGTTCCCCTAAAACAGAGAGAATGGATGCATGCACGTATATATATATGTAGGTGGATGGAGAAATCCATGGAGTTAGCAACCATGGCGACCACCGTCGGCAGGAGCAGCAGCAGGCTCCTGACCAGGTCGTTGCTGCTGCTGCTTCTTCTTCTTCTCCTGGTTCCATGGGCGACGGCGTTGATTGGCGACGGCAGCGGGGGAAAGTGCCACGACGAGTGCCGGAACAACTGCCACGGGTGGGGCGTCTTCTGTCACATCTCCTGCACGGGCGCCTGCGCGGGGTCGGACGGCATCGGCATCATGAGCATCGACGAGCCCACCACCACCACCTCCGCCGACACTTACCCAGATGATGATGATGATCAAGATTCAGACACTCCCTCCGATTTTGCATCGGATTCTCCATCAGTACAGCCATCACATCCACATCCTCTTCACCATCGGCTCAGGGGAGGAGGGGGAGGCATCAGCCCGGCAGCAGCAGCACCCCCGGCATGATGAGGAGGAGGATACTTTCTTTCTTCTACCCTGGCTAGTGCTACTACCATACCATACCTTGGATAGTTTTCTGTGTCCACAAGGCCTGTCTCGTCAATTGAATGAATAATGGACGATGAATTCATCATCCTACTTGTATGTATGCTGCTGCAGATATTTGGTGGTAATCCCTCCCTTGTTCCCAAAAAAAAAATGCATTCAGATTATGTTTGACATTGGTAACCAATTAAATTTGTGGGAGAAGAGAGTGAATGATATGCTGTCGCTGCCATCTTCCCCAATCCTCCCTTCCATTGAATTATACACGCACGGTTACTTCCTTTCCCTTCCGTTAAAATTGATTGATTGATTAATGAGGCGCCTCACTTTAATTACATGTTTTACTTCATCCGTCCCACGTACACCCCAACCCTTTTTACCACTTGTTGCGTGCTGTCTAACCTCCAGATTTTCTCTCATCATCCAATACACACTCGTCGTCGTGGCATCATCTTCCTTCCCAACCTTCTACTTCCAGAGCTTCACCGATCTGTCGTGGCTGGCCGACGCCACCGACCCTGTCGAAGGGGAGTGGGCCAGCGCCGCGATCAGCCCCTCGTGCGCAGCCACCACATTACGCTGGTTATCCGACAGGCTCCACAGCTCCATCGTCTGCATCCATCCAGGGTGTCACTAGTCAAATCATCACATGTATAACAAAGGATGTCTCAATAGGTTTGTTTTAAGATTCCTAGATATATATGGGTCATCTACCTGGTAACCTCCGACAATCAAGACCTTCGGGTATCTCGGGTGGAATATGCACGACTCGTACTGGTTACCGTGGGACCGCAGCTCATGGACGCACGCGCCCGTGGCAGCCGACCACACCTTCACGCTGTCCTGGCTCGCAGACGCCAGGTACTCGCCGCTCTCGTCCCAGCAGATGCAATTCACCTCGCTAGCGTGGACCTACACACATACACATACACACACAAACAATGATTCATACCTCCCGTAAACAAATAAAGGTGAACAATCCCCCCAATGTTGGTCTGTGCTTCTATACCTTTGGCAGTGATGAATGCAGACTCGTGTCCTTCTCGATATCGATCATGTTCACCGTGTTTCCAGCCGCCACGGCAAGGATCTGTCCTATTCGAGGCTGGAACCTCACTCTACCAGTACCGCCCTGTTTCACCTGTATTTATTCATGCATAAGAATTATATATCACTGAAAATGGTGCAAGACTGCAAATGTTCGCACAGCTGAGGCGCTAGAGACTGACCCTGGAGATACGTGAAGCCGCGCTTTGACCGATTTTCCAGAACCAGAGTTCTCCATTGTCGTCACAAGAGCATAGGACCTCTGTGTGCTTCGGGTGGAAGTCTACTGACGTCACGTGGGAGGTGTGCCCATGAAATGTCTGTAAAGCACCGCTTCGCTACAAAATCAAGAAAATGTTGGGGTAAGGGTATCAGCAAACTATCAATTTAACCATAAATCAACTTCAGTCTGCACGCGTCCATTCAGCAGTCAAGTGTATCAGGAAAAAAGACAAGATATAGCAAAATAACTGGGATTACTAGTTCACACAATAATAATAAGTAAATCAAAAGTCAATCCATCATCAATGTCACTTTAGCTCCAGATCAGTTTCAACCAATGAATTTTAATTAGTGAGTTAGATAGCTCCAAGGTCATGTATTTCTTACGCCTTAAGTAAATGTTCTCAGATCACGACAAGGAATGACGTTCCTGTCGCAGTATTATTTCAGATTACGGAAATATAGTTTGCATTTACCAACTACCCACGTGCATTGAATAACCATACAAGAGAAGAGAAGTTTTAAGTAAATGTGAGACGCATGAATAAATAGCAAACCCATGGGTTGAGAAGTTATTTATGTGATTCCTCGTCTTACTGAATTTGATCCATCTAAAATCTCATCCAAAGGAACACGGAATAAGTTGTATGTTAGCACTGAAAGCTAGGATCGCAGTAGAAACATCATTCAAATGTTAAGTTACAGAGTTGCACATATCCTAACATGCATAGGAGGCAACTCAAGTTTGCAGTGGTCTCTTGCAACAATAAAAGAGCACAAGTTTATACTGTAGTGTCAATGGTAGGCAGTGAAACGCACAAAAAAGACAGAACTTAGTGGCAACTATAGGAAAGTAAGAATTACTAACGAGACACATACAAATGAGTAGAGGAAAATTACCTCAACTGCGTTCCATAGTCGAACAGTTCCATCAGAAGATGATGTAGCCAACTGAGTTGAATTTGGTCTGAATCTTATGTCCGTTATAAAGTTTGTATGTTCTTCTGCTTTAGTGTCCATACTAAAATTGTCCATATTCCAGAGGAAGACCTACAACACCATAGAAACTTCCACATGTAAGAAAATATAAACTGCTTTACAGTGCCCTAACTTTCTATTCCAAATCAAACAGAGATAAAGCAATAACACGAAAAATACAAGTCGATGTCCTTTCTCAAATAACGGTGCGCGAAAGGGTAATATTGTATCTCTCAGAGATAAACTACCTAAGGTGTAGGAGTGTACAGTACAGGACAACAAACATGAGACCAATGAAAATTTTATCACTGGAAACATTCTTCATTAAAGTTCGTAGTGACAAGTACGGTAAACAGTGATGGAATCTGGCGCCTATATTTAGGTAAAATTGCACTAACAAAAATTTCATATTCTTGAAAAAAAAATACTGTTTGCTAACTATTTGAACACTCTGGAAGAAGCAAGCAACTAGAGAAATTGGTAGTCTCCACTGAATATATTTGTGAGTTTATGCAGCTTACCTTTTTTTCATGACCGGCGCTAGCAAGTAACTTCCCATCCGTAGAGAAATGACAGCAAACAACCTTATTGTTGCTTGTGCGATTACTACCAACCTCAGTCAAAGAAAGACCTAAAAAGGAATTAAAGGTTTCTATTTATAGTTATTTCAGGGCAGAAGTTTGCAGAACAGCTAAAAAGCTTAAACTACTTACTCTTGAGAGCCTCCTGCTCTGAGGGGCCTTTCTTCAATGCAGCAAATATGTCACGCCCATCACCATCATCATTTGATAAAAATGAATCAACATTATCATCAAAATCAACGAAACTATCCAAATTATCCTGTCAATAACAGAGATTGTTTGAGCATAACGTACTGACAGCTGAAAACTGACAAGAGAAAAGCAGTACAAATAAATAGTACCATCTGATTTGAGGATGAAGCAAATCCACTGGTTCCATCTGTGCCGCAAACCATCGAATTCTTTTGCGCAATGTTCATGTTGCTAGCTACTGGTATTCCACCACCGGGAGTATGTGTTGATGGAGTTGAGGGTGGAGAAGGCCCAACGGTATTTCCTGTGCCTGTACTATTAGCTGCCCCAGAAGAAGTTGGCTTCCGTTTTCTTGTATTCTGTATATCAAGAATAATGGACATGCTTAAGTATTATATATATGGAGCTAGAAAACTTAAGAGACATCTAAAGGAATAATCAGGCCACCTGTTGCATCTGCTGCTGCTGCTGTTGTTGCTGTTGATGTTGTTGCTGCTGCTGATGCTGCTGTTGCAATTCCATCATCCGCTGACCTGGCTGCGCCTGGGCCATCTTCATCTAATAGATTGCAAAAATAGTGTTTAATAGTCAATCTCAACATGCATAATTGCATACGGTACCATAAGAAGGCATAAGTGAAGTGGTAGGCTCTTCCATGCCATTCCCATAGAGAAAAAATAATGGAAAGGAAGTACCGTGAAATGTAGAACATCTTTCAAGAAAATATAGAAACATTCTATTGAAATCGGTGAACATATTTCTAGACCAACATAAACTGAAGTGTTATTTATTGATATTGAATTATAGTTCGTTAGCATTGTCAGACTAATATTGGACTTTCCGCATATCAGGTTTCTCAGAAACCATTACACTGACCTTCATCATATATTCCTGTTCATCTGGCCGAATCTTTGGCGAACCGGATTGAGCTGGAGAACCCATTCTAGTGAGATCATTATGTGTTTGTGCTTGAGCAATTAAGTGCTGTTGTGATGATAAAAGTTGAAATTGGTTTGGAGATGTCATCAACTGCTTCTGTGCACCTAAGTTTGACCGGAGATCGATACCTGGGGCCTTTAGCAAACAGCAAAATATATAAGCTTTCAAGAAGAGAAATAAACAAGCATAGAAATGGATATCAGCAAACTCACTGTTAGCGGCCAGCCTTTCAGTGGTAAACTCCCAACTTCTTGATTTAGTCCTAAATGGAGCAAATGAATTAGAATAACAGTTATCTAGTATTTGCTGAAACTTTTTTTGTTGTTTGTTATATAGCTTTAAAGTCATGGTCAATTTAATTCCAGTTTCTTTGGCCTGAGTTTAATGTGCAATGAACACAAGTTTACCAGTTACATATTCACGTCTATCTCAAGAAAGCAATGAGTATGAATCTGAGAATAGAGGTACTAATGGGTTAAAAAAAGTGTGAAATCTCATGAGCCCATTTTCACTAGGACACCCTATATATAGTAGGTCTCCCTCTCCCAACAATATAACATGTTCTCTACATCGAGAAACACAAGAGCAGCAGTAATTCTATGATCTCAAGACATTACTCACCGGAAGCAGCTAATCCAGATTTCGGTTGCATCATCCCTGCTGCGTATAATGCAGACGGATCTGTAGGCATTGTTCTTTGTGGCATAGCAGCATCACCTTTGATGTCCTTGAAAATAGTTGAACAGAATATTAGGACTAAGAAACAGTAAACAGGTCCAGAGAAACTGCGACGAGAAATGAGTGACAGTAGGTGTTACAGCTTGCTGATTTCTAGACTGCATCTGCTGGAGAGCTGACATGTTGACTGAGCTACCCTGAAGCGGGCTGAAAGGACAAAGGCTTTATCAGAACTATGCCACTGTTTGGTTCATGTGTATGAATGAATTGCTAAAAAGAAAAATCCCTACCCAGTTTGGTTAGCTGCTGACTTGATGAGACCCGTCCTGTTGGCCTCTATGAGCTGCTGCGATGCCTCGGAATCCATGGGACCATGATTCCTACGGCGTTCCTCTGCCAGTCTAGAAGCCAAAATTGCGGATACATCAGAGTTGTTCATAGCACCATTAAGGAGCGGATGATTCGGATCTCTTCTCTGCAGGTAGGCGTTCTGCTGTTGTAGTTGTTGGATTCTCATCTGCTGTTCCCTTGACTTGATCTATTTGGTAAATACGGTGCAAGCAATAGAACGCAGATATTAGACATAGAATGCAGATAGCACATTCACAGACAGAATACACAGGGTGCACATGGTACAGGAAGCAAAACATAGTGAGTAGGAGTTGGGCATATACAAGATCAATAGAAGCAGCGGCGGCCCCTGCTTCTGGAGGCTTGTCCCTTGTCCTGGCTTCGAAGATGTCCCAGAAGATGGACCACCACTCGAAGAGGAAGCCGCCTGGTGCGTCGATGGCTGCGTAGAGCATAAGCGAGCGTTAGGTGAGGTTGAATTTGGGTGGGTGTGAGCATATGCATCCGCTACGCAGGCAGTTGGCTAGTTTTAGCAGGCAGCTCCAAAGCAGGGGAGGAGGGGATTGGGTGACCCTCCCCTATATTCAATCAATCAATCTATCTATCTATCTATCTATTATTAGGCACAAAAAAAGAAGAAGAAACTGAAAGAGAAAAGAGATTGCATCCGTAGGTTAGGGCAAGAAGGAAGGAAGGAAGTGAGGCGTACCGACGGGATCAGTTGCGACCTTTCCCTCGTTCAAGAAGGCCTTGGCGGAGTTGTGGAGGTTGCGCTTCACCAGGTAGTCGTAGATGTACACGTCAAGCCTGCCAAACCAAATTTCCCCCCATCTCAATCTCAATCTCAATTCCGATTCGATTCGATTCGATTCGATTCCAACGAACGAACTGGAGAAGAAGAAGAAGAAGATTGGGAAGAAGTTTGGACTCACATCTTGTCGGCCTCCCAGTTGCTCCGCGCCATGGGAGGAGCAAGCGAAGCCCGCTGCCGCTGCCGCTGCCGCCGCCGCCGGCCCTTGGTCTTCTTCCTCCCTCCTCCTCGGTTCCTCTCTCTTCCGGCCTTTGCTTTTCGCCGCGCTGTCTTCTTTCTCTGTCCGGACTTGCGGGCCGGGTTTGGGCCGGGCCGACCTGCCGGATCATCATCAATCAAGAAGAAGAAGTAAGGGAGAGATCGCGGTGGCCCCACCTGCCGGCCGGCACGCAGCCAAACCCCAGTTTTTAACTCTCCACCAGATCAACCGCCAAAACTATACAAATAATTGTTACTTTTCAGCTTTATTACATTACATGAAAAAAGGTGTCCCAATCAAATCCCGTACCTTTATTATTTTTTAAGGTGCACATAAAAACCAACCTCGGAGCCCTTGTGTACCTAAAGATTCGTTACCGGATTTTCTGGTGCCCTCTAAGCAGCTGAGGCAGTTGGCGGGAGGGAAGTTTCACACCGTTGTTTTCCTTCCGCCATCAGAACACCGTCAAATCAACCCAAACACCGGTGAACCCAAACCAAATCCCAGCGAAGCATGGATATTTCCAAGTGTCGTACAATGGTACAGGAGCTGGTGGCATGGCTCCCCCGCAAGTTCGATGGCGGTTAGGATCTAGAAGGCCACCTTAGGGTACCACAACCATGACTAATCCACACTTTGCCGCTTAGATTATAGACTGAATTTTCGGGGATTCAAAACTGAAGAAAGACGAGGGGCACGAAAGGAAGGACCTAGGACTCTTGTTGCATGGAGATCAGCTGGCTTCAGGGACCAGCAAGGCGGGCACAGAAGATGATTGAATGAAATCTAGTGATTCAAGTGATCAATTCCCAATCAGGGCGATCTCTAGGGATGGAGGAAGTCCAACAGATGAAGAGAACTAGAAGACATCGATTGTTTCTGTCGAGACCAACACAACAAAATGGCTAGGCAAGTATAGAAGATGCCCCACCAAGGCGTGGGCCCCAGGCGGTCGCGATGAACCACGGGTTAGATGAACAACATGTGACATGCCAAATTGGGGGGGCATCGACGGTGCGGGGGCATCTTCGCGTGGACAGTCGGTGGAGGAAGAAGATGACCCACGGAAAAAAAGGTGGATAAATGCTAGTAGTAATTTTCTTATAATTAACGAGTACTTCCTCTATCTAAGATAAGTGACCTAAGTTTATATATAGACATGTTTTATGTTTAGATACATGCGCTATTTAGAAAATTTTGAGTCACTTGTTTTGAAATAGTGGGAGTATATTATACTTTTACACAGGTATTGATCGCACTCAACAAATATTTTTACAGTGGATAAGGATCACAAAATACACCGCCACAACCGGTCCAGGTTGTCTGGACTTGTGGGTAGGGTCTGGGCCGGGCCGACAAGAGTATCAACAGAAGAGGTGATCGCAGAGGCCCCACCTGCCGGCAGACAGACAAAGCCCCCCTTTTTACTTGCACACGCTCACTTGGGCTGCTGATTCGAAACTCAAAAGATCCATTTATTTTTCTAAATTTTGTCTCTCACACTTTTGATTATATATAAAATATTCTCCTACAATCTGCTCATTACGAAAAATCCCAAACACCCTTTTTTTTAACTTTAAAAGGAAACCATTTCGGTTCGACTTGAATTTATTTATACCCAGAGAAAAGCCAACAAATCATCAGAATAGATAAATGCTTGCAAGGATCAATATATTTTTTTTCTTTTAATTAGCGAGTATATAATTTTTTACACAGGTATTGGACGCACTCGACAAATATTTTTACACTCTATAAGAATCACAAATACACCGCCGCAGCTGCCCCTGCCCCAGGTACATTTTCTCGCACTCGCACCCATGGACCCTAAGCCCCAGCCCCAGCTTAAGCTTATTCTTCTATTTCAAGAGTCATGCTGCCTTGGCAGCCTGGTTCGCCACCGCCGACATGGACCGCAGCCGCCCGGCGATCTCCGTGAAGGCCGGGCGCTGTGCAGGGTCCGGCGACCAGCACTGCTCCATCAGCCTCCTCCACTCCGGGTCACAGTTTGCCGGCACGGGTGGCCTCAGCGTGTTGTTCACGATGCCACCTGAGATAGATAGGAGGATCAGTTAGTTCAGACACCGTCAGTCAATCAGTCAGCCACCCCACCCCACCCCAAGTGGTGGATGAGAATTGAGAAATAAAACACAAGGGGCAGCCATCATCCTACAGCCTCCAACAGTGGGTGGGTAAACTCGTACCTATGATTGCGCCGTAGTGCATGTTGGCGTAGGGCTCCTCCCCGGTCAGGATCTCCCACATGACGATGCCGAATGAAAACACATCCACCTGCATCCATGTCATGCCAAAACAATCTTACATTTTACTACCAGTTTAACTTCCTTCCTTAACTACCTCTAAACTGGTAAACAATGGGGTAGGTTAAGTCATGCCTAGATTTTTAGGCAAACAACAACAGTATCGGCAGAATCAGAGACGACATGACAGCCTTACCTTCTCAGACACCTTGCTGCTGCTCCCGTTGAGCAATTCAGGGGCCATCCATGGCAGCGTGCCCCTCACACCACCCGACACCAAGGTGTTCCTCTTGATTTTCGATAACCCGAAATCACCAACCTGAAACAATAACAGTAAACATTTACTAAGCGCGTAAAAACAGAGTAATAGCATTAGTTCAGTTTTGCTATTTTAAGTGGAACTCATTCGACTTACTTTACAGATTGGGCGTGAATGGTCCCTGAGGTTAACCAGCAGGTTATCGCACTTCAGGTAAAATGCACGATGTTCTTCGAGTGCAGATACTCCATCCCAAACGCCGCGTCCATCGCTATGATGAGCCGCTTCCGGAGATCAGGACACCTTTCAAGATATTCTCGATTAGTTATATACTAGTACAATTTAGGTCCAGGCAAGGACAGATATAACAGGAAGAGAGTTACTTGTCCTTCCGCTGCAGGACGTGCCGAAGAGAACCGTTAACCATGAACTCTGTCAAAGTTGCCAGGGTGCCGCCTGGCCCGTCCTTCACAACACCGTAGAATGCTACGACGTTTGGATGATGAAGCCTTGACAGAATCTCGGCTTCTCGCCAGAACTCTTGTGCCTAAAAAACAGAATATTCAGACCATCGTTACAGGCAGCCACCCAAGATCTCCATTCTGCTGAAATTTGAGCCGTGGAGTATATGATGTCAATTTCTGCTGAAATTACCAAGTCACAGACTACCAAAGATAATGTTCAGTAATGCTTCAACTACCTTTCGTGTTCAGAGCCTACTGTCATGCGGTATGCAGTAGCCAAATGCGGAAAGGGAACTAGCATATGTATGCCTAACAGATACAAGTAGGACGAGGGTTCAGGAGCTTACTAATCTTTCTTGCTCAGAAGATCGGCCTGTGAAACAACTTTTTTTGATGCGCTTAATAGCTACATCGGTTCCTCTCCATTTTCCATGGTACACGGTTCCGAAAGTGCCAGAACCAAGTTCCCTGAGCTCCTCCAGATCTTCATTCTTGATGATCTGTTAAAACATTTCCTTAGTTTCAACAGAATAAAATAGCATTTCTTGGCATGTCATTGGTCATGTATGTCGATATGTGACCAAGGTTGTAAGGTGCTCCTTTAGTTGGGCAGAACGAACCTGTCCTTTCTACAGCTAACTAAAAACAACACCTAATCATGCTGACAACAAAGAACAAACAGAGCAATGCCATGCGGCCTTCAATGATACTACTGACTAGAGAATTTAGTCAAAACATTCTCAGTGTAGAAATGTACAAAACAAACTGGTAAAAACAAGTTAGCAGTTGTTTGTTCCTACACAAAACCATCATACCTGCAAGTGTTCAAAATCAGAATCTCGAAGAGAAGCATCCATGACATGACCAACACTTCTGTCCTCTTCAAACTTTGGATCCTGAAGCCAAGAAAATAATCATAAATATGATAACACTACCCGACTAAATTGACAATGAACTTTTACTAAATATGCATACCTCAAACTCCGGAGCAGGTGGACCCATATTTTCTACCATAGGTGCATATGGATTGTCAACCTGAAATGCTTCAGCGCTCATCTCCATCACTGGGTGATGGTCAATATATGATGAGGCAAAAGCTGGAGGCATGCTGCTGATATCAGCAACTGTGATCGCAGTTTTAGGCTCTGACTTCTTCTCAGCGACAAAATCCAAATTAGGATTCAAACCCTTTATATTGATTGAATCATTATTAGCTCCTGTATAAACCCCTTCCGCAATCTTTTCAAGGCCTTGGTCATTATTCCTGCTTGGGAACTCATCTTTCGCAAGATTTCTGAAGAATGACCAGCTCTTAGGCTCATAGTTTGGCATGTTCAAGCTAAGGATAGGATCGCTAAAGGAGTTGATGACTGTGCTGCAACTTTAGCCTTTGCAAAGAAATCAGAAAGAATATCTTGGGGGAAGCGATCATTGATATCTACAAAAATATCTCCGTTCTCCGTGTTAGCAGCAGCAGATTTACCATCTGGAACAGCTGCAGTAGTGCTGGTGGACGATGGCACGGCTGGATCATGCTTACCCTCATTTGGGGGCGAAGCCTTGGGAGCCTCCCAACTAACATGACGTGCCATAGCAGCATCACTTTGTATCTTATTGGTGGTAGTCGCTTTCAAATTACCTTTCACTGGAGTCTTTTCAACAACTGGATTTTCAGAAATCATTTTAGCATCTGGTTCTTCCGAAGGAATGATTATACCAAATTGACTAGGCCGTGGTACAGCTTTGGCAAAGTTTTTCTCGAACTGCACTAGTGAATCATCGCTAGATGGGTCATTCAAGTTCAATGATGGGGCCCCTGAATTTGATTTTTCAGCTCCGTCAGCGGATTCACTAGCAGCGCCAGATTGAGACTGAAGTTTTGCAAACTGAGAACCTGAATCATCAGATTTCGACAACCGATTCAGTGATTCCGCTTGCTCCCGAGGGATCCTCTCAGATTGGAAGGTCCGCCCCGCACCAGGTTGTGGATTCTTGAAACTATGATCAGTCATGTCAGACCCAAAATCAGAGCATCCGGATGCAAAAGCTCCACCAGATGACTGGCGATCATCTTCATTCAACTCTGAAACATGTGCCGCAGATGTAGCCCTTGAGGCCATGGGAACCTCTAAGCTCTTACCACTGTCACTTGGTTGAAGAAAAGATGTGCGGCCTTCTTGAACCGAAGAAGCAGGGGGCACATCCAAATGCATGCTATTTGAAACAGAGAGATCGTTGTGCGGCGCAGGAGCGCTCAAATTCTGTAGCGTTTGGAAGTAGTCCACTTCATTTTTATGATGCAGCATGTTCTTGGAAGCCTGCTTCGCATCATTTATAGAGCCCTGCGTCATAAAGCCATCCTGATAAGACCGTTGGTCAGAAGCTGCAACAGATGCAGTCCCAGAATGTGGCGCGTACTGAGAGGTGACTCCATAATCTGAGGGCACAGATAGGGGCATAGAGATGCGTCTCTCGGTTTCATAGAAATTTTCGCTAGAACCCTGAGCATACTGCATTTCATGGCCTTGGTAAGATTGCATATTTGCAGTATAATCACTGGATAAGCTCGGTGCTGTTGGTGTTGGTGTAGTAACAGAAGGCAGCAAAGATGGCACATGAGAATCCGACCTGTCTTGGTTTGGGTTAGACTGCTCATCATCAGCATTGAGATTAATGAACTGAGCCATCATACTCCCGGATGTGCTTGCTAAACCATGGCCACTTGAATGCTTCACGGATCCTACATCTATCCCATTGACAGCAACAACATACTGGATCTCAGAATCAGCATCCATACTACCAAGGTTCATGTCATCGAAATCGAGCGAGGAGAAGAGGAAAAGGCGGAGCTTCTGAGAGCCACCTACTTCAGTCTCAATCATGTCGAATTCATCCATCATGTTCCTCAAGTCATCGTCGCCCGAGACGGAGATGAGAGCATCGAGATCTTCACCAGGTAGCTGGTACTTGATAACATGAGGCTGGCTGAAGATGCCGGCCGTCTTCTGCTTGAGCTCCTCCCAGGAGATATCCTTGCTGATCCGAATGCGGCGTGTCGCCACCAGCATACCTGAGCTTCCCATCGCTAGGGCGGGGCAAGATCTTCCCCCCAAAGCTGCACAGGAACTTGATTCTCCTGGTGGTGTCTGAAGCCTCGGAAGAAGCATAGCCCCGACCACTGCCATCACCTGATGATATAGCTCGTGGAACTGACCTGGTTGATGCATGTCTGCTTCTATTCTGAACTTGAGCAACAGGTTTTCTCTCAGACTCCTTGTGGCGCGGATTCTCAAGAGGCGTAAGCATGAATACATCAGGGCCACCAGTAGCTGAGCCCGCGTGGGAGGCACCAAGCATGGCTCTCAAGTCCATGTAACCAGTGGTGGCGGCATTCTGATCTCCGGGTCCGGATGTACTACCGGGGACCAAGTGCTTCTGGGAGAGAGCGCGGTCCCTCATGAACTCGAGGGCGAACTCCTCTCCGGTCTGGATGGAGTAGTTGAGGACAGGCTTGGTGGTTGGTGGCACATGGTACTCTGGCACACGGGGAGGAGGCTTGGAAGAGGAAGTTGACGGCGCGGCTCCTCTTTGAGCGGCGTCTCTTCTAGGGTCCATTGCGCTGCTGTCAAGTGTTGCAGGTCATATGAATGGCCCTTTCCTTTTATTATGTGAGGATGAGATGTGTCCACCTGAAGCAAAACAAGCAGCAAAAATGTATCTGAGATGAGAACTGAAGAGTTAGTGGCTCAGAGCAAAATGAACAGCTGGTGCTACGCAAGTCTATCTACAGCACTAGGTTGAGGCTCCATACATACAGAGCATAATAATACAAGTAATAATAGTGTAGAGAATCAATCAGTGGGAAGTAGTAAAAGTGTAGATAATCAATCAGTGGGTGAGCTACGCAGGCAAGACATAGGAGGATGAAATTAGGCATGGCGGGTTACACAGAGAATAAGGAATAATACTATGTGGTTGGAGTCAAAGTCAAATCCATGCCTCATGTTGCTCAAATCAGTGGATGTGCAAGTAAGTAGCTAGTAATTTGGTTGGATTCCAAGTAAAAATCAGTAAGTAGGTTGAAGCGAGTAAACAAACAAACAAACCCTAGCTACTAGGTGAAGAGACAAGTACGGGATCCGGATATATACCCAGAAAGAAAGAAAGAAAGAAACCGTGGATGCTAGAGAATCAATCACTGGATGGATGATGAAGGAGTTGAACAGCCTAGCCAGCCCTAGGTCGTACGTACCTGGAAGGAAGAGCAGACCGCCGGCCGCTGACGGACGTAGTGGCTAGGCAGCGTGGAGACGGGATGGCAGCAGGAACGCGTGGGACCTCCGTCCCCACCGTCCGGGGCTTGGGGTCGGGGAGGAAGGACGGAAGGCAGCGGCGTCTCCGAGAGGCGTCGGCGTCGGCGTCGGCCGGCGGCGCTGTGAGGGGGGGACGGGACGGCGGCGAGGAGAGGAGAGGAGAGGGGGGGAGAAGTGGGGACGGAAGGGGAGGGGAGACGCTTGGACTGGAGGGAAGGGCAATTTTGGTATTTTCTCCTGCCAACCTTGGTTTGGTTCATCAAATGAAATCCTCCCTTCCCTTGATTAAAAAAAATTAATTAATTTGATTTTTAGACTAAACGTAATTTAGCCGCAACAAAAAACGTAGAGTAATTCCTGGGTAAAGTTCCACACCAAGATTCTACTCTAGACTAGATTCCTGGGTATATTCTTTTTTTTGGTATACATCATATATTTGGATAGTACTTAATAAAATGGTAACTTTTTGGAACTAAAATCGGGTACGTATGTAATTTTATTTTATTTTGCGTAAAATAGATAGATAGAGTATGTAATCTGCAACAATATCATATACAATTGACTCGAAACTCCGATTCATTCATTCCGTATCTTACTTATTCATTAAGCATCTCTACTCGTCTATCCAGGACGTCGATCCGGACGCCGAAATTCAATCCGGACGCAAAGATCGGCCCAGTCGCGTAACTAGGGACCTGTTTTCGTCCGAATTTCAGTGTGTTTTGTTCCGGCCTATGCCGAACCCAGTTCCTGCACGCCTAGGGACGGACGCCGCAAAAGCAGGCGTGGACCCGGCTCGCGAGATAGTCCCATTCCCGCTCACTTCACTCGTCGCATCGAAGAGCTCGCCATGACTTCGCCGCGAGCTCCCCGCCCGAGACATGCCCACGCCTCTAGCTACGCCGTAGTCGCCACCTCCACGCCTTCTCCGCTGCCGACCTAGCCTCGCCGTAGCTCGCTTCGCCCGTCGCCACCACCACGCCCGCCAAGTGTTCGACATTTGGCGGATTCGCCATGGACTCGGCAACATTTAGATACTATCCATCGACGGACGAGGCCGAGATACTCTCTATGGATTCCGACGACGAGGAGTTGCTCACCGTACTCCTGGAGGAGGAGAGCACCGAGGTCGCCGATGGTGAAGAGCACTTGCAAATCCTCGCATCGCTCGCCCAGCTGTACATGCATATGGCGAAGCCGAAGCGCGGTGGTTCGGCGCTAGGTCGCATGAAGTGCAAGGCGAGACAGAGGATAGAGGGCTATTGCATGTTGTACGCCGACTACTTCGCCGACCACTCCATGGAGAGACGTGTTTACTTGCCGGATGAGCGGAAGCTCTTCCTCAAGATCGTGCATGCCATCCGAGAGTTCGACCCATATTTTCTTTGCAAGAAGGACCGCACTTGGTTGGGTTTTCTCGCTTGAAGTGCACCGTGGCAATGAGGTTGCTTACATATGGAGCGCCATCGATCTGCCGATGACTAACTCAAGACGCCAAGTCCACCGCCCTTGATTGCTTGTCTGTGTTCTGCAGGCGTTGATTGCAGTGTTCGGGAAGAGTACTTGAGATCACCCATCGCTGAAGGCACGCCGGATCCTCGATCAATGAAAATAGAGGATTTCCTGGTATGCTTGGAAGCATAGATTGCATGCATTGGGAGTGGAAGAACTGTCCATTTGAATGGCAAGGAATGTACAAAGGCCACAAAAGAGGATGCACTGTGATACTTGAGGCGGTTGCTACACATGATCTTTGGATCTGGCACTCCTTCTTTGGCATGGCAGGATCGAACAACGACATCAACGTCCTCAACTCCTCAACTGTCTTTTCCAAGCTTGTTGAGAGTCATGCTCCCCTGTGAAATTTGAGATCAGTGGACACCACTACAACAAGGGATACTATCTAGCAGATGACATCTATCCAATATGGCCAATATTTTGGAAGACTATCTCGAAGGACGTGGAGCGGGCATTTGGTGTGATCCAGCAGAGGTTTGCAGTTGTCCGGTTCCCTGCTATGACCTGGTCGAAAGATCATATATGGAAAGTGATGAACTGTTGTGTGACCTTGCACAACATGATCATTGAGGATGAGAGGAAGGATCCAGTGAGTTTGCTCGAGGAGGACGAGCCATACTACAGACAGGGTTCTCTTGCCGAGCCTGATCATCAGGTGCCTCCAACATGGGCTGCATTCATCGTGAATGCGTCAGAGATCCGAGATCCGGCGATGCATCAACAGCTGCAGGATGATCTTGTCGAGCACATATGGATACGCAGGGGCAACACGACGTAGATGTTGAGCATGAACTGGCCGAACTTGGCCAAAATATGTTGTACTTTTATTGCAGGCCGAAATATGTTGTATTTTTATTGCAGGCCGAACTATGTTTACATTTACGCCGAACTCTGTTTAAAATTTCGCCGAACTTTGGTTTTAAGATGTTCTATGACAAACTACGCAAAATTTGGACGAAATTAAGCCGAATTTGAGCGGAAACGGGCGATCCGGGAACTCGGCCTGGGTACGCGAGTGAGAAACTGGGCGTATCCAGACCGAAATCTTGCGCCGTCCGGCCAAAGTTTGGTCCTAATTCGGCCAACGAGTGGAGATGCTCTAACTAACTCCAATGAATCTGAAGCCTTTGCATACAATGAATAAGAAGACCGAGTTGAATTCTTTGATTAAGTTTCTGCTTTTATTTTCCTTTTTATAGCAGTAACTAACTTTCTGTAACTCTTTTTTTTAACATATCACAATTTTATTTATCTAAAAATATCTAATAGCTACATCTGCTAATAGCCGTGATACAATAGCATCCTGTGGATTATCAAAATAATAAATTCCAAACAAACAACGTGTTTGACCGACAGTAGGAGGAGTGAGGGGCCAAGCCCAAGCAGAACCAGCTAGATGCTTATCCAAAGTTGCCACGACAATAAACATGTGGGTCCTGGTAAAGTTTCCGTTTATCCTTATTTTCTATTTTTTTATCTGCGATAGCCACGATTCTGCATTCAATAGGCGGTAGGTATATATTTTTAAAAAAAGACCTTATATAGATTAGAAATTATAAAAAGATCCAAAACTTTTGCGCATCACAACGTGTCGAAGACCACAAAAACAAGATTTGACCCTTCATCATCACCACCAAAGACTCTCCTCCATTAACGACCATCTCTATCGTCGCCGGGGACAACAACACTTGTTCCGGTAGAGATACAGGGCTTCGCGAGAAGGGAGTAGAAGATACTCGTCAAGTCGAGGAACAAGAAGCTCGTGCCATCATGACCGAGCACGACGAGGCCAACCCTATTTTTAACCAAAAATAACATAGGCCACACTTGTGCTCTGCTTGGAAATCGCCGCAGCGCTTGTAGAATCATCGCATGGAGCAGCCAAGCAATCTTACTTCGTCGCATCGTCGACTGCCTCCGGTACTCTTTCCCCCTCTCCCTTGCAACCATGGCCTGCCGAGAGCGTCAGAACATACCGAGCATTGTCGAAGTTGCAGTGAAGAAACTCGATCTTACTGGCTCCAACCACTAGAGCTCCGACGAGGATGGACGATAGCAACCTCCAACACCACTCGAAAGCGCCAAGGAGTAACATGGAACCGGCTTATTGGTAGAGATCTAAGGGAAATATGTCCTAGATGTAGGGGTTTGTAGCATGGAAAACAACCAAGCCAAGATCTATCTACTAGATTGTAGCAACGAGTCGATTAGAGTACTCACCCTCGAAGGTTCCAATGTGGTTAATGAGAGCAGATTCTCGTGGGTGATATAGTCGTACACTTGCCGATCTCAAGATCGCGTAAACGATCCTTCCGACTGCGTTCCTAGCGCTTCCATGATCACACGCGTATTTTCGATGAAGACCTTCCTCTCCCTTGTTCCAAAGAAAATGGAGGTTGTAGTTCTCCCTCGCGATTCCGAAGACGACGCATGGTGTCAAGTAGAGGAAGATCCCGCAGGCTTCGCCAAGCGAAGTTATGGTGGATCTAGGGTTTTCCGGCGATCTAGGTTTAGAAGGCCGGAGAGGAGGAGGAGGTTTCGGCGGCGGCTAGGGCGACGACGATGGGCCGCCGGCGGCGGCTGGCGGCGGCGGCATGCAGCGGCGGCGCACGGTGGGGAGGGCTTGGCGTTGTGGTCTTTGGGGCAGCCCTCCCCCTCTATTTATGAGAGGGAGGACAGCCTTGGAAGAGGGGAGTTTGAATCCATACCCAAACCCAAGTTGGATAGAAGGAAGGACTCTTTCCTTCTTCCACTAGGAAACTATTGTTCCAGTTTGACTTTTCAAACCTCCCTTTTGACTTTCAATTTAGAGCTTTATTTCTCTCTCGCAAATGCCCAAACCAAGTGACCTAGGATATGATCCAATCATTCCACTTATCCATGACATATTCATGGACCATTCCCCTTCCGGTCGGTGAACCTTCTAGACCCTTCTAGAACCTCTCCGATGAAAACATCGAAATCATTCCCGAACTCTGGAATCGGACTTTCCTTATATGAATCTTTTTCTCCGGACCATTCCGGATGTCCTCGTGGTATCCCGGATCCCATCCGATACTCCAAACAACATTCGATCTCCCTACTTATATTCCATATCTACTAAACAACATTGAATCCTTAAGTGTGTCTCCCTAGGGTTCGTGAATTATGCGAACATGACTGAGACACTTCTCCGATCAATAACCAATAGAGTAATCTGGAAATTCATATGGCTCCCACATATTTCTACATTTACTTTGTAATCGAATGAACCACTTACATATGATATCAATTTCCCTTTGTCTCGCGATAGTTTACTTATCCGAGGTTTGATCGTCGGTATCTCTACATACCTAGTTCAACCTTGTTACCGATAAGTACTCTTTTGTCGTTCCCGTGATATGTGATCCCTTGTGATCCAGTCACATGCTTGCAAGATAATTGGATGACATTCCACCGAGAGGGCCCAGAGTATATCTATCCGTCATATGGATGGACAAATCCCACTCTTGATCCATGTGCTTCAACACATACTTTCCGAACACTCAATGCCACCTTTATAGCCACCCGGTTACGGTGTGGTGTTTGATGTCATCAAAGCTTTCTTTCGGTGATGGTGATTAGCATGATCTCACGGTCGAAGGAATTATGTTACTATGTATTAGAAAGCTTATAGCAAACGAACTATTGAAATGACTTGATCTTAATGCTACGCTTATCTATAGGAGTGTGTCCATCATACCATTCTCCTAATGATATGATCTTGTTGTCAATAACATCTCAATGTTCATGATCGGGAAACCACGATCATCTATCAACCAACAAGCTAGTATTACAAAGAGGCTTTACTAGGGACTCTAATTTAGTTTACAAATCACACAAGTATTAATGTTTTCGGTTAATACTATTATAGCATGAACGTAAACATTTATCATAAACACAAAGATATAATAATAACCACTTTTATTATTGCATGCATATCTCCAACAGTCTCCCACTTGCACTAGAGTCAACTACTCTAGATTACATGGTAATATACCGAACACCCATGGCAGTTTGGTGCTGGTCATGTTTTGCCCTCGGGAGAGGTTTAGTCAACGGATCCGCCACATTCAGATTTGTGTGTACTTTGCAAATCTTTATGTCACCATCTTGGACATGCTCTCGAATAGCGTGAAAACGCAGCTTGATGTGCTTCAGCTTCTTGTGTGACATTGGTTCTTGCGCATTGGCTATGGCGCCCATGTTATCACAATAGATAGACATTGGGTCCAGCGCGCTTGGAACCACACCAAGCTCTGTAATGAACTCCTTCATCCATATCGCCTCTTGCGAAGCCTCCAAAGCATCTATGTATTCCGATTCAGTTCAAGATCTCGCTACAACTCTTTGCTTTGCACTCCTCCAGCTAACTGCTGCACCATTCAAAGTAAATACGTATCCAGATTTGAGATTTATAATCATCCGGATCGGTGTTCCAACTAGCATCAGTGTAACCATTAACAACAAGTTGTTCATCGCCTCCATAAGAAAGAACCATATCCTTAGTTCTTCTTAAGTACTTAAGGATGTTTTTGACCGCTATCCAATGATCCACTCCTGGATCACTTTGATATCTGCTAGTCAAACTAACAGCATATGCAACGTCGGGTCTAGTACATAGCATGGCATACATAAGAGATCCTATGGCTGAAGCATTGGGAGTTTTACTCATCCTTTCTCTATCTTCTGCCGTTGCAGGGCTTTGAGTTTTACTCAAGGTTGTATTAGGCAACATGGGCAAGAACCCTTTCTTGCTATCTTCCATTCCAAACCTCTTTAGAACTTTGTCCAAATATGTACTTTGTGACAATGATATTAGGCGTCTTGATCTATCTCTATAAATCTTTTTGCCTAATATGTAAGCCGCTTCGCCAAGATCTTTCGTTGAAAACTATTATTCAAATAATCCTTGACACTATTAAGAAGGTATACATCATTCCCAATCAACAATATGTCATCTACATATAATATTAGGAATGCTACAGAGCTCTCACTCACTTTCTTGTAAATACAAGCTTCTCCATAAGTTTGTATAAAACCAAAGCTTTTGATTACCTTATCAAAAAGTTGATTCCAACTTCGGGATGCTTGCTTCAATCCATAAATGGACCGTTGAAGTTTGCATACCTTGTTAGCATCTTTAGGATTGACAAAACCTTTGGGTTGGATCATATACAATTCTTCACAATGTCTCCATTGAGGAATGCTGTTTTGACATCCATCTGCCATATCTCGTAATCATAATATGCAGCGATTGCTAACATAATCCTCACAGACTTTAGCTTCGCTACTTGTGAGAAAGTCTCATCGTAGTCAACTCCTTGAATTTGTCGAAACCCTTTTGCGACAAGTCGAGCTTTATAGACGGTAAAATTACCATCAACATATGTTTTCTTATTGAAAAATCCATTTGTTCTCGACAGCCTTCCGGCCATCCGGTAAGTCCACCAAATTCATACTTGGTTTTCGTACATGGATTCAATCTCGGATTTCATGGCTTCTTGCCATTTATTGGAATCTGGGCTCATCATTGCTTCCTCATATGTCGCAGGGTCATCGGTGTTGTCCACCAACATGACACTCATAACAGGATCATACCAATCAGGAGTGGTACGAGTTCTTGTTGACCTACGAGGTTCCGTAGCAACTTCAACCGAAGTTTCATGATCAACATCATTAGCTTCCTCTCTTATTGGTGTAGGCGCCGCAGGAACTACTTCCGGTGTTGCGCTACTCGCAAGTTCGAGAGAAGATTCAACAACCTCGTCGAGTTCTACTTTCCTTCCAGTCACTTCTTTCGAGAGAAACTCCTTCTCTAGAAAAGATCCATTCTTGGCAACGCAGATTTTGCCCTCGGATCTATGATAGAAGGTATACCCAATAGTTTCCTTCGGGTATCCTATGAAGACGCATTTTTCCGCTTTGGGTTCAAGCTTGTCGGACTGTAACTTCTTTACATAAGCTTCGCAACCCCAAACTTTAAGGAACGACAATTTAGGTTTCTTCCCAAACCATAATTCATACGGTGTCGTTTCAACGGATTTAGATGGCGCCCTATTTAAAGTGAATGCGGTTGTTTCTAATGCATAATCCCAAAATGATAGCGGCAAATCTGTAAGTGACATCATAGAACGAACCATATATAAGAGTGTTTGATTATGACGTTCGGACACACCATTACGTTGTGGTGTTCCCGGCGGTGTCAATTATGGAAGTATTCCGCATTTCTTCAAATGCTCACCAAACTCGTAACTTAGATACTCACCTCCACGATCAGATCGTAGAAATTTAATCTTCTTGTTATGTTGATTCTCTACCTCACTTTGAAATTCCTTAAACTTCTCAAAAGTTTCGGACTTATGTTTCATGAAATAGATATACCCATATCTACTCAAGTCATCCGTGAAGGTAAGAACATAACGATAACCACATGATGCTACACTCATTGGACCACACACATCGGTATGTATGATTTCCAATAAGTCCGTAGCTCGCTCCATCATACCGTAAAATGGAGTCTTAGTCATTTTACCCATCGACATGCTTCAGATCTTTCAAGTGATTCAAATCAAGTGATTCAAGAAGTCCATCGGAATGGAGTTTCTTCATACGCTTCACTCCAATGTGACCAAGACGACAGTGCCACATATAGGTCGAGTTATCGCTCAATTTCAAACGTTTAGCTTCAATGTTGTTAATATGTGTATTACTACAATCGAGATTCAATAAGAATAGACCATCTATCAAAGGTGCTTGTGCATGGAACATATTACTCATATAAATCGAACAACCATTATTCTCGGACTTAAACAAGTAACCATCTCGCAATAAACATGATCCGGATATAATGTTCATGTTCAACACATGCACCAAATAACAATTATTTAAGTATAAAACTAATCTTGATGGTAGATGAAGAGGTAGCGTCACATTGCGATCACATGAACCTTTGATCCATTTCCAACGCGCATCACCTTGTTCTTCGCTAGTTTCCGCTTATTCTGCAAAGACTGCTTTGAGTTACAAATGTGAGCAATCAAAGTTATCAAATACCCAGGCACCACTATGAGTACTAGTGAGATACACATCAATAACATGTATATCGGATATACCTTTCTTCTTGATGTTGTTGTTCTTCAAATCCGCCAAGTACTTAGGGCAGTTCCGCTTCCAGTGACCTTCTCCCTTGCAGTAAAAGCACTTAGTATCAGCCTTAGGCCCAGCCTTGGTCTTCTTCGCCGGCGCGGTAACTTTCTTACCGCCCTTCTTGAAGTTTCCATTTTTCTTAGACTTGCCTTGCCTCTTGAATTTGGTGGTCTTATTGACCAACAAAAGTTGGTGCTCTTTCTTGATCTCCACTTCCGCAGACTTTAACATGGAGAAGAGTTCATGCAACGACTTGTCCATGTTTTGCATATTGTAGTTCATCACAAAGTTCTTGTAACTTGGTTGCAGTGATTGGAGGACACGGTGAATCCCCAAAGCATTAGAAATCACTATACCCAGGCTTTGAAGCTTGCCTGCGTGCCCAGACATCTTAAGCACGTGCTCATTAACGGAGCTGCCCTCTTCCAACTTGTAGTTAAAGAACTTTTCAGAAGCCTCATAACTCTCAACTGTCGTGTGAGCCTCAAATATCATTTTGAGTTCACGGACAATATCATGTGGGTCATGGTTCACAAACCTTTTCTAAAGCTCCGATTCCAAACCATACAAGATAGCACACTGAACTCTGAAGTATTGATTCTTTCGATCAAGGAAAACATTCTTTACCTCATCGGTAGCATCAGCTACAGGTGGGTCATCTAGCGGTGCATCCAGCACATATGTCAAATTACCAGCATTGAGGACAATCCTCAAATTTCGGAACCAATCCGCGAAGTTGCTTCCATTGTTTTTCAACTTTTCTTTCTCTAGGAACGCATTAAAATTGATGGTAGGGGCCGCCATTGATCTACAACATATTTGCAATAGTTTAGACTAAGTTTATGAAAAATTGAGTTCTAATTAATAGTTAAATTAATCTAGGTGAACTCCCACTCAAAACAATATCCCTCACATTGTTTTAGTGATCACATGAAGCAAATCCACCACATCAAAACCGATCATCATGAGAGTTGTTGTAGCTTCAATGGCGAACAATCAACATGTTCATCATATCTACTATATGACTCATGCTTTACGTTTCGGTGATCCGTGTTCCGAGACCATGTTTGTACATGATAGGCTCGTCAAGATCAAATCTTAGCTTCCGCATGAGCAAATCTGGCTTGCTCCCGTATATACACTCATAATCTAACACACCGGATCATAACATGGTGCTTGAAACAACGAGCTTTAGCAACGGTGCTTACTAAGTATGAACACTTTATAACTTGAAATTTTAGAGGGATCATCTTATAATGCTACCGTCATGAACTAAGCAATACAAGATGCATAAAAGGATTAATATCACATGCAATTCATAATATGTGATATGATATGGTTTTCTTCTTGTGCTCCGATCTCCATCTTCAAGCACTAACATGATCTCCATCATCGCCATGGCGTCAAGGTCAATGGCCGCTTCATGGTTGTCCCACCAAAGCATCAACTATTACAACTACTTTGAATAATAGACACTTGGTCTTAACGGAATTAAAAGACAACCATATGGCTCCGCCGCTGCCGACTTACAATAAGGAACATTGCATACATCATATATAATCACAATCATGGCCATATCACATCACAACACACCCCTGCAAAACAAAGTTAGACGCCTCTAATTTTCTTTGCATGTTTTACGTGGTTTGGGGCTTTCAATAAGTGTCGTTCTAACTTACGAACAAGAACCACAACGTTGATACTAGTATTGTCAATCACCCATTGTAAATTGAATCTTAACTATATTACGAGAAACAGGCACCCGCAAAGCCACTTATGCAATACAAGTTGCATGTCAGACGTGGAGCAAGTCTCATGAACGATGTCATGTAAGGTTAGCCCGGGCCGCTTCATCCCACCATCCCGCAAGATGCAAAGTACACAAGAAGCAATCGACAACAAAAGAATCAACGCCCACAATGACCATTGTGTTCTACTCGTGCAACAGATCTACATATAGACACGGCTCTGATACCACTGTAGGGGTTCGTAGCATGGAAAACCAAAAATTTCTAACGCATGCACACAAAAAATCCAAGATCTATCTACTAGATTGTAGCAACGAGTCGATTAGAGTACTCACCCTCGAAGATTCCAAAGCGGTTAACGAGAGTAGAATCTCGTGGGTGATGTAGTCGTACACTTTCCAATCTCAAGATCGCGTAGACGATCCTTCCGGCGCTGCGTTCCGGCAGCGCTTCCGCAGTCGGTCACACGTTCGGTACTCGATGAAGACCTTCCTATCCCATGTTCTAGCAGGCAGCGGAGGTTGTAGTTCTCCCCTCGCGATTCTAGCAACTCGACGGCGTGGTGTTGGAAGTAGAGGGAAGATCCCGTAGGGCTTCGCCTAAGCCGGTGCGAGTTATGGTGGATCTAGGGTTTTCTGGCGATCTAGGTTTAGAAGACCGAAGAGGAGGAGGAGGTGTCGTCGGCGGCTAGGGCGATGGCGGCGACACACGGTGGGGAGGGCTTGGTGTTGTGGTCTTTGGGGCAGCCCTCCCCCTCTATTTATGAGAGGGAGGGTAGCCTTGGGAGAGGGGAGTTTGAATTCATATCCAAACCCAAGTTGGATAGAAGGAAGGACTCTTTCCTTCTTCCACTAGGAAACTATTATTCCAATTTGACTTTTCAAACCTCCCTTTTGACTTTCAATTTAGAGCATTAATTTTCTCTCGCAAATGCCCAAACCAAGTGACCTAGGATATGATCCAATCATTCCACTTATCCATGACATATTCATGGACCATTCCCCTTTCGGTCCGGTGAACCTTCTAGACCCTTCTAGAACCTCTCCGATGAAAACATCGAAATCATTCCCGAACTCTGGAATCGGAATTTCCTTATATGAATCTTATTCTCCGGACCATTTCAGATCTCCTCGTGATATCCCGGATCCCATCCGAGACTCCGAACAACATTCGGTCTCCCTACTTATATTCCATATCTACTAAACAACATCGAATCCTTAAGTGTGTCTCCCTACGGTTCGTGAATTATGCGGACATGACCGAGACATTCCTCCGATCAATAACCAATAGAGGAATCTGGAAATTCATATGGCTCCCACATATTTCTACGATTACTTTGCGATCGAATGAACCACTTAAATACGATACTAATTTCCCTTTGTCTCGCGATAGTTTACTTATCCGAGGTTTGATCGTTGGTATCTCTACATACCTAGTTCAACCTCGTTACCGATAAGTACTCTTTTCTCGTTCCCGTGATATGTGATCCCTTGTGATACATTCACATGCTTTCAAGCTAATTGGATGACATTCCACCGAGAGGGCCTAGAGTATATCTATCTGTCATATGGATGGACAAATCCCACTCTTGATCCTTGTGCTTCAACACATACTTTCCGAACACTCAATGCCACCTTTATAGCCACTAGTTACGGTGTGGTGTTTGATGTCATCAAAGCATTCTTCTGGTGATGGTGATTAGCATGATCTCATGGTCAAAGGAATTAGGTTACTATGTATCAGAAATCTTATAGCAAACGAACTATTGAAATGACTTAATCTTAATGCTACGCTTATCTATAGGAGTATGTCCATCATACCATTCTCCTAATGATATGATCTTGTTGTCAATAACATCTCAATGTTCATGATCGGGAAACCACGATCATCTATCAACCAACAAGCTAGTATTACAAATAGGCTTTACTAGGGACTCTAATTTAGTTTACAAATCACACAAGTATTAATGTTTCCGATTAATACTATTATATCATGAATGTAAACATTTATCATAAACACAAAGATATAATAATAACCACTTTTATTATTGCCTCTAGGGCATATCTCCTATAGTCTCCCACTTGCACTAGAGTCAACTAATCTAGATTACATGGTAATATACCGAACACCCATAGTAGTTTGGTGCTGGTCATGTTTTGCCCTCGGGAGAGGTTTAGTCAACGGATCTGCCACATTTAGATATGTGTGTACTTTGCAAATCTTTATGTCACCATCTTGGACATGCTCTCGAATAGCGTGAAAATGCAGCTTGATGTGCTTCAGCTTCTTGTGTGACCTTGGTTCTTACACATTGGCTATGGCGCCCATGTTATCACAATAGATAGACATTGGGTCCAGCGCACTTGGAACCACACCAAGCTCTGTAATGAACTCCTTCATCCATGTCGCCTCTTGTGAAGCCTCCGAAGCAGCTATGTATTCTGATTCAGTTGAAGATCTCGCCACAATGCTTTGCTTTACACTCCTCTAGCTAACTGCTGCACCATTCAAAGTAAATACGTATCCAGATTGAGATTTAGAATCATCCGGATCGGTGTTCCAACTAGCATCGGTGTAACCATTAACAACGAGCTGTTCATCACCTCCATAAGAAAGAACCATATCCTTAGTTCTTCTTAAGTACTTAAGGATGTTTTTGACCGTTATCCAATGATCCACTCCTGGATCACTTTGATATCTGCTAGTCAAACTAACAACATATGTAATGTCGGGTCTAGTACATAGCATGGCATACATAAGAGATCCTATGGCTGAAGCATAGGGAGTTTTACTCATCCTTTCTCTATCTTCTGTCGTTGCAGGACTTTGAGTTTTACTCAAGGTTGTATTGGGCAACATGGGCAAGAACCCTTTCTTGTTATATTCCATTCTAAACCTCTTTAGAACTTTGTCCAAATATGTACTTTGTGACAATGATGCATCCCAACACATTGCATTCACCATTGGTCCACATCATGCTACGCCAACCATTTCCACAAAGGTGAATTCGTTTCATATCTCGCCCTCTTTTGGTTCTCATGTGAATGAGATCCTACTTGAGACAAATGCCTATGGTATGACTAGGTCATTGACCATGACACCAATAGGAGACAACAAGAAGACCCCAGGAACCAAGACCTCAAGCAAGAAGTGTGGAAGAGAACATGAAAAAGGTTTCCGGCGCTAGGTCCACCGCTGCTGAAATCCACGCCAGAAAGGTTCGGCGAACCAAAGTTGCCACCAAAACCCAACCAGTCCCCACCAAACCAAACCGACATCAAACGCCTCAGATGTGGAACCGATGACCGCTAAAATCGATCGACGACCGGAATTTACGGCGAAGGCGACGCCGGACTTATCGCCGGAAGTGTCAGCCTGCGCACTATGTAGGGTTTGATACCTATAATATTCTCCCTACCTACCCTTCGCCCCTTATACTATAAAATATACCCCTTATGGCTCAGATCTGACTAGATTTGAAGATGAATGAAGGCTTATGCCTAACCTAGATGGGAACCCCTCTCTATAGTTAATCTATGAGTTGTATAAGGCCTTGGAGTTTGGCGTTCGTCTCCAAGTTGTCAAGGCCCTCTCCAAGTGGTTGGCCTCTCCCTATCAAGGATTGTAGTAGTGCTAGGTCTATCCCCTTGGAATTCTACTTGGTTGCTACTCTTTCCTTTTGATTGGGATTCTATCATCCGCTTGCTGATCTCTCCTATGGTGATTCCACCTTACAGTCTCTCGCCGAGGATTCTGTTGGATTGGTTGTTCGAACCAACGGGATGTGAGACCCTGACGCATGGATCAATAGGATTGATAGGAAACCCATACCAAAAAGTTGCAACTTCTTTTCCGGAAGCTCATTCGAAAAGAACTCTAAGGTTAAGCGTGCTTGGCCTGGAGCAATTCTAGGATGGGTGACTGACCGGGAAGTGGGTACCGGGTGCGCATGAGTGAGGACAAAGTGCGCAGAAAAGACTAGTGTTGGTCTGTGGGGTTAGTCTAGATATCCTATTGAGCTGCCAGAAGTGACAACCGTCGGTCCGGAGTGACTGGGAATGTTACAAGTGGTATCAGAGCTGACCCTTGCAGTTACATGGGCGTGTGCGGGTCAGTGGCGGACATGTGTAGCATGGCGCGTGTGGCCCGGAGTGGACACGACATGGCAATGTGTCGACACTGGACGCACAGACGTGTGCCAAGAGGGGACGCTCCTAGCTTGTGGTTGATCGACGAGGACGTCGATCTTCTAAGGGTGGGTGTATGTGAGACCCTGACACATGGCTCAATAGGATTGATAGGAAATCCATACCAACAAGTTGCAACTTCTTTTTCGGAAGCTCATTCGAAAAGAACTCTAAGGTTAAGCGTGCTTGGCCTAGAGCAATTCTAGGATGGGTGACCGACCGGGAAGTGGGTATCCGGTGCGCATGAGTGTGGACAAAGTGCGCGTAAAGACTAGTGTTGGTCTGTGGGGTTAGTCTAGATATCCTATTGAGCTTCCAGAAGTGACAGCCGTCGGTTCGGAGTGACCGAGGATGTTACACTGGAGCAAATCGAATCGGGTGTGTTTGCGTGCGTTTGTATATTTACCTTGCATTTGTGTCGCGTTCATCGTGTTTCCCCTAACTTACCGCCTCAAATCTGTGAAGATCGGGCCAACCTAGGGTCAATCCTACAAGGGATCCCATATCAACTGGTATCGGCAGCTTTTGATTTCCGCGGATTTGACTTCATTCATCAATTTCCACCATAAATTAGAAGATACAAAAATATGAAATCTATCAAGAGGAGTCTTGACTATTACATGGGTTTGTTGCCTACTCTCGTACTTATAAGAAGTATTATAATCACTTATTCCACTTACTCCAGTTGGCACATTCACCGTCACTATGAACAGTATCTCTCCGCGCCTAATCTTTCGTCTATAGGAACCCCAAGAAACCACTATAATATTTACATTTATGTTCTTTAGAATTGAAGCACTATTAAATATGTAAACTCCTTCATTCACACTCACTTCTTCCACCTCAACCGCTGCGGTCAATCCACTCAAAACTAGTGACACTTTGAGTGCGATAGAAACATCACAGATAAACACTCTTTCGTGAAAACGTGTTGTGACAAATCTATGCTCGTGCAGGCCATCTCGCCTTGATACGTCAGAAACGTATCTATAATTTTGGATGTTCCATGCTTGTTTAGTATCTACTTTGCTTTGCTTTGCTTTGTCTACACTTTGAGGTGTTTTTATATGTTTTTCTGGACTAACCTATTAACAAGTTTCCACAATGCTAGTTGCCTGTTTTCTTCTGTTTTTGGTTCCAGAAAAGGTAGAAAATCAATATTCTCGAATTGACGGACGAAGCCAAAGTCAATATTTTACCATGGGGAGCACGGGCTGAGGCGAGAGGGAGGCAGGGGGCCACACCCACGGTGGCGCGGGCTAGGCTAGCCGCTTAGGGGTGACCACCCTAGCCGCCCCTTGCCTTGACTCTTCGCCTATAAATACCCACGATATAGAAACCCTAAGTAACCGATCAATATTCCATGAACAGTCCATATGACCACCACCATCGTCCCTATATCGGGGGATCTAAAGCTCTTCCCGGCACCCTGCCAGAGGGGAGATCATCCCGGAGGCCTTCTTCATCATGATGCCAGCCTCCGGTATGAAGTGTGATTAGTTCCACCTTGAACTACGGGTCCATGTAGTAGCTAGATGGTTGTATCTCCTCCTTTGTGCTACCATGTTTAGATCTTGTGAGCTCCGTTCATGATCAAGATCATCTGTATTTGTAATCATGCATGTTGTGTTTGCAGGGATCCGATGGATATTGAGATTACTATGTCAGATTGATTAGTGGTTTTGTATTATTGATTCTATCATGTCTATTTTGTTTGTGTTCTTGCATGCTCTCCATTTCTAGTAGCTATTTTGGCCGAGTAGATGCTAGTGACTCCAAGAGGGGATATTTATGCTCGATAATGGGTTCATGCCTCTATTTAATCTAAGGGAAGTGAAAATATCTAAGGTTGTAGATGTGCTATTGCCACTAGGGAGAAAACAACGATCTCTTGTTCATGGAACAAGTGGATTGTTTACCTTACACACTTTGCTTAAAGCAGTGATCTGTTGCTTGCAACTTAATACTGGAGGGGGTTCGGATGATAACCTGAAGGTGGATTACTAGTCATAGATGTAGTTGGATGGCGGTCTATGTATCTTGTTGTATTTCCCAATAGAATCTCATAGGATCTTGAATGTCTAGTATTGCATTGTTATGCCTTGCTTAGCCTGTCAATTGCCCTGCTGTAATTTGTTTACCCAGCATGCCATGTTTGTTTATCTAAGGAGAACACCTCTAGTGAACTATGGACTCCGGTCCAATATTTAACATTGGTAGATCTTCCATTGTCACTGTTTACTTTCTGTAAGCTACTATTGCCTTTCACACCATACAGTTAATCCTTTGTTAGAGCAAACTGGTGAGATTGACAACCTCACTGTTTGTTGTACCAAAGTCTTGAGTTTGTGTTGTGCAGGTCTCCAAGTTTCTAGCAACACCTTTGAGTCGTTTCCTTCCTCCTACTGGTTCGATAACCTCGGTCTCTTACTGAGGGAAAACTTGCTTCTATGCTCATCACACCTTGCTCTAGGGGTCTTCCAACGAAGCTCCTACCACGCGCTATCAACAAGTTTTCTGGCGCTGTTGCCGGGGAGGCTAAGGACGTCTTCACAAGGGGAGTCGTTCACAACCTTTCTCTTTACTTTGTTTTTTTTGCTTTGTTTCTTTTGCTTGGTTTTGTTTGCCTCTTTATTTCAAAAACTAAAAAAAATAGTTTCCTTGGTTTTGTTTTCTCTTATCAAAAACACAAAAAATTAGTTCCTACTCTAGTTGTTGTTGTAGTTGGCTTGCTCCACTTTTGCCAAAATGAACTCTGCTGAGAACACCAAGTTGTGTGACTTCACTAGCACAAACAACAATGATTTCCTAAGTACTCCTATTGCTCCACCTGCTCCTGATGCTACCTGACGAGGTTTAATCTCGTCAATCCCCATTGTTATGGACTTGGGTTTTGGAGAAGATGGGGATCTTTGGAGATCATGAAGCAGTTAGCAAACAAGCAACACGGGGACATGATGTTTACCTAGGTTCAGGCCCCCGGAGGTAAAACCCTACTCCTGCTTGTCTGCTCTGATTATGGTGGAACCGAAGGTTACAGGGGTGCGCAGATGCAATCTGGCGTGTAGGTGTGTATGCGGTGGTGTGCAAGAGATTATAAGAGAGCCTCCTCGTTGTTCCCTCCTGGCCTTTATATAGAAGCAGGCAGGTCCCAGGCATAGATCGAGTCGGTTACAGATTTTCGGGTTTGCCCCTTTGAATTTTCTATCTACTCTAGTCTTGCTCACCAAGGATCCGAAGGCATCATGGGCCTTGGCCACCCGAAAATCTTCATGGGTCGGTGTATATTTGTCATGGGCCTTCCTTGGGCCGGACCAGGTATGCTAAGGTCGTGTACCCGTAGGGTATAACCACGCCAAGAGCCCAGAGTGTTCTGAATCAGATTCGGTGAGGACTCATTCTTCGGTGCGGCTATCTCTGTTTGCTAGAGAATGATTTGAGTGTGTAGGGATTGTTGATGCGTGTGCCTGACTCTCCCGACGGATCAGGGTCAGTTAACTATGTTAGGACAAAACAACACGATCTTCTTCAGATTCGAGTCCATATGCTGGCGCAATTCGACTCAGGCCGCGGAGGACTTACAGGAGTGGAATTCCAGTAAATTTAAATGATGTACCCAACGCGTCCATCAGGATTTTCATCGCACCTGCTAGCACAGATTATTACTAGCAGAGCGCAGTCGTGTGTGTTGCCAAGCCATCAGATGATATCTGTAGGTCTTATCTTTGTGTCGCAGACACAACATCCAAAATTTTATCACCGCGGAGGTGTTTCGGGTGGCCAAGGAGGATGTTTTACTCACTTAGCGTTGGCTGGGGCAGAGTTGCCGAATTTTTTTGCATTGTGATCCGAAGGATCGCAGTCGAAGATTCATAGGGTGCGCGACCAGTGCTCCCTATGGGAGTAGCCCCCGAGTGTCTATTTGAGTCGTAGACTCGAGCAGAGACTTTAATTCGGTCGTTTTTGACCTTTAGGTCCGTAGGACACAATTTTTACGGATGCTTGAATCCATCCTCCCTAGGGAGTAGCCCCCAAGTCCGTAGTGGAGTCATAGACTCGACGTAGGACTCGAAGAAAATAGTTCAATGATGTAGTACTTTCAGCGTTCTTTAGGTGCGCGGCCAGCGCTCCTGATAGGAGTATCCCCCGAGTAATTAATAGAATCATAGATTCGAGTAAGTACTCTTAGCTGTGTAGCCGAAGAATTGTAACCGTTGCTAGTATATCTTTTTATGACGTCAGTGCTGACGATTGGTGACCTCAAGCGTCTGCGGCGCTAGAGATGACTTGACTGGACGAACATGGGTCCCACCTTCTGACCTTGAGTTGACTGGTCACGCGCGACGTGGAGATAATTACGGCGTCGCCTTGATTTCCGTGCGTAGTGGACGGCGTGTGAGCGATAGTTCGCTGCTATGCTGACACGTGGACGGCCAGATCTTGATGTTGGCTCTAGGTCTTCCCGATGGACGGTCGTCGTGCATCGTTCTCGTCCTTATAATCATTAGGGAAAAGATGATTTTGTTTTCACCGCAGCCATTCTTGTTTCATGTCCCATCTTCTCGGTGTTCTCCGAGCACTTTGGAATTTCCTCTAGCGTTTCCTTCCTTGATTCCGCGTGCTCAACGCCGTCACCGTCGCGCTGCAATGGGGAAGCCCAAGAAGTCCTCCTCTGCAGTTGGTACCAGTGCCGCCGCTGGTGGCAAGAAGGGTTCCACCGCTTCCCGTGTCACCGATGGTGGCTGGCGGCGATCGGAGACACATGAGAGTGATCTCCGCAAGCTCCGTGAGCGGGGCCTGATCCCACAGGATAGGGAGGCCGTCAAACTTCCCGACAACGAGGTAATTCCCCGTCCTCCCGCTGGCTTTCGGGTTATGTTCCTCGCCTTTGTCCTTCGAGGCTTTTCCTTCCCAGTCCACAATTTCCTTCGTGGATTGCTTTTCCTGTATGGTATCCAGCTGCATCGTCTTTCTCCCAACTCTCTTCTTCATGTCGATTGTTTCGTCACTTTCTGCGAGTGCTGGATCAGTATCAAGCCGCACTTTGGCCTCTTCCGGAAACTCTATTCCGTGAAGAGGCAATCTGGCTCCGATGGTGTTTATCCCTTTGGGGGTTGCATCATTTCCCTTCGATCCAATCTTCTTTTCTTCTCCATTTCTATGTCCGAATCTGTCCAGTACTAGCGGAGACGATGGTTTTACATCCGCGACTCCACGGTGCCTGGACAGGATTTTTAATCTTGCACCTTTCCCCTCCCAAAAATCGAGCCGAAAAGGTCCTGGAAGAACCAGATCTTAGATGGCGAGGTGGCGGAGATAGAGGGGCTCTATCATCGGGTGGAGGATCTCTAGTTGATTCTGGATAAAGAGGTGAACGGTGTGGATATCATCCGAACCTTCCTTAAACGTCGTGTGCAGCCGCTCCAAGCTAGGGCGCACCCGATGTTCCTTTATTCTGGTCGTCGTGATCCAACTAGGATTTTGGCTGAGGAATTCTCCAGGGGGGATCTCGATGGAATCCTTCGCCCGCTGCTGAAGTACAAGGCTGGAGAGGATATCCCGGGGAAGTCACTGACTCCTCCATTCTCCACTTCTATTCCGGTTTCACAGGTGTAGATTTTGGGATGTGCGCGCAGTGCTATTTTCGACTGCATTTTCCTTGCACGCTTTTGTGCTGAAATTTTTGTTTTCTTCTTACGCAGGAATTCAAGGTGCTAGGCATGTCGCCCCCATTGCCCGAAGTATTTCCGGATGCGCCGTACAATGAGGTAGTGGACTCCATGTCTGAACTTCTGTCGGCGCGATAGCCGGCTGAGGAGGCCAACGAGTTGAGCGAGGATCACACTCGCAAGCGGACACGGAGCTCCAGCAAATCGGATGCGACTCGCCGACCCTAGGAATCCGCTATGCCTTGAGCGTCACAATGGGGTCATGGGGGCTCTTCCTCTCCTATTCGGTCATGCCCGTGGCGGTGGCACCGCGCCAAGTGACGGTTTAAGAAAGAAGAGAAGAAGGAAGAGAAGAAGGGAAGGAAGACCCCTCCTGTCTTCGACTTGAGCGATCTCGACTCGTAAGTTTCCTCGGTTCCTTTTTTGCTATTTCTGGATTTCGCTTGATTGTTCTTGTTTGATGTTTTCTTTTTGCAGCCACTGTTCCGACGGCTCCTCCAGCGATGGCGCTCGGGAGATGGTGGGGGAGTCGAAGGTTGCTCCTCCTCCTCCTCAGACGGTTGCCACCTCTGAGGGCGCTGCTCCGAACCCTTCTCCGCGGGAGGCTCGGGTGGTTGTCCCCTAGATGACTTCCGCTGGACCTTCGGATTCGCCGTCTAATCACGTAAGTTTATTTACTCTTGCCGTGGTGGGAGCCCTCGGGCGTTTTCGGGTGGTCTGTTGGTCACTTCTGTTTTTGCTTCTTTTCTCGGGGGGAGCCCCCGAGCATTTGTAGGATGATCTGTTGATCGTTTTTCTTTGAGTCTCGGGGGGAGCCCCCGCGTTTTCGTGTGTGTAACTTGTTTTGCTTTCGTTCGGGCGTAGCCCCAGCCTTTGTTTTGAAGAGTAATGCCTTTGCGACCTTTTGTAAGGCGCCAACCGGTGACGATGGTTATACCCTCTGGTACACGACCTTAGCATACTGGTCCCAAAAGGAAGGCCCATGACAAATATCATGACCATGAAAATTTTGGTGGCGGGCCCATGACGCCTTCGGATCCTTGGTGAGCAAGACTAGAGTAGATAGAAAATTCAAAGGGGCAAACCCTAAAATCTGTAACCGACTCGATCTGTGCCTGGGACCTGCCTGCTTCTATATAAAGGCCAGGAGGGCACGACGAGGAGGCTCTCTTACAATCTCTCGCACACCACCGCATACACACCTCCACGCCAGATTGCATCTGCGCACCCCTGTAACCTTCGGTTCCACCATAATCTGAAAGGCATAAGGGGAATAGGGTTTTCCTCAGGGCCTCGAACACAGGTAAACCTCGTGTCCCGTGTTGCTTGTTTGCTAACCGTTCCGCGATCTCCAGCATCCCCATCTTCTCCAAAACCCAAGTCCATAACAATGGGCATTGACGAGATTAAACCTCGTCAATTGGCACTGTCTGTGGGAACTAGGGGCGATGATTATGCGATCGTGATGGTCCCAACCAAAGCGATCTACAACTCCGCAGCAACGTAGAGTCATCTCCTCTTTGGTGCCTTCGACTTCACCGCCCACTCGCCAGCCACCCTGAAGGACTTCGAGCCCATCGGTGACGGACTCGAGATCCTGTTCGGGAGCTTCTGCTTCCAGGTGGGGCAGACCGGCACTCTCCGCCTCCCAGAGCGGGTGCCCCTGCCATCGATCAGGCCTGCTTCGTGGGCTCCACACCCTGTGCTACGCACATCACAATCGACAGATGAGTCCTATGACAGCAGCAGCTGCAACTCAGATCTGTGCGATCCACCATCGGATGAAGGGACCTACGGTTCCGGATCCGAAAGCTGCGGCAGCAGCAATCCAATCTAAGAGCGCTACCAAGGCGCGATCATCGAGTGACGAGATCAGAGCACAATCCACCCAACCCGCAGGGTAGAAACAGCGGAATGTAAAAGCGGTCCCCACCCAACGGGAGAACAGATCGGGTCATCCACCTCGGCGAGGAGGATGGGCTCACGCCGTGAAGTAGCAGCAACAAGATCCTGCCCGCAGATTCCTCACGGGACCTGCTGATGGCATACCACATGCTCCTCATCGAGGAGCACAAGAAGCAAGCGAGGATGCAAGAGGTGCTTGACAAGCGCAAGCAAGCAGCCTCGGAATCCAGTGCACGACAATCTGCGCTCTCCGCCATGGGCATTGGCTCGAGCTCGCATGGGAACCATGGCAACAAGAACCATTCTCGCACGGAGAACATGGATCCAAAGGCACGTCGCGAGGTGACTCGAGCCCTCAACGCGTCCTTCATGGAGATGGATGCCGATGGCAACTCATCTCGAAGACGCCGCAAGCTACGATCATGGCAGCCACCGCGTACCTCGCGTCCCATCCACCTACGGAGGGGGACCCGAAAAGGGTCATGCACAAGTCCGCGCTAACCGGACTCGGACTCGTTGGAGCCGCGCTCCACGGAGAAGCTCCTATGGAGCCAAAGAAGAAGGCTGCGGTCAGGTTCAACCGCAGCCCCACGCCCTCATTGGAGGACGAAGAGCACGACCTTCCTCAAAGGCACAAGAGTCGGCTGCCGCAGCTCGCGATTACGACGCCGAATCGATCTAACCCAGCAAGATCGACAAAGCGCTAAGCGCGTATGCTCGTCCGAATCCGAAGAGGATGACGACGAAGGAACTCGCGGAGCCCGCTGTTGCTTCAGCGAGATCCGTCGTGACGCGATGCCACGGAACTTCAAGATCCCTTCGAACACTCCGAAGTTCGACGGTACACAGGACCCCAAGGCGTGGCTCAGCGACCACCTGTCGTCCATCAAGCTACACGGCGGGAACAAGGAAACCGCCATGCAATGCCTTCACCGGTGATAGGCGCAACCGGATCCGGCTCGCAGCCTATCCTCGGATCCATCCGGTTGGGAGGAGGCGGCAGCTGTCCGAAACTTCAAGGGCACCAGCAAGAGGCCTGCCTCGATCGAAGAGCTGCGGGCCTGCACCCAACGAACGGGCGAATCCATTCGCTCGTACATACTACGCTGGGGCATCGAGCTGTCACCTCTAGACATCGTCTACGAGAAGCGACATGCGATCAAGTCTCAGGTCCTGCCGGACTCGCCCACCTTTGGATGGACTGCAATTGCCAGACACACCGGACATGACACGGTCATGGACAATGACTTCGACGGCTCCAAGCGAGGCGGAGCAGAGCCGGGTCATACCGACCTCCCGTGAGGGTGACAAGATGAAGTACGTCCTCCGGATGAAATTTCGAGCTTCCAACAACGAGGCCGAATACGAAGCCCTCATCCACGGCATGAGGATGGCAGAGATCTGCGGTGCAATGCGCCTGGTCATCTACGGAGACTCGAATCTCGTCGTCCAGCAGATGATGAACGAGTGCGACACACACGCCGCCAACATGATCGCGTACCACACACTGTTGTAATATGGGGTAAAATGCAGATAATAAGCGAAAAATTTGGGGCGAGACACTTAGCTTTATTCATATCGTAAGGAAGAGGTACGTTGTTCGGCTGAGTAGCCTTGGCTGAATAGCCTTATTGAAAGTAAAAGAGGGAGATAGCTAGGGGTAGAAGCGTCGCAGCTGTACGACGTTCCATGGGTTGGAGTATGCGACTCCAGACTCCACGTGTTTGAGGTGGTAGGCGCCACCTGGGATGACTTCAATGACGATGTAGGGTCCTTCCCATGGTGAATCGGATTTCTTCGGTCGCTCTTGCTTGAGTCGCAAGACTAGGTCTCCTTCAACGAAGGACCTTGGGCGTAGCCGTCGGCTGTGGTAGTTGCGGAGACTCTGTTGGTACACCGCTGACCGAGCTTCTGCTATATCACGCGCCTCATCGAGTGTGTCGACGGCGTCTTCAAGTGCGGCCGTCGATTCGGCTTTGCTGTAAGCGACGACCCGTGGGGCCTTGTGGCGTACCTCTGCTGGTAGCATGGCTTCGGCTCCGTGCACCATGAAGAAAGGCGTGTAGCCAGTTGAGCTATTTGGCGTTGTGCGCAGGCTCAGGACTAAAGGTAGCTCTTGTGTCCAGGCTCCTGCGAGTCGCTTGAGTGGGATCATTAGGCGCTTCTTGATGCCAGCACCGACGAGGCCGTTGGCCTTTTCGACCTACCCGTTCGTTTGCGGGTGCGCCACGGAGGCGTATGTGATATTGATTCTGAGGTCTTCGCAGAAGTCCTAGAATTCTTTGGAGATGAAGTTCGACCCATTGTCGGTGATGATGCTATGCGGCATGCCGAACCTGTAGACAATGGATTCAAAGAACTTGACGGTAGTCTTGCCCTTTTGGTTAGTGACTGGCATGGCCTCAATCCATTTGGTGAATTTGTCAACTGCGACCAGGAGGTATACGTGACCTCCTTTCGAGGACCTTGAAAATTTGCCGATCATGTCGAGGCCCCATTGGGCGAAGGGCCAGGCCAAAGGTATGGGCCTGAGCTCTGATCCGGGTGCGTGCGGTTTGTCGGCGAACCTCTGGCACCCATTGCAACGTCGGACGATGTTTTTGGCGTTGTTCTTGGTCGTTGGCCAGTAAAATCCGGCTCGTAGAGCTTTGGCGACAAGGGCGCGGCTGCCCGCATGATGGCCGCAAATTCCCTCATGGATGTCTTGGAGGATGGTCTTGCCGTCACCTATGGTGACGCACCGTTGGAGTACACCCGAATTGCTGCGCTTGTACATCTCGCCGTTGATGATGGTGAAGGCCTTGGACCGGCGAGATATGCGCCGGGCATCTGTTGGGCTATCAGGCAGTTCGCCTTCTATCAAGTACCTGAGATATGGCCGTGTCCAGGTTTCTTATATTGCCATGACCTGCATTAGGTTGACCGCTGCGACCTCTGTGTCGAGCTTTTAGGGTCCTTCTTGTCCTTCGGGTAGCGCAGCCCCCGAGTGCTCTGTCTCTTCAGGTGATCCCTTTGGGAATTTCCGCTTGATGGATGGCACACAGATTTGTTCGAGGAACACACCTGGTGGCACCCGTGCGAGGGTGGAGCCGATGTTGGCGAGTCTGTCGGCCTCTTCATTGCTTTCTCTCCCAACGTGCCGAAGCTCGCAGCCATCAAAGTCTACTCGGGGGCTGTACGCCATATTATAACCAAAATTTTCGCTTATTATCTGCATTTTACCCCATATTACAACAGTGTGCGGTACGCGATCATGTTGGCGGTGTGTGCGTCGCACTCGTTCATCGTCTGCTGGACGACGAGGTTCGAGTCTCCATAGATGACCAGGCACGTTGCGCCGCAGATCTTTGCCATCCTCATGTCGTGGACGAGGGCTTCATATTCGGCCTCGTTGTTGGAAGCTCGAAATTTCATCCGGAGGACGATTATCTTCATCTTGCCCACGGGAGGTCAAGATGACCCGGCTTGACCGCCCTACTCGCTTGGAGCCGCTGGAGTGCATTGTCCATGACTGTGTCATGTCCGATGTGCTCGGCATTGTAGCTCCATCCGGGACGAGGAAGTCCAGGAGATTCGAGACTTGATCGTGTGTCGCTTCTCGTAGACGATGTCTAGAGGTGACAACTCGATGCCCCATAGGGCCACGCGTCTTGTGGCCTCCGGGTTGTTCAGGATGCTGTTCAGTGGTGCCTCATTGACGACCATCACCTGGTGCTCCTGGAAGTAGTGGCTCAGCCGACGAGCCGTCATGAACACCCCGTAGGCGAGTTTCTGGTAGTGAGGGTACCGCTTTGTCGACGTTAATACCTCGAGGTAGTAGATTGGGCCTGGACCCGTGGGTCTTGCCTTCTTCGGTCGCCGACCACCGACGGTGCTTACCACCTGATGTGTGGCTGCTATGTACAGCAGTAAAGGCTCGCTCTCCTTTGGCGTGACCAAGACGGGCGAGGTAGAGAGCAGCCGCCTTAGATCTTTGAATGCGTCGTCCGCCTCGGGTGTCCACTCGAATTTGACGCCTTATGACAAGTGATAGAACGGCAGGGCTTTTTCGCCCATGCGGCTAATGAACCTGCTCAATGCCGCGATTCGCCCTGCAAGCTGTTGGACGCCCTTGAGGTTCTTCGCCTTCTCCATGGCCATTATGGCCCAGATTTTCTTCGGGTTCGCCTCGATCCCTCGCTGGGAGATGAAGTAGCCTAGCAGCTGACCAGATGGGACGCCGAAGGCGCATTTTTCTGGGTTTAACTTGATCTTGTATTGATCAAGGTTATCGAACGTCTCGCGGAGATCGTCGGTGAGCGTCTTGGCCTCCCTTGTTTTGATGACTATGTCGTCGACATAGACTTGTATGTTGCGGCCGATCTGGTCCTTCAGGCATGCCTGCATGCACCGTTGGTATGTGGCACCTGCGTTCTTCAGCTCGAAGGGCATTGTGTTGTAGCAAAACACTCCGAACGGCGTGATGAACGTTGTTTTCTCCTGATCTTAGTCGAATATGGTTGTAGCCTGAGTAGGCGTCGAGGAAGGAGAGTTTTGTTGGAGATATGCCCTAGAGGCAATAATAAATGTAGTTATTATTATATCTTTGTGTTTATGATAAATGTTTACATTCATGCTATAACAGTATTAACAAGGAAACATTAATACTTGTGTGATTTGTAAACTAAATTAGAGTCCCTAGTAAAGCCTCTTTATAATACTAGCTTGTTGGTTAATAAATGATTGTGGTTTCCCTATCATGAACATTGAGATGTTATTAACAACAAGATCATATCGATAGGAGAATGGTATGATGGACATACTCCTATAGATAAGCGTAGCATAAAGATCAAGTCATTTTAATAGTTCAATTGCTATATGCTTTCTGATACATAGTAACCTAATTCCTTCGACCATGAGATCATGCATATCACCATCACCGGAAGGATGCTTTGATGACATCAAACACCACACCGTAATTGGGTGGTTATAAAGGTGTCATTGAGTGTTCGGAAAGTATGGGTTGAGACACATGGATCAAGAGTGGGATTTGTCGATCCATATGACGGATAGATATACTCTAGGCCCTCTCGGTGGAATGTCATCCAATTGGCTTGCAAGCATGTGACTAGCTCACAAGGGATCACATATCACGGGAACGAGAAAAGAGTACTTATCAGTAACGAGGTTGAACTAGGTATGTAGAGATACCGACGATCATAACCTCAGATAAGTAAACTATCGTGAGACAAAGGGAAAATGGTATCGTATGTAAGTGGTTCATTCGATCGTAAAGTAATCATAGAAATATGTGGGAACCATATGAATTTCCAGATTCCTCTATTGGTTATTGATCGGAGAAGTGTCTCGATCATGTCCGCATAATTCACGAACCATAGGGAGACACACTTAAGGATTCGATGTTGTCGAGTAGTTATGGAATGATGAGTAAGAGACCGAATGTTGTTCGGATTCTCGGATGGGATCCGGGATATCACGAGGAGATCCGGAATGGTCCGGAGAATAAGATTCATATAAGGAAAGTCCTGTTTCGGGGTTGGAGAATGGTTCTTGTGTTTTCATCGGGAATGTTCTAGAAGGTTCCGGAAGGTCCGACACTCTGGAGGGGAAGGGTACATGAATGTGTCATAACAAGTTGGAATGGTTGCATCATGTAATAGGTGTCATCGCTGAGCAAAATAAAGGGATAAATCAAATCCTAGTTTGAAAAGTCAAACGCCAATTTGAAAAGGCAAACGACAAGTTTGCTTGGTGGAGGGAGAGTAGGAAACCTACTTGGGAGGAGTTCCTCTCCCTCCACCGGCCTTGAGGCCGAGTTGGGGAGGACTCCTCCCCTTGGCCGGCGCCTCCACCTATAAAAGGAGGGCAGGTGCCTCCAAACACACCTCTCACCACCCAAACCCTAGCCTAAGCCGGGCGCCACCACCTCCTGCTGGCCGCCTAGGGCACCACAAACGCCGAGTTGGGGTGAAACTCAACCCTAGCCGCCGGCTAGGCTCCTCCCTTGGTGCCTCTAAACCCTAGATCACCGAGGCCTCTCTCATAGTCCACCATACTGCCCCGGCTTAAGGCTCATGAGATCTCCCTCTACTTCGGTACCACGCCATCGCATACCGGAATCGCGAGGAGAGTGCTACAACCTCCATTTTCTTGGAACAAGGAGAGGAAGGTCTTCATCGAAAATCGAACGGGACCGATCATGGAAGCGCCATCGAACGCAAGAAGGATCATCTACACGATCTTGAGATCGACAAGAGTACGACTACATCACCCACGAGAATCCGCTCTCGTTAAACACTTTGGAATCTTCGAGGGTGAGTTATTCCGTCGACTCGTTGCTACAATCTAGTAGATAGATCTTGGCTTGTTTGTTTGTATGCGTTTGAATTTTTTTTGTTTTCCATGCTACGAACCCCTACAGTGGTATCAGAGCCGTGTCTATATGTAGATCTGTTGCACGAGTAGAACACAATGGTCATTGTGGGCGGTGGTGCTTTTATTATCAATTGCTTCTTGTGTACTTTGCATCTTGCGGTATGATGGGATGAAGCGGCCTGGGCTAACCTTACATGACATCGTTCATGAGACTTGCTCCACGCTCAACATGCAACTTGTATTGCATAAGTGGCTTTGTGGGTGTCTGTCTCTCCCATTATAGTATAGATCCAATTACAACGGGCACTTGATAGTTCAAACATCAACGTTGTGGTTCTTGTTCAAAAGTTAGATCGACACTTATTGAAAGCCCCAAACCACGTAAAATATGTAAAGAAATTAGAGGCTTCTAACTTTGTTTTGCAGGGGTGTGGTGTGATTTTATATGGCCATGATTGTGATTATATTTGATGTATGCAATGTTCCTTATTGTAAGTTGGCAACCGACAGGAGCCATATGGTTGTCTTTAATTTCTGTTAAGACCCGCGTGTCTATTCAAAGTAGTTGTAATAGTTGAAGCTGGTGGACGACAACCATGGAGCAGCGTCATTGACCTTGATGCAATGCCGGTGATGACGGAGATCATGTTCGTGCTTGAAGATGGAGATCGGAAGCACAGAGAAGAAAAGGCCATATCATATCACATATTATGAATTGCATGTGATGTTAATCCTTTATGCATCTTGTATTGCTTAGTTAACGACGGTAGCATTATAAGATGATCCCTCATGCACATGAATTTCAAGTTCTAAAGTGTTCATCCTTAGTAAGCACCGTTGCTAAAGCTTGTTGTTTCGAAGCACCACGTGATGATCGGGTGTGTTAGATTCTGCAAGTGTATACAACGTGAGCAAGCCAGATTTGCTCATGCGGAAGCTAAGGTTTGATCTTGACGAGCCTAGCATGTACATAGATGGTCTCGGAACACGGATCACCGAAAGGTAAAGCATGAATCATATAGTAGATATGATGAACATGTCGATTGTTCGCCATTGAAGCTATATCAACTCTCGTGATGATCGGTTTTGATATGGTGGATTTGGTTCGCGTGATCACTAAAACAATGTGAGGGATATTGTTTTGAGTGGGAGTTCACCTAGATTAATTTAACTATTAATTAGAACACAATTTGTCATAAACTTAGTCTAAACTATTGCAAATATGTTGTAGATCAATGGCGGCCCCTACCATCAATTTTAATGCGTTCCTAGAGAAAGAAAAGTTGAAAAACAATGGAAGCAACTTCACGGATTGGTTCCGCAATTTGAGGATTGTCCTCAATGCTGGTAATTTGACCTATGTCGGATGCACCATTGGTGACCACCGCGGTGATGCTACCGATGAAGTAAAGAATGTTTACCTCGCTCATAAGACTCAGTACTCCACAGTTCAGTGTGCTATCTTGTATGGTTTAGAATCGGAGCTTCAGAAAAGGTTTGAGAATTTAGACCCACATGATATTGTCCGTGAACTCAAACTGATATTTGAGACTCACGCGGCAGTTGAGAGCTATGAGGATTCTGAAAAGTTCTTTAACTGCAAGATGGAAGAGGGCAGCTCCATCAGTGAGCATGTGCTTAAGATGTCTGGGCACGCAAACAAACTCCAAAGCTTGGGTCCTCCAATGCTTTGGGGATTTACCGTGTCCTCCAATCACTACCACCAAGTTACAAGAACTTTGTGATGAACTACAATATGCAAAGCATGAACAAGCAGTTGCCAGAACTCTTCTCCATGTTAAAATCTGCAGAAGTGGAGATCAAGAAAGAGCACCAAGTGTTGATGGTCAATAAGACCACCAAATTCAAGAAAGCCAAGTCTAAGCAAAAGGGACACTTCAAGAAGGGTGGTAAGAAAGTTACCGCACCGACGAAGAAGACCAAGGCTGGACCTAAGCCTGATACTGAGTGCTTTTACTGCAAGGGAGAAGGTCACTGGAAGCAGAATTTCCCAAAGTACTTGGCGGATTTAAAGAACGGCAACATCAATAAGAAAGGTATATCCGATATACATGTTATTGATGTGTATCTCACTAGTACTCGTAGTAGTGCTTGGGTATTTGATACTGGTTCGGTATCTCATATTTGTAACTCGAAACAGGTGCTGCAGAATAAACGGAAGCTAGCAAAGAACGAGGTGACGATGCGCGTAGGAAATGGATCAAAGGTTGATGTGATCGCGGTTGGCACGCTAACTCTTCATCTACCATCGGGATTAGTTTTATACTTAAATAATCGTTATTTGGTGCCTGCGTTAAGCATGAACATTATATCAGGATCTTGTTTATTGTGAGAAGGTTACTTGTTTAAGTCCGAGAATAATGGTTGTTCGATTTATATGAGTAATATGTTTTATGCACATGCAGCTTTGATACATGGTCTATTCTTATTGAATCTCGATAGTGGAAATACACATATTAATAACATTGAAGCTAAACGTTTGAAATCGAGCAATAACTCGACCTATATGTGGCACTATCATCTTGGTCACATTGGAGTGAAGCGTATGAAGAAACTCCATTCCGATGGACTTCTTGAATCACTTGATTTCGAATCACTTGAAAGATGCAAAGCATGTCTGATGGGTAAAATGACTAAGACTCCATTTTCTGGAGCGAGCTACGGACTTATTGGAAATCATACATACCGATGTGTGTGGTCCAATGAGTGTGGCATCGCGCGGTGGTTATCGTTATGTTCTTACCTTCACGGATGACTTGAGTAGATATGGGTATATCTATTTCATGAAACATAAGTCCGAAACTTTCGAGAAGTTTAAGGAATTTCAAAGTGAGGTGGAGAATCAACGTAACAAGAAGATTAAATTTCTACATTCTGATCGTGGAGGTGAATATCTAAGTTACGAGTTTGGCGAGCATTTGAAGAAATGCGGAATACTTTCACAATTGACACCGCCGGGAACACCACATTATAATGGTGTGTCCGAACGTCGTAATCGAACTCTCTTAGATATGGTTCGTTCTATGATGTCACTTACATATTTACCGCTATCATTTTGGGGTTATGCATTAGAAACAGTCGCATTCACTTTAAATAGGGCACCATCTAAATCCGTTGAAACGACACCGTATGAATTATGGTTTGGGAAGAAACCTAAATTGTCGTTCCTTAAAGTTTGGGGTTGCAAGCCTATGTAAAGAAGTTACGGACAAGCTTGAACCCAAAGCGAAAAATGCGTCTTCATAGGATACCCAAAGGAAGTATACCTTCTATCATAGATCCAAGGCAAAATCTTCGGTTAAGAATGGATCCTTTCTAGAGAAGGAATTTCTCTCGAAAGAAGTGACCGGAAGGAAAGTAGAACTCGACGAGGTTGTAACCTTCTCTCGAACTTGCGTAGCGCAAAGACCGAAGAAGTTCTGTGGTGCCCGCACCAATAAGAGAGGAAGCTAATGATGATGATCATGAAACTTTGGTTGAAGTTGCTACGTAACCTCGCAGTCAATGAGAACTCGTACCACCTCGATTGGTGTGATCTGTTATGAGTGTCATGTTGGTGGACAACACCGATGACCTGCGACATATGAGGAAGCGATGAGCCCAGATTCCAATAAATGGCAAGAAGCCATGAAATCCGAGATTGGATCCATGTACGAAACCAAGTATGGACTTTGGTGGACTTAATGGACTACGGAAGGTCATCGAGAACAAATGGATTTTCAAGAATAAAATAGATGCCGATGGTAATGTTATCGTTTATAAAGCTTGACTTGTCGCAAAATGGTTTCACAGATTCAATGAGTTGACTACGATGAGACTTTCACCAAAGAGCGAAGCTAAAGTCCGTGAGGATTTTGTTAGCAATCGCTGCATATTATGATTATGAGATATGGCAGATGGATGTCAAAACAGCATTCCTCAATGGAGACATTGATGAAGAGTTGTATATGATGCAACCCAAAGGTTTTGTCGATCCTAAAGATGCTAACAAGGTATGCAAACTGTAGGGTTCGCAGCATATAAAACAAAAAAATTCCTACGATGGGAACTATGTACCAAGATCTATCTACTAGATACAAACAACGGGCGGATGTATATCCGTAGAGAACATACCTTTGAAGACCGACAAAGCTTAAGGAGTTCAACTCGTGGTTGATATAGACGATCCCTTGCCGATCTCAAGATTGAGAGGAAGTCGTAGCGCCGCAAAGCAGCAGAGCATCCGTGCTTGCACACACGTACAAGACACCGGACAACCTCCGCCTCCTCGCTCCAGCGATGCAGCGGAAGCACAACCCTTTCTTGCCGAATAGCCACCAGGAACATGTATCTCGCTAGTCCGAGACCATGGGGAATAAATTCTAGAGGGGGAGAGAGATCCTTCACGAGGAGGTGTGAGAGACAAGTGAGGAGGGGGCTCCTTTTATAGGAGGAGGGGGGGCACCCAAGGGGGTGGCCGCCATGGGGGCTGCCCTCCTTCATTCATGTGGTGGACACTCCACTCAAAATGCCTTTTAAATTCCCACTCAAATTCCCATTAAATTTCCACCAAATTTAATGCAAACTCTCATTAAATAAAACTCTTTATTTTATTCAGAATTTTGTCAATTAATTTAATGACAAACATTCACAATAACCCCTTGCTAGAATTCCATTTCACATGCATAACCACTTTATGCAATTTCACCAAAACCCGCTTTAGATCTAGTGAAATAAATTCTGCGCTTGTTTATTCTTCAAAGATGAAACATTTGCTCCAACTGGATGCCGTGTCTTAAGTGTGTCACCCTACGGTTTGAATAATGCGGACATGATCGAGACCCTTGTCCGATCAATAATCGTAGGGACTCGAGATCCATCTTGACTCCCACATTCAACGATGACTTTTGTGATCGCCGGAACCTTTTACGCTTGTATCTTAATCCTTTGTTTCACGATATATTACATGTACGAGATTCGATCGTCGGATCTCCATACCTAGTTTTATCTCACATCTTGACATGCACTCTTTTCTCGTTCCCGTGATATAACATTCTAGTGATCAAATCACTTGCTTGCAAGCTAACCAATGTGATATCACCAAGAGGGCCCAGAGCATATCTATCCGTCATCAGGATGAACAAATTCCACTCTTGATCCATGATTCTCAACATAACACTTTAGTAGTTCTGAAACAATCTTTATAATCACCCAGTTACGAAGTGACGTTTGATGTCATCAAGAAACTCTTCCGGTGTTAGTGATTGGCATGATCTCATGGTCTAAGGATTAGGACTACTTCGTAGTTTGTTTATAGCAATAGAAACTCAATGACTTTGATCATAATGCTATACTTCGGATGAATGTTCATCACACCATTACACTAATGTTGTGATCTCGTTATTTACAACATCCAATGTCTATGATCAGGAAACCTTGATCATCTTGTTAATCCACAAACTAGTTTATGAGAGAGGCATAACTAGGAACTTTCTGTTTGTTTATTAAACACACATGTATTAACTTTTCCGTATTAATACAATTATAGCATGCAAAATAAACATCTATCATATACTTGGAATACACATAATAAACATTTTATTATTGCCTCGTGGCATATTCCTTTCGCCTCCCACTTGCACTAGAGATAATAATCTAGTTACATTGTGATGTATCTAACACCCATGGAGTTCTGGTTTAGATCATGTTTTGCTCTAGGAGAGTTTTAGTCAACGGATATACATTGAGATCCATATGTTTTTACAAATTTTATATCTCCATCCTTGACATGCTCGCGATGGAGTAAAACCGGCGCTTAATATGCTTGGAATGCTTGTGAGACCTTGGCTCTTTGGCATTGGCAATGGCACCATTGTTGTCACAATAGATCACCATTGGGTCCAACGCGTTTGCAACCACACCTAGTTCGGATATGAACTCCTTCATCCAAACTGCTTCCTGAGCCGCTTCTGAAGCAGCAACATATTCGGCCTCCGTTGTTGATCCCAAAGAGCCAAGGTCTCACAAGCATTCCAAGCATATTAAGCGCCGGTTTCACTCCATCCGCGAGCATGTCAAGGATGGAGATATAAAGGTTTGTAAAGTACATATGGATCTCAATGTAGCATATCCTTAAGTACTTGAGAAGAACTAAGGATATGGTTCTTTCTTATGGAGGTGATGAACAACTCATTGTTAATGGTTACACCGATGCTAGTTGGAACACGATCCGGATGATTCTAAATCTCAATCTGGATACGTATTTACTTTGAATGGTGCAGCGTTAATGGAGGAGTGCAAAGCAAAGCGTTGTGGCAAGATCTTCAACTGAATCGAGTACATATGCTCCAGAGGCTTCACAAGAAGCGATATGGATGAAGGAGTTCATTCTGAGCTCGGTGGTTCCAAGTGCTATTTGGACCCAATGTCTATCTTTGTGATAACATGGGCGCCATAGCCAATGCGCAAGAACCAAGGTCACACAAGAAGCTGAAGCACATCAAGCTACGTTTTCACGCTATTCGAGAACATGTCCAAGATGGTGACATAAAGATTTGCAAAGTACACACAGATCTGAATGTGGCGGATCCGTTGACTAAACCTCTCCCGAGGGCAAAACATGACCAACACAAAACTGCCATGTGTGTTCGGTATATTACCAAGTAATCTAGATTAGTTGACTCTAGTGTAAGTGTGAGACTGTTGGAGCTATGCCCTAGAGGCAATAATAAATGTAGTTATTATTATATCTTTGTGTTTATGATAAATGTTTACATTCATGCTATAACAGTATTAACAAGGAAACATTAATACTTGTGTGATTTGTAAACTAAATTAGAGTCCCTAGTAAAGCCTCTTTATAATACTAGCTTGTTGGTTAATAAATGATTGTGGTTTCCCTATCATGAACATTGAGATGTTATTAACAACAAGATCATATCGTTAGGAGAATGGTATGATGGACATACTCCTATAGATAAGCGTAGCATAAAGATCAAGCCATTTTAATAGTTCAATTGCTATATGCTTTCTGATACATAGTAACCTAATTCCTTCGACCATGAGATCATGCATATCACCATCATCGGAAGGATGCTTTGATGACATCAAACACCACACCGTAACTGGGTGGTTATAAAGGTGGCATTGAGTGTTCGGAAAGTATGGGTTGAGACACATGGATCAAGAGTGGGATTTGTCCATCCATATGACGGATAGATATACTCTGGGCCCTCTCGGTGGAATGTCATCCAATTGGCTTGCAAGCATGTGACTAGCTCACAAGGGATCACATATCACGGGAACGAGAAAAGAGTACTTATCAGTAACGAGGTTGAACTAGGTATGCAGAGATACCGACGATCATAACCTCGGATAAGTAAACTATCGTGAGACAAAGGGAAATTGGTATCGTATGTAAGTGGTTCATTCGATCGCAAAGTAATCGTAGAAATATGTGGGAACCATATGAATTTCCAGATTCCTCTATTGGTTATTGATCGGAGAAGTGTCTCGATCATGTTCGCATAATTCACGAATTGTAGGGAGACAGCCTTAAGGATTCGATGTTGTTGAGTAGTTATGGAATGATGAGTAAGAGATCGAATGTTGTTCGGAGTCTCGGATGGGATCCGAGATATCACGAGGAGATCCGGAATGGTCCGTAGAATAAGATTCATATAAGGAAAGTCCTGTTTCGGGGTTGGAGAATGGTTCCGGTGTTTTCATCGGGAATGTTCTAGAAGGTTTCGGAAGGTCCGACACTCCAGAGGGGAAGGGTACATGAATGTGTCATAACAAGTTGGAATGGTTGCATCATGTACTAGGTGTCATCGCTGAGCAAAATAAAGGGATAAATCAAATCCTAGTTTGAAAAGTCAAACGACAAGTTTGCTTGGTGGAGGGAGAGTAGGAAACCTACTTGGGGAGGAGTTCCTCTCCCTCCACCGCCGGCCTTGGAGGCCGAGTTGGGGGAGGACTCCCTCCCTCTTGGCCGACGCCCTCCACCTATAAAAGGAGGCGCAGGGCTGCCCCTCCAAACACACCTCTCACCACCCAAACCCTAGCCCTAAGCCGCCGACGCCACCACCTCCTGCTGCTGCCGCCGCCTAGGGCACTACCAACTCGCCGAGTTGGGGTGAAACCCTAACCCTATCCGTCGGCTAGGCTCCTCCCTTGGTGCCTCTAAACCCTAGATCACCGAGGCCTCTCTCATAGTCCACCATACTCACTCCGGCTTAAGGCGAAGCCCTGCAAGATCTCCCCTCTACTTCCGGTACCACGTCGTAGTGCTGCCGGAATCGCGAGGAGAGTGCTACAACCTCTGCTGCCTGCTGGAACAAGGGAGAGGAAGGTCTTCATCGAAAATGTAACGCAGACTGATCGAGCCACGAACGCAGCTTGGGAAGGATCGTCTACACGATCTTGAGATCGGCAAGAGTACGACTACATCACCCACGAGAATCCGATCTCGTTGAACACTTTGGAATCTTCGAGGGTGATTTATTCCATCGACTCGTTGCTACAATCTAGTAGATAGATCTTGGCTTGTTTGTTTGTATGCGGTAGAATTTTTTTTGTTGTCCATGCTACGAACCCCTACAAGTTTTTTGCATCCTGCAGTCGAATCGATGATCTGATCAATTCGAGGGAGAGGGAAGTGATCCTTCGGGCAGTGCTTGTTCAGCGATGTGAAGTCCACGCAGATCCGCAGGATGTCCGTGTCCTTTTTGGGGACCATCACGGTGTTGGGGAGCCACTCGCTCTCCTTAATATCCCTGATAAAGTTTGCGTCGAGTAGTCTGTTGACTTCGACTCCGATTGCTTCGGCCCGTGGTTCGGACAGTTGTTGGACGGACTGTTTGACGGGCTTGGCGTCTGGAAAGACATTGAGTGCATGCTCGGCGAATTCCCTGGGAACTCCTGGCATGTCCGCAGGACACCAGGCGAAGATTTCCCAGCGCTCACGGAGGAATTCGACGAGCGCGCTTTCCTATGCGGAGCTGAGGTCGTTGGCGATCAACGCCATCTTGGAGGTATCCGTCGGATGGACCTGCACCTTCTTTGTGTTGACGGTGGAGTCGAAGGACATATCTGGTGCGTTCTGTCGCGCGACTAGGGGTGCCCCGTTGTCCGTCACCTCGCGGAGCCTTACGAGCTCCTCATGCATGCCGAATGACTAGGAGATTCTGTCGAAGTCCCTGTCGCAGTGGTCCGATCGGGTGAAGCTCTGTGGACCGTGATGACGCCCCTGGGTCCTGACATCTTGAGTAGCAGGTACGCATAGTGCGGTACTGCCAGGAATCGTGCGAATGCTACACGTCCAAGGATGGCGTGGTATTGCGATGGCCAGTCCACCACTTTGAACTTGAGTCGCTCGCATCGAAAGTTGTCGGGCTTGCCGAAGATGACGTCGAGCCATATTTTCCTGGGAATACACCTTCCTCGACGATGCCGTGGAACGTTGTATCGATTGTTCCACAAGACAATGGATCCGCATTGCTGCCAAGGTGCTAGCAAAGATCAGATTGATGCCGCTACCGCCGTCCATGAAGACGTGACTCATGTCGAACCCGCCGATCTGCGCCTCTAGCACCAGGGCAGCATGACCAGGGAGAGGGACCTGGCAAGGGTGATCCGATCGGCTGAACGTGATGCAGGACTCCGATCCGCTGAGGTACTCAGGGATGGCGGGCAGAGCGGTCACGGCCAAGTTAATCTGGCGGGTGATTTTCTTCTACACCCTGATTGTTGGGCGCCCTTTCTGGATCATGAGCGATCCTTTCGGTGCGGGGTACCCGTGCCCACCGTTATTCTGCGCGGGTGCGATTGGGTGGTTCAGAGGTCCCGCGGGTGGTGGTGGAGGAGCTCCATGTGCGATCTCGCCCGGTGCGGGTGCATTCCCGTATCCAGGGTTCGGGGCTTGCTGCCTCATCTGGGCCATGCTCTCGCTGAGTTTCTGGAACTCGCAGCAGTCCTTGAGCATGTGGCTTGCCTTCTTCTTGCCATCCTGCTTGTCGATGTAGAAGTGGATGGTGCATGGACCCGACAGTTTCTCGTATGTTGAGGGTCCGTCGTCACGGCCATGGTGTTGCCATGACTGCGTTGGGCGTCCTTCGTCGCGGAAGTTTCTTCCACGGTATCCGCTGTTGCTGCGGTTGCCATCGCTGCGGCGGTCAGCGTAGCCAACCGCGACCATGTCGGGTCCATCGCGATCGTCGTAGACACGCGATCTTCTCTTGCTACGGCGCTCATGTCGCCGATCGTAGTCGTCTTCCTCCTCCAAGTGCGCTCGGTGGATGGTGTCCTCGCCGTAAGCCCACCTGTTGGCGATGTCCATGAGGTGGTCGAGTGTCTTGGGCTTGACGCTCCCAAGCTCTTCCTTGAAGTCATGGCGGTTGACGCTGTCCCTGAAGGCGTCTATAGCTCTCTCCTCAGAGATGTGCGCCGCGGAGTTCTTGGTGTTGGACCAGCGTAGTATGTACGAGCAAATGGATTCGCCCGTTCGTTGGGTGCAGGCCCGTAGCTCTTCGATCGAGGCAGGCCTCTTGCTGGTGCCCTTGAAGTTTTGGACGAAACTGTACGCCAGCTCCTCCCAGCTTCGGATGGATCCCGAGGATAGGCTGCTGAGCCAGATCCGGGCTGCTCCTGTCAGCTGCAGCTGAAGGCATTGCATGGCGGTTTCCTTGTTCCTGCCGTGTAGCTTGACGGACGACAGGTGGTCGCTGAGCCACGCCTTGGGGTCCTGTGTACCGTCGAACTTCGGAGTGTCCGAAGGGAGCTTGAAGTTCCACGGCATCCGCGTCCGCCGAACGGATTTGCTGAAGCATCGGGCTCCGCAGAGTTCTCCTTCGTCGTCATCCTCTTTGGATTCAGACGAGCATACGCGCTTAGCGCGCGCTTTGTCGATCTTGCGTTGGGTTAGCTCGCTTCGAGCGTCATAGTCGCGGCTGCAACGGTGCGAGCTCTTGTGCCTTCGAGGAAGGTCGTGCTCTTCGTCCTCAGATGAGGGCGTGGGGCTATGGTTGAACCTGACCGCAACCTTCTTCTTTGGCTCTGCAGGAGCTTCTCCGTGGAGCGCGGCTCCAATGAGTCCAAGTCAGGTGAGCACGGACTTGTGCATGGCCCTTTTAGGGTCCCCCTCCGGAGGTGGATGGGACGCGAGGTACGCGGTGGCTGCCATGATCGCAGCTTGCGGCGTCTTCGAGATGACGTTGTCGTCGGCATCCATCTCCATGAAGGACGCCTTGAGGGCTCGAGTCACCTCGCGACGTGCCTTTGGATCCATGTTCTCCATGCGAGAACGATGCTTGTTGCCATGGTTCCCATGCGAGATGGAGCCGATGCCCATGGCGGAGAGCGCAGCTCGCCGTGCACTGGATTCCGAGGCTGCTTGCTTGCGCTTGTCAAGCACCTCTTGCATCCTCACTTGCTTCTTGTGCTCCTCGATCAGGAGCATGTGGTATGCCATCAGAAGGTCCCGTGAGGCATCTGCGGGCAGGATCTTGTTGCCTGCTACGGCTTCATGTGCTTGAGCCCATCCCTCCTCGCTGAGGTGAATGACCCGATCAGTGTTCTCCCCGTTGGGTGGGGGACTATCTTCTTCTGTTCCCTCCGTTTCTACCCTGCGGGTTGGGTGGCGGATTGTGCTCCTGATCTACGTCACTCTGGATGACTGCGGTGCACTGGTAGCGCTCGTAGATTGGATTGCTGCTGCCGCAGCTTTCGGATCCGGAACCGTAGGTCCCTTCATCCGATGGTGGATCGCACAGATCTGAGTTGTAGCTGCTGCTGTCATAGGACTCATCTGTCGATTGTGATGTGCGTAGCACAGGGTGTGGAGCCCAAGCGAGGTGATCGATGGCGATGGGGCACTCTCTGGGAGGAGGAGAGTGCTTGGTCTGCCACGGAAGCGAAGCTCTGACAGGATCTCGAGTCCGTCGCCGACGGGCTCGAAGTCCTTTAGGGTGGCTGGCGAGTGGGCGGTGAAGTCGAAGGCGCCAAAGAGGAGATGACTCTCCGTCGCCGCGGAGTTGTTGATCGCTTTGGTTGGGACCATCACGGTCCCACAATCAGCGCCCCCAGTTCCCATAGACGGCGCCAATTGACGAGGTTTAATATCGTCAATGCCCATTGTTATGGACTTGGGTTTTGGAGAAGATGGGGATGCTGGAGATCGCGGAATGGTTAGCAAACAAGCAACACGGGGACACGAGGTTTACCCAGGTTCAGGCCCCCGGAGGGAAAACCCTACTCCTGCTTGTCTGCTCTGATTATGGTGGAACCGAAGGTTACAGGGGTGCGCAGATGCAATCTGGCGTGGATGTGTGTATGCGGTGGTGTGCGAGAGATCGTAAGAGAGCCTCCTCGTCGTGCCCTCCTGGCCTTTATATAGAAGCAGGCAGGTCCCAGGCACAGATCGAGTCGGTTACAGATTTTAGGGTTTGCCCCTTTGAATTTTCTATCTACTCTAGTCTTGCTCACCAAGGATCCGAAGGCGTCATGGGCCCTGGCCACCCGAAAATTTTCATGGGCCGGCGTATATTTGTCATGGGCCTTCCTTGGGCTAGACCAGGTATGCTAAGGTCGTGTACCCGTAGGGTATAACCACGTCACTACCTTTTATGAAATTAAGCCTGCTTTGTTGAATCTTGTGATGAGAGAGCAATTTGCTAGTTCTAGTTCTGATGATGTTGCTGCCCACCTCAATAACTTTGTTAAACTTTGTGAGATGCAATAATATAAGGATGTAGATGGAGATATCATTAAGATCAAGTTGTTTCCTTTCGCCTTGATAGGAAAAGCTAAAGAATGGTTGCTATCCTTGCCTAGAACTAGTATTGATTCTTGGATTAACTGCAAAGATGCTTTTATTGGAAAATACTATCCTCCTTCTAAGATTATATCTATGAGAAGTGAAATAATGAAATTTAAACAACTTGATAATGAACATGTTTCTCAAGCTTGGGAAAGAATGAAATCTTTGGTTAAGAATTGTCCCACTCGTGGACTTACTGCTTGGATGATTATCCAGAGTTATTTATGCAGGTTTGAACTTCTCTTCAAGAAACCTATTGGATTCAGCTGCTGGAGGTACCTTTATGACCATCACCTTGGGTGCTGCAACAAAACTCCTTGATAATATGATGGTTAATTATTCTGAATGGCACACTGAGAGAGCTCCACACGGTAAGAAGGTAAATTATGTTGAAGAAACCTCCTCTTTGAGTGATAAGATTGATCTTATCATGGTTATGTTTGTTAATGGAAAAGATCCTTTAGATCCTAATAATGTTCCCTTAGCCTCTTTGGTTGCTTAAGAAGAACATGTTGATGTGAACTTCATTAGAAACAACAATTTCAACAGCAATGCCTATAGGAATAATTTTGGTAGTAACAACAATTATAGGCCTTATCCTCTAATGGCAATACCTATGGAAACTCCTACAACAATACTAGAAGTGCCCCCTACGAACTTGAAGTCATGCTTAAATACTTTATTAGTAAACAAACCACTTTCAATAAGACTGTGGAGGAAAAGCTTTTGAATGTGGAGAAAAATATTTCCTCTTTGTCTAAAGCAAAGTCCTCTTTGATTAATAAAATGGTGGCTAAACCTGAAACCTTGGAAAGTACCTTTGCTGCTACTAATGCCATACAAGTTACAATTGATGAAAATGTGAGATTGTTAGCCCAACTACATGCTAAGTGGGAAAGAGAAGCTGAAATTGCTAGCAACAATAGTGTGTGCACAATTACCACCACCAATATGGATGATACCAAACCACAAGAAGTCCCTATTCCTCCTACCACTACTCCTAAGCCTACTACATGTGATGCTAAGTTTGATTTTGATCTTGATGGTTGCAATATTTCTAAAGTGATTATGTTCCTACAAAAGCTTGCTAGAAGTCCTAATGCTAGTGATATGATGTAGCTTTCACCAAACACATTACTGATGCTCTTGTTAAAATTAAGGAATAAAAGTTAAAACACAAAGCCTCTATTCCTAGGAAAGTAGAAGATAATTGGTAACCCATCATTAATATGCAAGTGAATGACTTTGATCTCAAAGCTTCATGTGACCTTGGTTCTAGTGTCTCTATTATGCCTAGAAAGATTTATGAAATGCTTGATTTGCCACCTTTGGAAGATTGTTATTTGGATGTCCCACTTGATGATAATGTTAAAAAGAAACTCATGGGGAGTGTTAATGGTGTTCTTATTATGGTTAACAACGCTTATGTCCCTGTTGATTTCTATGTTTTGGATGTTCAATACAATGCTTCTTGTCCTATTACTTTGGGAAGACCTTTTCTTAGAACAGTTGGTGCCATCATTGATATGAAAGAAGGCACCATTAAATATCAATTCACATTCAAGAAAGGTATTGACCACTTCCCTATGAGGAGAGAGAAGTTGCTTTTTTCTCCTCCTTTGAAAGCAAGGTTTGATGTTAATGCTTCTACATTTGAAAATACTTGATTCTTGCTTCTTGTGTCTAACTTAAAGGCGTTAAAGAAAAGTACGTATTGGAAGATTACCAAAAGTTTTCTTGAGTCTTGGAAGTTATTACTTCTGCAATGACCTATCCTTATCCTTTTTATTTGCTTTTTGTGCCAAGAGTAACCTCTAATGAGAGGGAGTAAGATTTGGGAAGTTGCTGTCCTGAAATAGATTTTTGTGCTGCACTGTAAAAATTTGTGTAAAATCTTTGTAAGTCGGATTGCACTGTAATTTTATGAGTAAATCCCCCTAGATGTTAGATAACTTTCGTTAGTTCAGCACTTTTTGATTTGAACACCATAAGGTCTTCGAAAAATTCGGTTTCTACCTGCTGGTCTGTTTTGTCAGATTTCTGCCATTATTTGCATTTGCTTCTTATTGATTCCTTTTTGGGTACTTTTTGGGAAATTGAGATTTTTGAGGGAATTTATACAGTAGCTTGTGTTTTTAGTGAAAGTTTTGCTGTTCTAAAGCTAAACCCAAGGGTCTATTATCTTTTGAATACACTAATGTTGCTAATGAAGATTGTGTGAAGTTTTGTATAAAGGAAAATTTTCACTTGTATAGAGAGAATGATGTAATGAGATGAAGAATTGACAAAAGCTCAAGCTTGGGGATGCGACCCCGTGTCACCCCAATAAATATTCAAGAGGTACAAGCGTCAAAGCTTGGGGATGCCCAAGGCATTCCCTTCTTCATTAATAAAAAGCTCAGGTCTTCCTAGACACTTCGTTTTTATTGTTTCATGCACTATTGTGTTGTTCTTGGAGCGTCTTAGTTTTCGTTTAGTTTGCTTAGTTTGCTTGAATAAAGTAGTTTGGACCCCCAGTTTCGCTATGTTGTTTACAAACAAGTTGGAGTCAGCCAAGAGTAGAAAGTTTTATGCTTGTAGTGGTACAAAAGTGATCTTGCTTTGACTGTGGCTTAGACTTTATCTTGTCATGCTAGATGTTGTTTTTACCTTATGCTTAGTATTTTTTTTGTTGTAACATGACTTGCTCCAAGTCATTGAGAGTTCTTAGTGTGCCTTGAAAGAATCATGCGTTGTTTTAGCATACAAAAGCATAGTATTGTGGTATTCTCGTTTGATGCTTTGTTTGGATTGACTTGGCACATACTCACACCATGTTATGACTCTGACAAGTTACCATTAGCCTCTATGATCATTTAGTCCTTGACTTGTGGTGCCACTTTATGCTTTGATTAGTAATGTTTTGTCGCTCTGCATGATTATGTCCATTATTGCTCTATTAATTGGTCGCTCCCAGTCTTTTGCTAGCCTTCACTTTTGCCGAGTAAGCTCTACTCATGCATCCAACTCCCAAGAAACCAAGTTATTCCAAAGTGTCTACTATAAATTCCTATGCATGGCGTGTTACACCATTCCAAGTATATTCTTGTTTTCATCTATCTTCAAATTAAGAAGTATTTTGTTATGTGAAAACTTAGTGATTAAAGCTCTCACGAACTTGATGGCACACTTTAATTTCTTGCCCCTAATAAACTTGAACCATTGTGTCATCTATGTTGTATATGCTTGCACTTATACGTTGGTATTAGCAGAACCGTGCTGTCATGGGGAACGCTTTCAACACTTTTGGATCTCGATCCAATTGATATCATGCTCTTTTGTTTATGGATGTCGTCGGTGTGAAATAAAAGGGGAGATTGTTAGTCCATGGAGTTATGTATTTTGTGTTAGATAAACGCCTGGACCACTAGCCTAAGCCATGCCTAATCATGGTGGAAACTTGTAGCATAACCATAGTGAGAAATCTGTGCAGCATCCTCAATAAAAACCTATGAAAATAGCAAATAAAAAGATCGCTGAGATGCTCAGTGTCTGCTTGCCTTGTCATTTTGATTATGGGATATCTCCTGTATCATGTGCAAGGGGTACCCCGTTGGCGGTTCTTTATGATACACATGTACTTACTATGACAAGAACTTACCGGTAAATAAAGTTGAGTAGCATGAGGAGCGGCCCTCGTATTCAAGGGACATGAGATTGCCAACTTATACTTTGTCAAACATATACTCCATAGTTTTTTCACTTTAACCTTAATCAGTTCAAGATGCTTATGATAGGGGCAATGAGAGATGAAAGCTACCAAGTACCATAATTTTTGGAAGATCTTTTTGAAATTTGAAATCCCTTCTTCCCTTTATGAAGGGCCTTTCTTCCACTATTATATTGAGTCTCCACCTTCTATCCTTAGGCACCAATTATGAGAGCATAGTTGCCATTCTTAGTTCTATGTGCATTGTCTCAAGACTTATTGATTGATTTATATTGTTGATATTGCTTCTTCTTGTGCTATTTGTATCTAGTCACTCTTATGAACTTTGAAGGTGTCCTATGCATTTATTTGCTACTCCATGAGGGACAAGCTGAATGCCAATATGCCATGTTTTCGTATGTGAAAGGAACAAACGTTTTTCAATGCATGTTATTCATGATCTTTGTTTGTAACCTTTCATGTTGCATGCATAGTTACTTTGTCTTACTGTTAGAACTCCATCTTTAATGCTCGTGTTTAGAGTTCTTTGATCCCAGCTTTCAATGCTTGAAGAACCCGACTCGCAGAGCTTTGGAGACTAGGGCGCGGTTGCCAGTGTGATGGCCGCAGATACCCTCATGGATGTCTTGGAGGATGCTTTTGCCGTCACCTATGGTGACGCATCGTTGGAGCACACCCGGAATACTTCGCTTGTATAGCTCGCCATTGATAATGGTGGGTCTTTTGACCGTCGAGATATGCTCCGGGCATCTGTTGGGTCATCGGGCAATTGATTATTTATCAGGTACCGAAGGTACGGTTGCGTCCATGTTTCTTCAACCGCCATGACCTGCATCAGACTGACCAGCTCGGACTCTGTGTTGAGCTTTTTGGGTCCTTCCTGTCCTTCGGGTAGCCAGCCCCCGAGTGCTCTGCTTCTTCGGTTGAGCCTTTTGGGAATTTTCTCTTGATAGAGGGTACGTATATTTGTTCAAGGAACACACCTGGTGGCACCCGTGCGCAAGTGGAGCCAATGTTGGCGAGCCTGCAGCCTCTTCGTTGCTCTCCCTGCCGACGTGCCGAAGCTCGCAGCCGTCGAAGTCCCCTTCGAGTGAGTTATAGAGAGCGTGGTACGCGATCATGTTGGCGTTGTGGGTGTCACACTCGTTCATCGTTTGCTGCACGACAAGGTTTGAGTTGTCGTAGATGACGAGGCATGTTGCACCGCACACCTTGGCCATCCTCATGCCGTGGATGAGGGCTTCGTATTCGGCCTTGTTATTGGAGGCGCAGAATTTCATCCGAAGGACGTATTTCATATTATCTCCTTGAGGGGACGTCAGTATGACGCCGGCCCCTACTCTAGCCTCGCGCTTGGAGCCGTCGAAGTGCATTGTCCAGGACAACGACATGTTCGGAGTATCCGGTATCTAGAGCTCCATCCAGTGGACGAAGAAATCAGGGAGGACTTAGGACTTGATGGCGGTGCGCCGCTTGTAAATTATGTCACGAGGAGACAACTCGATGCCCCATAAGGCCACCCGTCCCGTGGCCTCGGGATTGTTCAGGATGTTCGACAGCGGGGCGTCATTGACGACCATGATCTGGTGCTCTTGTAAGTAGTGACTCGGCCGATGAGCCGTCATGAATACACCGTAGGAGAGCTTTTGGTAGTGAGGGTACCTCTGCTTTGTCGGGGCCAGTACCTCGCTGAGGTTGTAAATTGGGCGTTGGACCCATGAGTCTTGCCTTCTTCAGGTCGCTCCACCACGAGTGCGGTGCTGACCACCTGATGTGTGGCTGTGATGTATTGCAGCAGAGGCTCTCTTTCCGTTGGCGTGACCAGGACGAGTGATGTGGAGAGTAGCCATTTGAGGTCCTCAAACGTATCGTCCACTTCGGGTGTCCACTCGAATTTGTCTGACTTGCACAGCAGTTGATAAAAGAGGAGGGCCTTCTTGCCCATTCGGCTGATGAACCTGATAAGTGTCGTGATTCGCCCAGCTAGCTGCTGGACTCCCTTGAGGTTCTTCGGCTTCTCCATGGCCAGTATGGACCTGATTTTCTTCGGGTTTGCCTCGATGCCTCATTGGGAGATGAAGTACCCAAGTAATTGACCATACGGGACGCCGAAGGCGCACTTATATGGGTTCATCTTGATCTTATAGCGATCAAGGTTATCGAACGTCTCGCGGAGATCGTCGATTAGCGTCTTGGCCTCCTTGGTCTTGATGACTATGTCGTCGACATAAACCTGGATGTTGCGGCCAATTTGATTCTTCACGCATGCTTGCATGCACCTCTGGTACGTAGCGCCTGCGTTCTTCAGCCCGAACGACATGGTGTTGTAGCACAATACCCCGAACGGCGTGATAAACGTTGTTTTCTCCTGGTCCTCGACCTTCATCTGAATTTGGTTGTAGCCTGAGTAGGCGTCGAGGAAGGAGAGTTTCTCACATCCTGTAGTAGAGTCGATGATTTTGTAGATCCACGGTAGCAGGAAGTGGTCCTTGGGACAGTGCTTGTTGAGCGATGTGAAATTCACGCATATTCACAGGATGTCCGTGTCCTTCTTGGGGACCAACACGGTGTTGACAAGCCATTCACTTTCTTTGATTTCTCTGATAAAGTTGGCATCGAGCAGTCTGTTGACTTTGATTCCAATGGCTTTGGATCTTGGCTCGGACAGTCAACGCATCGACTGCTTGACTGGCTTCGCGTGCAGAAACACATTGAGTGCGTGCTCGGCGAATTCCCTGGGAACTCCTGGCATGTCCACATGACACCAAGCGAAGATTTCCCAGCGCTCACGGAGGAATTCAGCGAGCGCGCTTTCCTATGCTGAGCTTAGGTCGTTGGCGATCAACGCCGTCTTGGAGGCGTCGGTTGGGTGAACCTGCACCTTCTTCGTGTTGACTGCGGAGTCGAATGACATATCAGGTGCGTTTTGCCTGGTGACTAGGGGTGCCCCATTGTCTCTGATCTCCCGGAGTCTAGCTCCTCCTACATGCCAAACGACTGAGAGATTCTGTTGAAGTCTCTATCGCAGCTGTCGGACCTGGTGAAGCTTCCTTGAACGATGATGACGCCCCTGGGTCCTGGCATCTTCAGTAGCAGGTACGCATAGTGCGGTACTGCCAGGAATCTTGCGTATGTCAGGCGTCCGAGGATGGTGTGGTACTGTGATGGCCAGTCCACCACTTCAAATTCTAGCTGTTCTTGCCTGAAGTTTTCGGGCTGGCCGAAGATGACGTCAAGCCATATCTTGCAAGGGGTATATGCCTTTCCCTGGGACTATGCCGTGGAACATCGTGTTTGACTGTTCCAGGATGCACAGCGGGATCCGCATTGCTACGAGTGTCCTAGCGAACATCAGGTTGATGCTGTTGCTGCTGTTCATGAAGACGCGGCTCATTTTGAATCCCTCGATCTGGGCCTCGAGCACCAGGGCAGCATGACCTGGGCGAGGGATCTGGTGTGGGTGATCCGAACGGTCGAATGTGATGCAGGACTCCGAGCCACTGAGGTACTCAGGTATGGCTGGCGGAGAGGTCACGGCCAGGTTGACTTGGCAGGTGATCTTGTTCTGCACCCTGTTGGTTAGACGACCCTTTTGGATCATCAGGGATCCTTTCGGTGGGGTGTATCCATCTGCACCGTTGTTTGGTGCTGGTGCGATCGGTGGCTGCGGCGGTAGGTGTCCGTGGGCGACGACACCTAGAGAAGGTACGAATTCAGGGTTTATCGTCTTGCGTCGCATTTGGGTGAAACCCTCGCTGAGCTTCTGGAATTCTCGGCAGTCCTTGAGCATGTGGCTGGCCTTCCTCTTACCATATCGTTTGTCGATGTAGAAGTGGATGGTGCAGGGGCTAGACAACTTGTCGTATGTCGAAGGCTCGTCGTCACGGTTGCAATGTTGCCATGTTTGTGTGGGTTGTCCGCCATCGCGGTATTTGATGCTGTGGTATCCGCTATTGCGGTTGCCATCGTCGCGGCGATTACCATATTCAACCGCAATCATGTCGACTCCGTCGCGATCGTCGTAGACGCGCGATCTCCTCTTTCCGCGACGCTCGCGTCTATGGCTGAAGTCGTCGTCATCATCCGAATGCGTTCGGTTGATGGACTCCTCGCCGTCCGCCTAGCGGTTGGCGATGTCCATGAGGTGGTCGAGGGTTTTGGGATTGACGCGCCCAAGCTCCTCCTTGAAATCTGGGCGCCTGGCACCATCCTTGAAGGCGTCGATTTCTCTTTCTTTGCAGATGTGCGCGGCGGAGTTCTTGATGTGGGACCAACATAGTATGCACGAGCGGATGGACTCATTGATCCGTTGGGTGCAGGCCCACGGCTCTTCGATTGAGGCTGGCCTCTTGCTGGTACCCTTGAAGTTTCGGATGAAGCTGTACGCCAGCTCTTCCCAGCTTCGGATGGCTCCAGAGGATAGGCTGCTGAGCCAGACCCTGGCCACGCCTATCAGCTGCAGCTGAAGGCATTGCAGGGCGATGTTCTTGTTCCCGTCGTGGAGCTTGACGGACGACGGGTGATCGTCAAGCCAGGCCTTTGGCTCTTGCGTGCCGTCGAACTTCGGGTTGTCCAAAGGGAGCTTGAATTTTTTTGGCATCCGCGATTGCCGAACGGATCTGCTGAAGCATCTGGCTCCGCATAGCTCTTTGTCGTCCTCTTCTTCAAACTCGATTGAACACCCGCGCTTGGCACATGATTTGTCGATCTTGCGTTGGGTGAGCTCATTACGAGCATCGTAGTTGCTGCTGTGGCGTCGTGGGCTCCGACACCGCTGGGGCAGGTTGTGCTCCTCCTCTTCTTCATATGAGGGTGTGAGGTTTCGAGTGAATTTGACCGTAGCTTTTTTCTTCAGCTCCGCCGGAGTTTCGTCGTGGAGCGCAGCTCCGACGATTCCGAGGCCTGCTAGTACAGACTTATGCATTGCGTTCTTTGGTCGCCCGCCGGAGGCGGGTTGGACGCGAGGTAGGTGGTGGCCGCCATGATCGCAGCCTGCGGCGTTTTCGGCATGATGTTACCGTGTGAGTCCATCGTCATGAAGGATGTGTTGACCATCAGCTTCACCTACCGATTGTGCTCATTGATCAGGAGGAGGTGGTAGGCCATCAGCAGGTCCCGGGAGGCATCCACAGGTAAGATTTTGTTGCCTGCCATGGCTTCGTGTGCTTGGCGCCAGCCTTCCTCGTTGAGGTGGGTCTGGTTGTAGGCGTTGAAGGGATACGGGTAGGCTACACTAGCGCAAATCAAAAAAATTCTACCGCGTATACCAGGATTACTGTTGTCATAGATCACGGGATTACCACTAGACGTGCAGTTGCGGAATTGATGAAGCACGTCGAGGCAGTGCAGACGATCTACGTCTCCTCCTTGTTCTCGTCCCACGAGGAGCTCCCCTTGTGCGGCTCGTCCAAACGCTACAGATGTAGCGCCTCCGAGGTATCCACACGTACAGGGTGGAAGCATCAGACGCCGGACTGCTAGGTCCGCGCGCGCGACACAGGCGTGAGTAGTGGCGGCTGGGTGGAATGATCTCTCGTCTAACCCTGGCCAGCTCGCCCCATGTGGCGCCCCGCAAAAACCACTACTAGAAAATCGTGTGTTAAATAATACTTTGTGTATCATCATGACATCAGCATGCATCTATCTGTCTAAAACTATTTGCGAAAAGCCTTATTTTTGTTCTCTACAAATACCCCCGTCTCTTTTTTCAAATACGAAACCCCGATCGATCCGGATCTGTTATTTGTCTAACAACTATTTACGAAAGTATTTTTAAACTAAATTAATTAAATAAAATATTTTTTTTAGTGGGGGAGGCAGCCACCGTCCAGGCCCAAAAGGCCCAACCGGCAGCCACCTACCACCCCACTGCCCTAACCCTAACCCTAGCCTCCACTCCACTCCCAGCCGCCGCCGCCAGCCGCACTGGCACGCGCGCGCACCCACCCCGGCCCCGCTCCTGGCCCACCCCGCACGCGACCCCCACCTTCTCTCCCTCGGCCTCGCTCGCTTTCCCAATCGCCCGCCGCCGCCGAGCTCTCCCCTGGCGCCACCCGCTCCTCTCTCTCCCTCTCCCTTGCGCACATCTCGCCATCCCCACCGGTGCGCGAGGCCACCTGCCTCCTCTCCGCCGCACCCTCAGTCTCCACCCCGTCGAGCACCGGCGGGCCCTCCTCGCGGCAAGGCCTCTTCGTCCCTATCCTCACCGTCGGCGCGCCGCCATCAGCTGCCGCTGCGTCCCCTCTGATTGGAGTCGTCCTTCCTCCCCGCGTGGTTCCGTCGTGTCGCCGTCGCCCGTGCGGACCACCTCCGTTGCCAGGGGCCTGCCGCCCGAGCCGGCCGCCGCCCTCCGCTTCACCTGGGCCTTGCGGTCACGCCAACAAGGGCTCCGGCCGTGCCTGCCTCGAACCTCCGCCGCCGGCCCCAGGCACCCCCGACGCCTGTAGGCTTTGCCACCGCCCAAGGCCCCTCCTATGCGTCCACCATGGGCTCTCTCTTCTTCGTCGTGTTTCTCTTGGTAAGGTGGAGTTGCCTGCTGCAGGGTGCCCATTTTCTATACAAGTGTGAGCTGCTTCTCGGATACAACCTCAGGATAATGTCCTAACCGTGGGCTATTGTTGCTGATGTTTGGGACCTTTGGTTGGATCATTTGGCTCTGGTGTCGACGAGACAAAAGAACATGACCTTTCTGAAGAGTGAACATGGATCGCCCGAAGACCACCGACGCTAATTCAAGTGACGGAACCCGAACCTCTAGGAACACCAAGATCATCTTCCCGAACCCGGAAGCCCCAAGGCCCCGATCCCGGCGCCCGAAGACCGATCCTGTCAACCCTGAAACCCCGACCAACCCTCGCAGCCCCAAGATCTTTGGAACCAAGACGTGTGACCCCTATCCCATCCGTCCCTATTTTGTAATATAACATCTATCTTGTGCATAATTAAATTGTCATGCTTGCATACATATTGTGGGTGTTCGGGGGTGTTTCGACGATTCACCTAAATTAAATATGGGATCCATATGCGGGCTATTCTAGTCTTATATTGGTCCCATTTAAATTTGTGTAGCGAACCGGTGATACTTTTTGCCATGTTAAGACAACATATAAAATGTGGGGTATCTAAACAACATGAACCTTCTAAATAAATGTCGGGACCCCGGTTCCGCTTAATATGGCCTATTTGCATCGCATCCTTTGCCATGCCATACATCATACATGCATCATGCCCGATCTTTTGTCGTAGTATTAAATAGCGCATCTGGTGTTTATTCTAGTGTTTTGCTTCTTCGCGGATAAGGCCGTTGAGTTGATGCGAGTGTCGACCCGATCTTCGGATGAACCTTCAGCAATGTTTTCAGGCGAGCACCTCCCCCTTTCTACCTATCTTACTTTTATAGTATTTATTCCCTCCTGTTGATCTATTGATATCTGTGTTGCGTTGCTCTAGTTTTCGTACCCGTGATATCCCTTGCAGCCTTATATTGCCTTGGACACATCCTATTACCTGTTGTTTGGTAGATAGTTGGACCTGCGCGTCGTAGTCGCTTGCTCAAGTGTTGTTGTGTGTCGTCAAGTACCACAGTTGTTGGAGTATTGCCGCATGTTTAATGTTGGAGAATATCATGGCTTTAATTACTGTTTAATAACTAAAATTGAAGTAGGTAAATGCAGAGGCACCGGTGGGTAATAGGCAATATTTGTATTTTAACACCACCGGTGTCCGTAGGACCCGAGTTCTTGACACTGTTCGAGATCGAGCGCGCTAACCACAGTTGGGGTGTATGGGCACCCCCATCGATTTAGTACCTGATTCCAAGTACTGTACTGGGGGCCACAATTAGTTTGGGGCTTTATTACTATTATGTACTTATGCCATGCTTTACTGCTTTATTTAAATTGTGCAATCTTGCACTGTCTTGTTTAGGTAAGCGGAGTGTTTTAGCGGTATCGACAAGCCGATCACATTTTCGGGTTCCCGATCGTTTCTGACCATTGACGCAAACCCGAGTCCGTCTCGGAGATCGGCCGACTTCGTTGCGGTAGCTTAGTGGGTGGCCCCATGTACTTGCTTGGGTGCAGGAAACATCATGACTTAGGCCCCGACATACCGATGGGTGTATGTTAAGCGATCGGCAAAAAGGGTCGAAGTGCGTGTGGATACTTTGGTGCACCCCTGCAGGGTTAAATCTTTTCGAAAAGCCGTGTCCGCGGTTATGGACGACTTGTAGCACAGTTCTCGATCATAGACAACTATAACTAAAGTTTACTGTTATAATTTGACTTGTAACCGATATGACTAGTAATCAACTTCATTACAACGGAATGGCTAAATAAAAGTACCAACAACTGTTGGGTTTGGGATATCTCATGCTAATCGTATCTGACTAGTAAGTGCTGCAACTACAACTGAATGGTTAACTAAAACTGCCCACTGCTTATTATATCAGGATGACTCATGCTATCTATATTTGACTAGTAATTGCCGCAACTATAACAGAATGAATAAAACTGCCAACTGTGTGAGTTCCTCGGTTGACTTCCTCGTTGCTCTCGAGGGGGAAATACCAGGAGGGGTATGTTTGGTGGTAGTATCAGGTTGGTTCCGAATAGGTCTTTCTTACCCCTCTCTGATAGCCGCTAGTTGTATCGAGTCTCTATAGGTTGTTTAGTGCATGCCGCGCTGCCGCTTCAGTCCACCATACCTATGTAGGCGAGGACCGCCGAATTCTAGCCTCGCCGTGTCTTGGCCTCGATCTTTGGCTCCTCTTTTTCCTTTGCCCTCTGTCGGCACCCCTTTTTGTTTAAGCAGGTTTTGAGATCGACGTCGTTAGCAGGGTTACCCTTCCGGCTTGGCCTGGGCAAGGTTATGGACGCCATTGGTTATTCTTCGGGGCTCTTAGCTCAATTTGCATCTTGTCCGTACTCGGATCATGACGCTTTCCGTGATTTGGATCTTTGTATTATATATCTGTATTCTTGACTCTTTGAGTCGCTGTTGTATATATATGTTTTATGGGTTCCATCGAGGACTATTGTGTAATGGTATTACTTCGTTTTCCACCCGCACGCAAGTGCCTGGTGGGCACCTTTGAATCGTTTCTATGCGGGTTTTGGCGGGAAGCGCTGAAACTTGCACAGGGCCGATTCTGAGGGTGTTACACCCCACTCTCTCTTATATAGGCATCCCTAGTGGGATTCTACATTAGCAGCCCATTAGTATCCTAAACCTGGTCTAATTCGGATCCAATCCTCATTAGGCTTCTAGCCCCTTAAGTGTGTGACCCTATAGGTTCATATGCGTATAGACATGACACGAATACACTTATTCTGTCAATAGTTAGTAGCGGACTCTAGCAAGACGTGCCAACTCCTAAACGCATACAAAAATCATATCGGACGAACCATCACAAGGTTTAGTACATGTCTTTCCTTTTGCCTCACGATATTTGGTCTAGCTCCAAGCCGACCTCCCTTTCTCGATACCGTGATTTAGAATCCCTTTACTAGGTTAACTCTTAACCATATGTAGCACGGCCATGCATTTCTGGATCCAGTCACTCGAGGGGCCCAGAGATATCTCTCTCAAGTAGAGAGGGGCAAATCCCATCTTGATTGACCATGCCTTGCCGCATGCTTCAGGACAAACCCTAAAGCTACCTTTTTAACTACCCTGTTACGATGCAGCGTTTGATAGCCCCAAAGTAAGTCGATTCACATCTCAAGTACATGTGACAATCTCAGGTCTAAGGAAAAAACGTACACGATGTGTAGAGAGAGAGCTACAACTAATTGCCAGTCTCAGGTTGGGTCAGTCCAACCTCATGTTCATAACATGTGTCCACATCATTGGTTTGACATCTCCATGTCTATGACTTACGAAACATAGTCATCAACCAATCGATGTGCTAGTCTAATATTCACGTGTGTCCTCACATGAACTCCGACTAGGGACAACTCTTAAATAACCATACAAGTAAAGAGTTTTACAAACAATTCACATAATTGCCAATCAATACAAGTTGCCTGATATGGATATTCAAGGAACATTACAATAACTCATGGATACATATGAAATATAATCATCTCTATGATTGCCTCTAGGGCATATTTCCTTCAGTCTCCCAGTTGCACTAGAGTATCTAAAATGTATCTAATACCAATTGCTCTTGTGTGTTCTTCATGCACGGGTTCGGGATAGGCTTAGTCAATGGATCAGCAACATTTCAGTCAGTATGTATTTTTCATATCATGACACTACCATCCTCAACGAACTCTCGAATCTGATGGTAATGCATGCGAATATGTTTGTTCTTATGGTGATGTCTTGGTTCCTTGGCTTGTGCAATAGCACCATTGTTGTCACAATAAACGTCCAAGGGATTGGACGCGCCCTGAACCACACCGAGAGCAATCAGGAAATTCCTAATCCAAACAGCTTCCTTTACTGCCTCCGAGGCAACAATGTATTCAGCTTCTATTGAAGAGGAGGTCACCGTATCTTGCTTGGAACTTTTCCAGCTCACAGCACCACCATTCAAGACAAACACATAACCTGATTGCGATTTCGAATCATCTGAGTCGTTAAGGTAACTCGCATCTGTGTAACCCCTTACACTGAGTTCATCCTCACCTCCATAAACTAGGAACACATCCTTAGTCCTTTTCAATTACTTAAGGATGTTCTTTACCACTGTCCAGTGACATTCACCTGGATCAGCCTGGTATCTGCTCATAACACTTAGAGCATAGGAAACATCTGGGCGTGTACATATCATTGCATACATGATGGATCCAATAGCCGAAGCATATGGAACCCTACTCATGCGCTCACGCTCATCAGTATTCGAAGGACATTGAGTCTTGCTGAGTTTTATGCCATGAGACATGGGCAAGAACCCTTTCTTAGCCTCTTCCATGCTGAACCGTTTCAACACTTTGTCAATGTATGTACTCTGGCTTAATCCAATTAGCCTCCTTGATCTATCTCCATAGATCTTGATGCCCAGAATATATGCCGCTTCTCCTAAGTCCTTCATCGAAAAACTATTTTTCAATGAGGTCTTAACAGACTCGAGCATAGGAATGTCATTTCCAATCAGCAATATGGCATCTACATATAAGATTAGAAATACCAGCGCTCTCCCACTTTCCTTCTTGTAAACACAAGGTTCTTGTTCGTTTTTGATGAATCCAAACTCCTTTATAACTTCATCATATCGAATGTTCCAACTCCGAGATGCTTGCTTCAGCCCATAAATGGACTTCAGAAGTTTGCATACCTTTCCAGCATTGTTTGGATCGACAAAACCTTCGGGCTGCATCATATACATGTCCTCAGTAAGGATTCCATTTAGGAAAGCCGTCTTGACATCCATCTGCCATATTTCATAGTCGAAATGTGCAGCAATGGCTAGAATTATCCGTATAGATTTAAGCATCGCTACGGGCGAGAAAGTCTTGTCGTAGTCAACTCCTTGAACTTGTCGAAAACCTTTTGCAACAAGTCGAGCTTTATGGATGTGAACATTTCCATCCATATCAATCTTCTTCTTATAGATCCATTTGCACTCGATGGCTTTAAAACCATCAGGCAGGTCAACTAAGTTCCAAACTTGATTGTCTCCCATGGACTCTATCTCGGATCTCATGGCGATCAGCCATTTCTCAGAGTCTGGGTCCACCATCACTTCTGCATAGGTCGCAGGCTCATCATTGTCTAACAATAATAATTCCCGCGCTTCGCGGAGCCTCGCCGACCTTCGTGGTTGTGGTGCTTCTGTTGCCACGGGTTCCTCAACTTGTTCCGCTACAATAGCATCACTCGTAGAAGCATCCCCAACTGGCTCATCTTGAACTTCTTCAAGTCGCACCGACCTTCCACTTGTTCCCTTTGCGAGAAACTCTTTCTCTAGGAAAATACCGCTACGAGCGACAAGCACTTTGCCCTCTTCTCGGTTGTAGAAGTAAATGCACTTATCCGATTTGGGTGTTAGCTTGTCCGACTGAAGTCGCTTGACAAATGCATCACAACACCAAATCTTTAGAAAAGACAAACTGGGATTCTTTCCAGTCCACATCTCATATGGTGTCTTAACTACGGATTTAGATGGTACCCTATTAAGTGTGAAAGCTGCCGTTTCTAGAGCGTAACCCCAAAATGATAATGGTAAATCCGACTGGCTCATCATAGATCAAACCATGTCCAACAAAGTTCGATTACGCCGTTCGGAGACCCTGTTTCTTTGAGGCGTTCCGGGTGGCGTAAGCTGTGGAACAATTCCGCAACTCTTAAGATGATCGCTAAATTCGTGACTCAAATATTCACCTCCACGATCAGATCGCAAGGCCTTTATTTTCTTGCCACGTTGATTCTCTACTTCACTCTGAAACTCTTTGAACTTTTCAAAAGTTTCAGACTTATGCCTCATCAAGTAGACATAACCATATCTACTGAAATCATCAGTGAAAGTAATGAAGTAGTGATATCCTCCTCTGGCTGTCGTGCTCATTGGCCCACATACATCAGTATGTATTAGTTCCAACAAGTCTGTCGCTCTCTCGGGTAAACCTGAAAAAGGTGACTTGGTCATATTTCCAAGTAAACAAGCCTGACATGTCTCGTATGATTCAAAATCAAACGAAGTTAGAAGACCATCACCATGGAGCTTCTTCATGCGCTTTTCACTTATATGCCCCAAACGACAATGCCATAAATAGGTAGGACTCAAATCATTAGGCCGAAGCCTTTTAGCACTAACATTGTAAACAAATGCATCATCAAGATTTAAAATAAATAACCCATTCACAATGGGAGCATTAGCCATAAAGATATCATTCTTAGAGATTACACAACCATTGTTTGCACTCGCGAATGAATAACCATCCCTCATCAAACATGAAGGTGATAAAATGTTCCGACCCATACTAGGAATGTAATAGCAATTATTCAACTCCATAATAAATCCTGACGGAAGGTGAAGTTGCATGACGCTGACCAACAATGCAGCAACCCTTGCTTTATTTCCGACGCGAAAATCCACTTCGCCTTTCTGCACTTCTCTAGTCCTTATTAGCCCCTGCTTCGAATTGCAAATATGAGCAACCGATCCGGTATCAAATACCCAAGAGTTAACATAGGAATCAGCGAGAAGAATGTCCACAACATTTACAACAAGCGAACCTGAGTGGGAAGTACTCTTACTTCCACTCTTCTTCAAAGAAGCACAGTACTTGCTGCAGTTTCTCTTCCGGGCCATGTTCATGACAAAAGAAGCACTCAGTGTCTTCTACAGGTCCAGCCTTTTGCTTGGGTGCAGGCTTAGGGATCGTATCCTTAGCCTTGCCCTTCTTCTTCCAAGAAGTACCCTTTTTCTTGAAGCTAGGCTTGTTCTGCACAGCCATCACATGGCTATGACATGCACACTTCTTCATGTCACTTTCTGCTATTTTAAGCATCCTACATAATTCATTAAGGCCCTTCTCCACCCCATGCATATGGTAGTTCGAAATAAACTGCCCATAGCTGGATGGAAGAGACGCCAAAATGAAGTCAGTGGCCAACTCTTGGCCTAGTGGAAAACCAAGATTTTCCAAAGTCTGACTGTAACCAACCATTTTGATCACATGGGGGCCTACAGATGCTCCCTCTGCTACCTTGCATTCGACAAAGGACTTGGCAACATTGTACCTCTCAGTCCTTGCCTGATCTTGGAACATGTCCTTAAGCGCAACGATCATATCGTACGCATCCTGATCCTCAAACTTTTTTTGGAGTTCAGGTTCCATGCATGCAAGCATAAGGCAGCTAACCTCAAGAGAATCATCACATGCTCTCTTGTAGGCATTCTTTAGGGCAGCAGATGCATTATCAGCAGGTTCATCGGGGATTGGGGTATCCAGAACCGTTTTTTTATCGGACACGAGAACAATTCTCGAGTTACGGACCGATCGAATAGTTTGTTCCATTAAGTTTATCTTTGTCAAGAATCGAACGCAAGAAAAAGGTGATGTAGTGTTCGTGCCATTGATCTACAACAGAAAACATGCAAAATACTAAGCCATGTAACCATGAAAGAGTAAAACATATTAAACAATTTAATAGCATATACTCCCACTTAAATCAATATCCCTCTATTGATACTAAGTGATTCAAGATCCACAATTAACAAGTCGACTAGTGAGCTTTAGCATCACTACTAGAAGACAAGGTAAATCGGTAAGCAACACTTGCTAATCATATCACATATGACTCTTGTTGTTGGGTGACATCTCTATGTCAAAACTAGGCGCCCAACCTTTATGCCCCAAGGTCCTTAACTGTTAAGATGACCTTGTCAAGCTCACCAACCCTTATGCGTGTAGGTATCCGATACAAACCCATCCAGCCAAGGAAAACTGTGGCACCCTAATTTCATAGGCCCACCAACGATTGTACATGGCATAGGATGGTGCAAGGTTTGGTTGGGAGGGCATGGTTTAACTTAAACTTTGTGAGGGGTCGTTCCACTTCTATCATCTAAGCATGCATAGTAGTAAAACACATAAGAATAGCATTCACATAAATGTGACACAGTATGACCCATTTTCTCCTGGTGATCTCCATCGCCATAGAACCTGTCCACCATGATGATCTCCATCTTCATGTTCCATGTGAGCCATCCTCCAAGTGATGAGTCCTCCAAGAACTAATACAAGCTATTACTCCTAACAGCTAGTAATCAAAATTACATAGAATTTGGATCATCACAAGTTGGCACGCAGGCCATTACAATAATTGACAACACACATGGCTCCAGCTGTGTTGCCATACTCACGACACGCAGGTCATGATAAATTTCATACATGCATCACATACATATATGGGCCATAATGATCACATACATCCTGCAAAAACAAGTTATGCATAGAATCGCATTCTACCGGATCATGTGACATCCCAGCACCTAGTTACCTTACCGAGATACAAAAGGGGCTACGATTAAGGGGGGTCTAGGGGGTCTCCCCCTGCGGGGTTCGAAGGGGAAGCGCCCCTCGCGGTATCAATCGAATCTTCACAATTTTCTTTAAGGATTTTGATCGGCAAATCAAATTTACCATAAACCGTCTGTTGTTCCGATCTAATCAAACTCCTTTGATCACGGTACAACGATTTTAGATCTAGATTCCGATTTGATCAATCATATTGATCTTCGCGTGATTCAACAGGATTTATGCATCACTCTCTACCCCGATGGCGGAAACCGACCGATAGGGGTAAGTCGTTCGACAACCTCAGAATCACGATCACGGAAAGCAAGATCATAGATCAATCCTGAACCACCGCCATATAAACGATCACATCATTCATATCAATCTGCATATCACCATATGCAAACATCCCGAACCTATAACTGAACAGCATCGGCTCTGATACCACTGAAGGGATACATGTAGGCTACACTAGCGCAAATCAAAAAAATTCTACCGCGTATACCAGGATTACTGTTGTCATAGATCACGGGATTACCACTAGACGCGCAGTTGCAAAATTGATGAAGCACGTCGAGGCAGTGCAGACGATCTACGTCTCCTCCTTGTTCTCGTCCCACGTGCAGCTCCCCTTGTGTGGCTCGTCCAAACGCTACAGATGCAGCGCCTCCGAGGTATCCACACGTACATGGTGGAAGCGTCAGACGCCGGACTGCTAGGTCCGCGTGCGCGACACAGGCGTGAGGAGTGGTGGCTGGGTGGAATGATTTCTCGTCTAACCCTGGCCAGCTCGCCCCACCCTCTCTTATATAGGCATCCCTAGTGGGCTTCTACATTAGCAGCCCATTAGTAGCCTAAACCTGGTCTAATTCGGATCCAATCCTCATTAAGCTTCCAGCCCCTTAAGTGTGTGACCCTATAGGTTCATATGCGTATAGACATGACACAAATACACTTATTACAATAGTTGCATACAAAAATCATATCGGACGAACCATCACAAGGTTTAGTACATGTGTTTCCTTTTGCCTCATGATATTTGGTCTAGCTCCAAGCCAACCTCCCTTTCTCGATACCGTGATTCGAAATCCCTTTACTAGGTTAACTCTTAACCATATGTAGCACGGCCATGCATTTCTGGATCCGATCACTCGAGGGGCCCAAAGATATCTCTCTCAAGTAGAGAGGGGCAAATCCCATCTTGATTGACCATGCCTTGCCGCATGCTTTAGGACAAACCCGAAAGCTACCTTTTTGACTACCCTGTTACGGTGCAGCGTTTGATAGCCCCAAACTAAGTCGATTCACATCTCAAGTACATGCGACAATCTCAGGTCTAAGGACAAAACGTACACGATGTGTAGAGAGAGAGCTGCAACTATTTGCCAGTCTCAAGTTGGGTCAGTCTAACCTCATGTTCATAACATGTGTCCACATCATTGGTTTGACATCTCCATGTCTATGACTTACGAAACATAATCATTAACCAATCGATGTGCTAGTCTAATATTCACGTGTGTCCTCACATGAACTCCGACTAGGGACAACTCTTAAATAACCATATAAGTAAAGAGTTTCACAAACAATTCACATAATTGCCAATCAATACAAGTTTCCTGATATGGATATTCAAAGAACATTACATATGAAATATAATCATCTCTATGATTGTCTCTAGGGAATATTTCCTTCAGGCGTGACCGTCGCTTTCGTTTGCTCTGTTAGCCGGGTTTCCCCCGTTGCCCCCGGTCTCGCCATGAGGGTTAGGAGGGGGATTGGGAGGTGGTTGGGAACCTGACCCTAGCGGTGGATCCGCTCCGTTGTTGATGGCGGCGCATAGGTAGCGTTCGCAGAGTGGGTCGCTACTGCCACAGCTTTCAGATCCGGAACCGTAGGTTCCTTCATCCGAAGGGGGGCCACATGAATCGGAGTTGCAGTTGCTGCTGTCATACGAATCGCCCGTCATCGTTGATGTGCACAGGGTGTCGATGGGTGGGACCCATGAAGCGGGCCTGATGGACGGAAATGGCACCCGCTCTAGGAGGCGGAGGGTGCCGGTTTGTCCCACCTGGAAGCAGAAGCTCCCGAACAGCATCTCGAGCCCATCACCGACAGACTCGAAATCTTTCATGGTGGCTGGCGAGTGGGAGGTGAAGTCATATGCCCTGAATTGTGACTCTCCGTTACCGATGAATCATAGATCGCTCCGGATGGAACCGTCATGACCGCACGATCAGTGTCCCTGCTTCCCACAGACGACGTTAATTGACGACGTTCGATCTCATCAATGCCCATTGTTATGGACTTGGATTTGGAGAATATGGGGATGCTGGAAGTCGTGGAACGGTTAACAGACAAGCAACACGGGGACACGAGATTTACCCAGGTTCAGGCCCCTGGAGGGAAAATCCTACTCCTACTTGTCTGCTCTTGATTACGGCGGAACCGAAAGTTATAAGGGTGCGCAGATGCAATCTGGCGTGAGGCGTGTATGAGGTGAGTTGAGAGAGCCTTCTCGCCGTACCCTCTTGGCCTTATATAGATAGGTCAGGTCTCGGAACAGGTCGAGTCAATTATAAATTAGGGTTGATACCCTTTAAAATTCTATCTAATCTAGACTTGTCCTCCAAGGAGTCAAAATCGTCATGCGCTTGGGTCACCTGAAATCTTCATGAGTTGCGCATCCTCGCGTGGGCCTTCCTTAGGCTGGACCAGGTATACTAATGTTGTGCACACGTAGGGTATATCCATGTCAACTAACTATACTTAATTTTAGGTCAAATTACACTCGTGGTCAAACTTGCCAGTCGATCATCCATCTTAGCACTACTCCACCCTTAGCACGCTTAACTGCTCTGTTCCATCAGAATGTCCTTTCATGTAATATATTATATCTTGGTGTCAAGACTACCACATCAATCCTATTAGCTCATATCAATATGTCACACGTCTTTATTTTTCGAAACTACAAACAACTATTTAAGTAAACAACAACAAATAAGTAATAATAAATATTGTATTCCAATGAAGATAAAAAATAATAAAAATAATATTGTATTCATTTTTTGCCATTTATTCATTTAATATGGCATAAATAATATCTTTAAATCAGTAAATCGAAATTCGACAAATAATATATCCATTATTATCAAAAAATGCGAGGCATCCAAATATGGCGTAAACAATTGCTAAACAAAATTAATTTTTTAAATAAATTGTTTCCTTTTCAAATTTTAAAATCTAAAAGAATCCAAAACGGCCTAAGGCCCCTGAATTCAAACTCGAAATATTTTTCCGCACAATTTGATAGGTTTTACGTTTTTTTCCAACATCATATGCAAAAGTTATAGCCATTTGAAGTTTACATGACAATTCTTGGCAAAATATGTCAAAGTTCATGTTTATTAATTTTCGTAACAACTAAATCACTTAATATAACTACATTTTACAGAATTTTATTTTTGAATTTTTTATAATTTTGTGGCATGCTTTTGAAATTAGAAGGCGATCTCGGGGGAGGGGGGTGCGTGTGGACAAAAATCTCGTACCGCGGCAGGATTTTTGCTAATTCTACTACCGTGGCAGAATCCATCAATTTTTTTTAGCCATATGTTTTTAATTAGTCCTTGATGTTTCAAATCGGGACTAGAGGATGTTGCTTTAATTCGGGGTAGAGGACATCGACATAGAATATATGAAGGACTAGATGATGTTGTTTTTTAGTCACGATTGAGATTGGACGGTGGAAATGACCCGGATATGCAGGGATACAGGAACTTGGGGATACATAAGATACGACCATACAGAAATAAACACACACATCCTTTTCCGGACGGACGGAAGAAATACTTATTAGACTAGACTAGACTAGATGCCGGGGACTTGATTTCATCATCCTGTCTTCCCATGTGGTCAAGTTTGACAAGCAGAAGCACCAAGGCCGCCGACAAGAAGGCAAAGATGGCAATGTTGCACAAGTCGCGGCAGCAGCGAGGGTGGAAGGCGACCACGGCCGTAACTGAGGAGATGATCATAAGCCCACTAGCCACCAACATCACCAGGGATACCCACAGGACGAGTGTGCCAACCGTGCGGAACCTGCGGCCGTCGGCGTCATGGCACCGGCGAGATGAGGATCTGCACGGTGGCGGCCACGGACCTGGATAGAACACGGAAGATTACATCGGAGCCAACAAAGGGAATCGCTTTTCCAGCCTCTGATCTGGAAGAACACGGAAAATCCATTGATCACATCGGTGGCGGTCAATGGATTTTCATTGGAGACGCATGCCGCGGACTCTGATCTTGTAGCCGTCGCCGCTGATCACGTCTACGTCTTTAGGGATAAGAGGGGTTGGGAAGTGATTCAGGTTTGACATTTCGATGTTCCTCGGTTAATTTTCAGAATAAACAAGCTGTAGGTGGGTCTTTAGTGCAAAATTATCACTATTGGAAAAAGGGTCTATAGTCCCGTTCGTAAGGGTTATTGGTCCCAATTTCATACCCGAAACTATGAAATCAGGACTAAAGGTTCCTATCTTTAGTCTCAGTTTGCTATGAACCGGAACTAAAGGCTACCATGTGGCTGCTTTCTGAAGCGAGGGGACGGAGGACCTTTAGTTTCTGGTCGTAATATGCACTGAGACTAGAGATTTTTTTTCAATTTTTTTGATTTTTTTTTAACTTTTGAATTGTTTGACTCGTTAATTCTCTTACTTGAAACATTTTAATACTAACTATATTTAATCTTAGGTCAAACTACACTCATGGTCAAACTTGTCAGTCGATCACTCATCCTAGCACTACTCCACCCTTAGCACGCTTAACTTCTTTGTTCCATCAGGATGTCCTTTCATGAAGTATATTGTATCTTGTTGTCAAGACTACCATATCAATCCTATTAGTTCATATCAATATATCACACGTCTTTATTTTTCAAAACTACCAACAACTATTTAAGTAAACAACAACAAATAAGTAATAATAAATATTGTATTGCAATGAAAATAAAAAAATAACTAAAATAATATTTTATTTATTTATTGTCATTTATTCATTTAATATGGCATAAATAATATATTTAAATCAGTAAACTAAAATTCGACAAAATAATATATCTATTATTATCAGAAAAATGTGAGGCATCCAAATATGGCATAAAATGCTAAAAATAATAATTTTTTAAATAAGTTTTTTCCTTTTCAAATTTTAAAAATCTAAAAGACTCCAAAACGGCCTAAGGCCGCTGAATTCGAACTCGAATTGTTTTCCACACAATTTGATAGGTTGGACGTTTTTTCTGACATCATACGTAAAATTTATAGCCATTTGAAGTTTACATGACAATTTTTGGCAAAATATGTCAAAATTCATGTTTGTAAATTTTCGCAACAACTAAATCACTTAATATAACTACAGTTTAGAGAATTTTATTTTTAATTTTTTTTATAATTTTGTGGCATGCTTTTGAAATTAGAAAAGATGATCTCGGGGGTGTGTGTGGACAAAAATCTCGTACCGTGGCAGGATTTTTGCCTGCTTTACTACTGTGGCAGACTCTGCCAAATTTTTTTAGCCATATGTTTTTAGTCTTTGATGTCTTGAATCAGGACTAGAGGGTGTTGCTTTAATCCCGATTGGAGACACCAACAGAAAAATATGTGAGGGACTAGAGGGTGTTGCTTGTTGGAAATATAAGCAATAATCCATATGATTTAATCCGAATAATAAACTGATAAATCATGATCATACAAACGGTACTAAAACCAATTATGCAGATCAGCAAAGTAGATGAACAGATTACATCTATAGGAGATAAACCTATCACATCTACACCAAACGCTAGAACAAAGAACTCTAGCATAATCCGAAAGAGAGAGATCAAGATTACACATGATATAGGCTGAATAGCAGTCGCAGTGGTTGCAGCAGCGTCGCCCATGTTGAGGTTGTCGAAAAGGTCGCTCACGTCCGGAAAGAAGTCGTCATTCGGGAACTCGCCGTCGGACGACGTCGTGGTTGCTAGTAGTCGCGCTTGAGCGCTCCCCAAAAACCCGATCGTCCCTCACCCGTACAGGTTCACGAGAGGCGGGGTTCCGGAGGCCTACTGTCCCGATCTACGGTGCACGCCGCAAGCCGGGATGGAGAAGACGAAAGCAGCGGCACAAGGTTCTGAAGGGTAGGCGCGTGTGTGGATTGATTCGGTGCCGATTCGGTGCCGATAAGGTTTAGCCCAGACGCTTATATAGTGCAGGTTAGGAAGATCGTGGGCTCAGCCCACGTCCGAGTCGATATGACACGTCCATAAAACTGGAACAGATGTAATGTCGTCCGTTAATGACTCATAATCAGTTTTCTCAACCAGTAAAATAAAGCTTAGCTCGTGATTCCCAACCTGCTGGCAGCCAGCGTCGTGAGGCGACCCGGAGGAGGAGTCTTGAGGGCTACTCTTCTTGTCACACCTTAGTGAGTGGTGCAACACTCTATTATATAAGGTGGTCCAACTCCCCTTCAACTAGCAATGTGGGACTAAACTTTAGCACCACTAGCACAGCCATATGCTGCCATACACAAGTGAGCCAAAGAGAATTTTAGAATTTGTCTAATGGGCCAATAGCCCAATATACACCAAATTCCAACAATCCCCCACAAAATCTCATTGGCACATCACATCACTTTTCCTTCCAGAACATTGTTTTATATACCGGTGTGTAGTGGAGACTGTTAAGTTGAACTTCCACGTTAAACTTCATGCTATACTAGCTAGCAACTTGAATAGTGGACTATGCCTTAAACTATAAGTTTTCTACGCGCTAGTTTCACAGAAAATCTAGACCGATACAGGGCTACCGTCGGCTTCCCCGCGGTTTGGAGCTTATGCGTCATACTCCAAGGCCTTTCATGAGTTTATTAGAGAGCACCCAACTCTCATGGACTGCGACGCTTGACGGTCAGACTCATATAGGTGTGTTCCTCAAGAGATGTTCTGCAGGACAACATCTCCGCTTATAAAAGCCACTTGGAACACATTAAGATAAATATCAACCTTCCATGCAGATTAAGAGAGTTTTGCATCTTTATGGAGATGTAAATATAATATGGGAATACTCTCCTCTCAGCTGACCAACAGCTTGTCTCTCAGCTCTAATTCACGGGATCTCTGATCACATAGAGTGGGTTGCCACTGGGATCAACTCATAGCGTGGGTCTCAAACCCATCTCCCTCGATGCATTATCTATCACATTTAGTGATAAACCCTTTGTGAAGGGATCTGCCATGTTTTTAGATGTTTGGATATAATCCAACGCAATAACTCTGGAGTTTCTCAGTTTCCTGACAGATTTCAATCTCCTCTTCACATGCCTTGATGACTTCATATTATCCTTAGAACTGTTTACTTTGACGATCACAGTTTGATTATCACAGTTCATCGGGATTGCGGGTATTGGTTTTTCAACCACAGGTAAGTCCATCAAGAGCTCACGAATCCACTCTGCTTCAACAGTGGCTGTGTATAATGCTGTGAGTTCTGCTTCCATTGTTGACCTCGTTAAGATGGTCTGCTTGCAAGACTTCCAGGAAACAGCGCCACCACCAAGTGTAAACAAATAACCACTTGTGGCCTTAATCTCATCAGCATCAGATATCCAGTTTGAATCACTATAACCCTCAAGTACCCATGGATACCCAGTATAGTGAATACCGTAACTCACAGTGCCTTTCAAATAGCGCAAAACTCTTTCAAGAGCATGCCAATGATCATCTCCAGGATTTGGCACAAATCGACTCAGTTTGCTTACAGCAAAGGAGATGTCAGGTCTAGTAGTGCTGGCTAAATACATGAGCGAGCCAATGATTTGAGAATATCACAATTGATCTTTAGCATTCCTTCGATTCTTTCAAAGTAGCACACTCAGATCATAGGGCGTTGGAGAAGAATTGCAGTCGCTATACCCAAAGAGACTCAATATATTTTCCACATAGCGAGACTGAAGCAATGTAATCCCACCATTGTCATCCTTTAGTAGCTTGATGTTTAAGATTACATCAGTCACTCCCAAGTCCTTCATCTCAAAGCAGCGAGATAGGAACTCTTTGACCTCCTCGATAACAGCGAGGTTGGTCCCGAATATCAATATGTCATCAACGTAGAGACACATAATAACTCCCTTGCCCCCACCATGGCTATAGTACACACATTTGTCAGCTTTGTTTACAACAAAGCCTTCAACAGTTAAAGTTCTTTCAAACTTCTCGTGCCACTGTTTAGGAGCTTCCTTAAGACCATACAAAGACTTCACTAACTTACACACCTTTACTTCTTGACCATCTACTACAAATCCGTCAGGCTGCTCCATATAAATTTCCTCATCTAGCTCTCCATTTAGAAAAGCTATCTTAACGTCCATTTGATGAACGAGAAGAACATGTGAGCAGCCAAGGAAATTAGTACTCGAATAGTGGTCAATCTGGCTATAGGTGAGTAGGTATCGAAGAAGTCTTCACCTTCCTTTTGGGTATAACCCTTAGCCACAAGACGTGCCTTGTACTTTTCAATAGTACCATCAGGTCTAAGCTTTTTCTTGAACACCCATTTACATCCTACAGTTTTACACCCATAAGGACGATCAGTGATTTCCCAAGTACCATTAGCTAAGATGGAGTCCATCTCGCTTCGGACAGCTTCCTTCCAGTAGTCAGCATCTTGAGATGCATAGGCTTCTAAAATAGAAGTGGGAGTATCATCCAGAAGGTACACAATGAAATCATCACCAAATGACTTTGCAGTCCTTTGTCCCTTGATCCTTTGGGAGATTCATTGTCATCCTCCACAGGATCATCAGAGTGTTCTATCGGCATAGTGGGTTCAGGAATTATATAAAATTCCTGACTAGATGAACTAGTCATCTCCTGATTTGATGAGCTAGACATGCCTTTCATAGGAAAGATGTCCTCAAATAAAGTCGCATCATTCGACTCCATAATTACATGCATGTCGGATACCTCAGATTTTACTATCAAAAATCTATAACCAATGCTATGAAAAGCATATCCCAGAAAAACACAATCAACGGTTTTTGGTCCAAGCTTTCGCTTCTTGGGTATTGAAATATTGACTTTCACCAAACAACCCCAAGTTCGTAAGTAAGAGAGTTTAAGCCTTTTCTTTTCCCATTCCTCAAATGGAGTCATGGTTTTATCCTTTACAGGAATACGGTTTAGGACATGACACACAGTCATTAGCACCTCCCCCACCATTCCTTGGAAAGACCCGATGTATCTAACATGGCGTTAACCAAATTAGTTAGAGTGCGGTTCTTTGTTTCGGCCACCCCATTTGACTGAGGTGAGTAGGGAGGCGTCCTCTCATGTATAATACCGTGTTCCATACAGAATAAATTAAATTCGTTTGAAAAGTACTCTCCACCACGATCCGACCTTAGCCGCTTGATTTTAAGATCAAGTTGGTTTTCTGCCTCAGCTTTATAGATTTTAAAGTAGTTCAAAGCTTCATCTTTATATTTCAGAAGATAAACATAGCAGTATCTAGTGGAGTCATCAATCAACGTCATAAAGTATCTTTTTCCACCTTCTATCAACACACCATTCATCTCACAAAGATCTGAATGTATAAGATCTAGCGGTGCTAAGTTTCTCGGTTCCACAGCCGTATGAGACTTGCATGGTTGCTTTGCTTGCACACAAACTTGGCACTTAGAACCTATGACAGTGGTAAATTTTGGAATTAAACTCATATTGGCTAGCCGCATCATGCAACCAGAGTTAATATGACAGAGTCGTGAATGCCAAACATTGGACTCATTTGTCGTGGTATTGCCGACGAGTACGCCATGGAGGGGTACTCATAGTGCGTGTTTAGAGATGTGTGGGAAGGCGGACGGTTGACGGGTACGAGGTAACACAGCTTACCCAGGTTCAAATCCCATGACAGTGGTTGAATCCTACTCCTGCTATAAATCACTATAAGGGCAATCTGTGGGGATTCTGAGATAGGTTCATTTGTCTTGGTGTCTATATTTGTCTGAAGTTATCTATGATTGTGCTCTAAAGGCTCCCATAGGCCCGACTTATATAGTCGTCGGGTCCTAGGGTTACAGGGAAAAGTCTTAGCCGGACAGGTTACGGAGTCCTACACCGTTTATTACTAGTCTTGTGTGTCTCGTGCTCCAAGGCTCCGGGTACGTTGGTGACTCCAACCGTAGCCTTCCTTTATCCGGCATGGGCCTCCCTTCTGGATCCATCTAATTGGGCCGCCCAGCAGGCCATGGGCCATGCTACCAACTGTGGGCCACCCGGGTTATCCGGATAGGAGACATGCTATGAGGATACCCATATAGCACATCCCCAACAGTAGCCCTCGGAGAACTCCGAGATCTTGCGCCGTCTTGCCTCTTCAGGTTGAATGCTCCGTCTAGATGGATGTCGGCAAATCGTCAAGCAATATCTTGTAGTCCTCCCAAAGAACCCTGCAAGGTTTTCTTCGTCTTCAATTTTGTAAGTCGGAGAATTGTTGAATCTTTCATCATACTCTTCCATAGTCGGACTGGATCCGTCCATGCCTGGAATATTCTGATGTGATGGCTCATCTGCCTATGTCAGCTAGGGCGACGTAGACGTAGGTCAGCGACGCCTTGTAACTCACACATGCAGAGAACGTAATCATGTCCTTTAGGTCGTTGACGAACTTGCAGTGTCGATTGGTATGGGTGGCTTTGCCGTTGGCATCGAGGTGTACGAGGCACGATATATCGTGGTACTCTTTGTATGTTTGGGGAAAGCGGAGCGATGCCGAGGTCGTTTCACTTCCTCGCTACTGCCCACAACCAGCTCCCCTTCCTCGACCACGTTGTCTGCCATCGCCTCGTCCTGCAAAGGTCATGGCGACCATGTCGGGAGATTGCTTTTCTTCTGGAGCGGTTTTCCGCTTTGTGCTATTGTTCCTCCGAGCTTGAGTTGGAACGGCCGTTCTTGTGAGCCGCGAGCATCGTCGTCAGCAGCTACGAACTCACTAGCCAACTGAATCATCTGGTTTAAGTCAAGCTGGTGATTGTCCTGCAGGCGCTTCAGCTTATGTCGGAGCAACGTGCCCCTTTCCAACCCATCGATGAAGGCGGCCATGGCGGTCTGAGCGTGCACTCCTGCGCAGGAATTCTTCATATCCAGCTAGCGGGAGAGGTAGGCGCGAGATGTCTTGTCTTTCTCTTGCACGCACCGCTGTAGATCGCCAACAGTGCAGGGATGCTTGTACGTACCCTCGAAGTTCTTGGTGAACGCTTCTTGCATGTCCAACCAATTGCAGATGGATTTCTCTGGCAAGTCGTCAATCCATTTACGGGCCGTGCCTGCTAACATTAAAGGGAGGTACTTGACAGCAACGTTGGGGTTACCTCCGGCAATCTCCACCGCGTTGCCATAGTCCTGCAACTATGTAGCTGGCTTGGCGGTGCCATCATAGGGCTTGATGATCTTGTCAATCCGGAAACCTTTGGGGTAAGTTGCGGACCGTATCGCAGGTCCAAAGCAACGTGGTCCCAGGTATGGTCCTTCCCGGGCCTCGTGGATCTTATCGATCCGCGAACACGCATCCTATGGCTCCTGGTTCTTCTTCTTCTTGTCAACAGGGGATGGGTTGCGTGAACGACGCGGTCCCCCTCCGCCATAGTGACTGCTAAGTGGCAACGGAGGCGGAGGTGGCGGTGGGTTAGCCTTCTTGATATTGCCCTCCTGCGACGCCTCACGCTTGTCGCGATTGCTTGCCGGACACAGAGGGTCATGGCACGACCTACTCTTGTGTCCTTGGTTGCGCTCTCCGTCATGACGGGTCTGCTCCGTGTTGTCGCGAATGATGATGCCGCACTGCCTTGGCGGGGTCATATCTATACGATGATGAGCCTTGGGATCTTCATGATGTCGGGGGGACCGGGGCGGTGGCATGGGCGACGAGGTCGGGCCTTTTCTCCATGGTCGGAGGATATGGGGATAGCATCCCTCCTGTTGCGCGCATCCCTCCGTCTTCGTTCTAATGAACCCGTCTAGGACCCGACATCAAGAGGAGATCTGTCCCTTGGGGGCTTATATTGGCTAGACTGGCAAAGCGCTGGATCAGACTCAAGCCTCTGAGAGGTGCCTTTTTCCTGCTGCTTCACCGCCTTGGCCACTAGGTCATAGACCTGTTCCACTGCCTTGGGCAATCTATCCTGCTCCAGAAGGGTCTTGGCGACAGCGAGGTTGAGGAGTGGGGTGGGCATCACCTGCTTGCCTTCACTGTCAATGTATGGCTTGGCCTGTGCCGGCTTCGAGGGAGCCCATCCTAGGTTTCGCCGTACACCAGGATCGTTGATGACGCGAGCTGGAGCTTTCTTGGCCTTCTGCTGCTGCTGTAGAGTCTTGTACTCGGCCTCCATTGCTCTAGCTTTATCTATGGATTTCTGCGTGTTGACCAGATCTCGATCTAGTTTAGCGCCCTGCTCCGCGATGGCCTGCGCTTTCTCCAGCAGCTGCTGGCGCTTCTCGTCAAGCTGAGTTACGTTCCGGATATGAGCGACGGTTAGTGGCTCAACGAGGATATTGCCATACATCACTCTATCAGCTGGAGTAACTTGGGCAGCAGTCGACATAGATGCCGGAGGCGGCAAGTTTGCGGGTGTTGTTGTTGCTCGGTCCTGTGCCGAGTTCCTGCGGCTGCTGCGCTGGCTTAGGCGGAGGAGGCATGACCTTTGCGCGATCATCGTCAGCAGCAATAAGTGGCCCCTTCCCCTTTTCCAGTGCTGTAGGCGGAGCTCGCTCGGGCTGATCTTCATCCATCGCCGTCCCAATGGTGACGAACACCTCTCGGGACGTAACGACATTGTTGTCTTGCTCATCGCGCGTATACTCCTTCTCCATCTCCTGCATGGCGGAGTCTAACTCTTCTGGACTGAAATCTATCTCCTCTGAATCTGCACTGAAGTCGGCATAGAGCACGTCAATCACAGAGTCAGAGGGTGCTATGACTTCCTCGATGACGGGAGGTGGAGGTGCGATAGGTGCGACGATGACTGGAGGTGGAGGCACTGCTGCAGCGATGGTGGCTGGAGGTGGTGGACGTCGCTGCTGAGGCGGCGGTGCTCCGCCAATGAGCGCGAGATCCGCCTGAGCTGCCACTTCGGCCTCTGCATAGCTGTTGACGGTGTTCACCATGCTTTCAAAGGTGAGACGCCCTGAAGCCTGCTGCAGTCTTAGAGAATGTCGGAGAAGCGTTCACTGGTCCAATCCTTCCACAAAGTGATACATAGCATCATCATTGGGGTAGTGGGCGGATCGGCTTATCACGAGCCACTGGCGGTGTCGCGAGGTTTTCTCCCTCTTTGAGCATAGCGCGGATTGAATATGGTAACCACGCCGACGAACTTGGATCTCTGTCCGGGCCTTGCAGGCAAAGCCGGATTTGCAGCGATCTTCCACCATTATATCCTGCAGGCGGTTTGGATGGGCCTTGAATTTTCCGATCTTTGCCGACAAACTCCGAAGAGATCCGACATCGATCCTTCATGACGTATCTGCCCGTAGGCGATGCATCGTCCTTGATGCTCCTCGGACTCGGGGAACTAGTGCGAGTCGGTTTCGCCAATGAAGAGGTGGATGTCTCCGATAGAACGATCGAGCACCGCGTAGGGTTCGTCTTCGCCGGGATCGAACTCGTCGGGAGGGACGATCGGAGCGTTCGGAGAAGAGAACGTGGTGATGGCTACGATTTCGCCGATTCCGCGAAGATCTTGGTCCTCGCCGGTTGAAGAGCACAAGCGCCTTTGGCCCCATGGGCACCAAGCCGTGGTATTGCCCGGAAGTACGCCATGGAGGGGTCCTCACATGCGTGTTTAGAGGCGTGGGGAAGGCGGACGGTTGAGATGCGAGTAACACAGCTTACCAGGTTGAGATCCCATAGCGGTGGGAATCCTACTCTGCTATAAATCACTATAAGGGCAATTCGAGGTTCTGAAGATAGGTTCCTTGCGAGGCTGTCTTGTTGTCTGAAGTTATCTATGATTGTGCCCTAAAGGCTCCCATAGGCCCGACTTATATAGCCGCCAGGTCCTAGGGTTACAGGGAAAAGTCCTAGCCGGATAGGTTACAGAGTCCTACACCGTTTATTACTAGTCTTGTGTGTCTCGTGCTCCAAGACTCCGGGTACGTCGATGACTCCAACCGTAGCCTTCCTTTATCCGGCATGGGCCTCCCTTCTGGATCCATCTAACTGGACCGCCCAGCAGGCCATGGGCCATACTACCAACTGTGGGCCACCCAGGTTATCCGGATAGGAGACATGCTATGAGGATACCCATATAGCACATCCCCAACATCATTCTCATTGCAAACATGATTAATAACTTTAGTACATGAGTCTGACAAAGACAACCGGAACAGACCTCCGCACTCATAACCCTTTCCAACAAATTATACATACTTAGAAATTACAACTTTATTGGACTAAAAAGCCAACTTAAAGCCATCTCGACATAAAAGCGATCCGCTGACGAGATTCTTATTGATGGAGGGAACGTGCTGCACATTCTTCAGCTGTACGGTCTTCCCCGAAGTAAACTTCAGATCTACTGTACCAACACCATGAACAGAAGCACGTGAGCTATTTTCCATCAGCACGGAAGAGGTCCTTGAGACCTGGTAAGAGGAAAACATGGAAATATCAGAACATACATGTGTATTAGCACCTATGTCTATCCACCAATCAGGAGAATAACATACTAAAAGGATAGTAGGTAAAATACCGTACCCAGCATGCTTCATCTCAGTATCGCTAATAACAACATTAGCGGCATTGCCGCTGTTCCCATGTTGACGCTTGTCAAAGCGATTAGGACAGCTAGGAGCCCAATGACCAGGATCACCACAGACGTGGCAAGAGCCCTTCCTCTTATCATTTTTCTTCTTGAAGTTGGTTGAGTGCGTGGCCTTGTTCTTGCCATCGAACTTCCCTTTTCCTTCAGATTTGTTCTTGTTTTTGAACTTGTGGGATTGGAAGTTTTTCTTCTGTACCAAATTGGCACTAGAACCTCCCTCAAATCATCGAGCAGTTTTGTCCTTTGCTCTCGTCTTCTCTTCCATATGAAGAGACCCAATAAGATCCGTGATGGAAAACTCTTGTATCTTATGTTTCAGAGAGGTAGCAAAGTTCCTCCATGAGGGAGGTGTTGGAGATATGCCCTAGAGGCAATAATAAATGTAGTTATTATTATATCTTTGTGTTTATGATAAATGTTTACATTCATGCTATAATAGTATTGACAAGGAAACCATTGATACTTGTGTGATTTGTAAACTTGATTTGAAGTCCCTAGTATAGCCTCTATACTTCACTAGCTTGTTGGTTGATTAATGATTGTGGTTTCCCTATCATGAACATTGAGATGTTATCAACAACAAGATCATATCGTTAGGAGAATGATATGGTGGACATACTCCTATAGATAAGCGTAGCATAAAGATCAAGTCATTTCATTAGTTCAATTGCTATATGCTTTCTGATACATAGTAACCTAATTCCTTCGACCATGAGATCATGCATATCACGATGGATGCTTTGATGACATCAAACACCACACCGTAACTGGGTGGTTATAAAAGTGGCATTGAGTGTTCGGAAAGTATTGGTTGAGACACATGGATCAAGAGTGGGATTTGTCCATCCACATGACGGATAGATATACTCTGGGCCCTCTCGGTGGAATGTCATCCAATTAGCTTGCAAGCATGTGACTTGGTCACAAGGGATCACATATCACGGGAACGAGAAAAGAGTACTTATCAGTAACGAGGTTGAACTAGGTATGCAGAGATCAAGCGATCATAACCTTGGGTAAGTAACATATCGTGAGACAAAGGGAAATTGGTATCGTATGTAAGTGGTTCATTCGATCATAATAAATGAGAAATATGTAGGAGCCATATGAATTTCCAGATTCCTCTATTGGTTATTGTTAGAAGTGTCTCGATCATGTCCGCATAATTCACGAACCGTGGGAGACACACTTAAGGATTGACGTTGTTTGAGTAGTTATGGTATTATGAAAGAGACCGAATGTTGTTGGTCTCGGATGGGATCCGGGATATCACGAGGTGATCCGGAATGGTCGGAGAATAAGATTCATATAAGGAAAGTCCCGTTTGAGTTGGGAATGATTAGGTGTTTTCATCGGGAATGTTCTAGAAGGTTCCGGATTGTCCGGCACTCCGGGGGGGAAGGGTACATGAATGTGTCATTGATCATTGAATGATTGCATCATGTACTATGTGTTATTGCTGTCCCAAATAAAGGATTAAATTGAATCCTAAAACAGAAAAGTCAAATGTCCAGTTTGAAAGTCAAACTGCCAAAACAAGCTGTGGGAAACAAGCAAGAGGAGTTGGAACCAACTTTGGAGGAGGAGTTGGACTCCTCAGGCGCCAGCCCTAGGCCGAGTTGGGGAGGACTCCTCCCTCCTGGCCAGGAACCCCCTCCCATAAAAGGAGGCGGGGCTCCTCCATAGACACAATACTTTCTACTCTAGATCTCCGGTTTAGAGCTGTTTTGGTTTAGAGCTTCTAATTGCTTTAGCCAACAGTTTAGAGCCTTCTAATTGGTTTAGAGCCCTCTAATTGGTGTGTCTAATTACTAGGCCACTAATCCTCTCTCTCATAAGCTCCACCATACTACAGCAGGCTTAAGGCGAAGCCTGCGGATCTCCCTCTACTTAGGTACCACGCCGTTGTCTTTGCGGAATCGCGAGAGTGCTACAACCTCCATTGCTTTGGAACAAGGAGAGGAAGGTCTTCGTCAGTACGAGCGTGTGACCGATTGCGGGGCGCTCTTGGGAGCGATGGCGCGGAAGGATCGTCTACGCGATCTTGAGATCGGGAAGCGTCGACTACATCACCCACGAGAATCCGCTCTCGTTAACCACTTTGGAATCTTCGAGGTGAGTTCCTCCATCGACTCGTTGCTACAATCTAGTAGATAGATCTTGGCTTGTTTGTTTGTATGCGATAGAAATTTTTGTTTTCCATACTACGAACCCTACGATGGTATCGAGCCGAGTCTATATGTAGATCTGTTGCGAGTAGAACACAATGGTCATTGTGGGCGTTGATGCTTTTATTGTAGATTGCTTTTTGTGTACTTTGCATCTTGCGGTATGTTGGGATGAAGCGGCCGGGCTAACCTTACATGACATCGTTCATGAGACTTGCTCCGCTTGACATGTAACTTGTATTGCATAAGTGGCTTTATGGTGCATGTTTCTCCTAGCATAGTTAAGATCCAATTTACAACGGGTGATCAACAATGCTAGTATCAATGTTGTGGTTCTTGTTCGTAAGTTAGAGCGACACTTATTGAAAGCCCCAAACCACGTAAAATATGCAAAAGAAAGTAGAAGCGTCTAACTTTGTTTTGCGAGGGTGTCGATGATGTGATATGGCCATGATTGTGATTATATTTGATGTATGCAATGTTCCTTATTGTAAGTCGACAACCGGCGAAGCCATATGGTTGTCTTTAATTTATGTTAAGACCTGCGTGTCTATTCAAAGTAGTTGTAATAGTTGAAGCGGTGGGCGACAACCATGGAGAAGCGTCATTGACCTTGATGCAATGCGGTGATGATGGAGATCATGTTAGGTGCTTGAAGATGGAGATCGAAGGCACGAAGAAGAAAACCATATCATATCACATATATATTGAATTGCATGTGATGTTAATCCTTTATGCATCTTGTATTGCTTAGTAGCAGACGGTAGCATTATAAGATGATCCTCATGCACATCAATTTCAAATCATAAAGTGTTCACCCTTAGTTAGCACCGTTGCTAAAGCTTGTTGTTTGAAGCACCACGTGATGATCGGGTGTTCTAGATTACGCAAGTGTATACAACGTGAGCAAGCCAGATTGCTCATGCGAAACTAAGGTTTGATCTTGACGAGCCTAGCATGTACAGACATGGTCTCGGAACACGGATTGCGAAAGGTAAAGCATGAATCGTATAGTAGATATGATGAACATGATGATTGTTAGCCATTGAAACTATATCAACTCTCGTGATGATCGGTGTTGATGTGGTGGATTTGGTTAGATGTGATCACTAAAACAATGTGAGGGATATTGTTTTGGTGGGAGTTCACCTAGTTTAATTTCATTAATTAATTTGAACTCAATTTGTCATAAACTTAGTCTAAACTATTGCAAATATGTTGTAGATCAATGGCCCCTACCATCAATTTTAATGCGTTCCTAGAAAGAAAAGTTGAAAAACAATGGAAGCAACCGGCGGATTGGTTCCATAATTTGAGATTGTCCTCACGGTGGTAATTTGACCTATGTCTTTGGATGCACATTTGGGTGACCCACTGCGGTGATGCTCCGATGAAGTAAAGAACGTTTACCTCGCTCGGAAGAATCGATTACTCCATAGTTCGATGTGCTATCTTGTATGGTTTAGAATCGGACTTGAGAAAAGGTTTGAAGAGTGGACCCATATGATATTGTCGAGGATCTCAAATTGATTTTTGAGACTCATGCGGCAATTGAAAGCTATGAGGCTTGAAAAGTTCTTTAAGCGCAAGATGGAAGAAGGCAGCTCAAATCGTGAGCATGTGCTTAAGATGTGCGGGCATGCAAACAAACTTCAAAGCTTGGGTATTGTGATTCCTAATGCTTTGGGGATTTACCGTGTCCTCAATCACTACCACCAAGTTACAAGAACTTTGTGATGAACTACAACATGCGAGAACATGAACAAGGCGTTGCAGAACTCTTTGCCATGTTGAAATCTGCGAAGTGGAGATCAAGAAAGAGCACCAAGTGTTGTTGGTCAATAAGACCACCAAATTCAAGAAAGGCAAGTCTAAGCAAAGGACACTTCAAGAAGGGTGGTAAGAAAGCTACCACGCTTGACGAAGAAGACCAGGGCTGGACCTAAGCCTGGCGAGTGCTTTCTGCAAGGGAGAAGGTCCTTTGAGCGGAATTGCCCAAAGTACTTGGCGGATCTGAAGAACGGCAACATCAAGAAGAAAGGTATATCGATATACATGTTATTGATGTGTATCTCACTAGTACTAAATAGTAGTGCTGGGTATTTAATCTTGGTTCGGTTGCTCATATTTGTAACTTCGAAGCAGGTCTTTGCGAATAAGCGGAAGCTAGCGAGGAGCGAGGTGACGATGCGGCGTGGGAAGCGGATCAAGGTTGATGTGATCGCGATTGACACTACCTCTTCATCTACCATCGGGATTAGTTTTATACTTAAATAATTGTTATTTAGTGCTGCGTTGAGCATGAACATTATCTCGGGATCTTGTTTATTGCGAGGCGGTTACTTGTTTAAGTCGAGAATAATGGTTGTTCGATTTATATGAGTAATATGTTTTACGCACATGCACCTTTGATAGATGGTCTATTCTTATTGAATCTCGATGGTGGAAATACACATATCAACAACATTGAGGCTAAGCGTTTGAAATCAGCGATAATTCGACCTATATGTAGCCTTTGTCGTCTTGGTCACATCGAGTGAAGCGTATGAAGAAACTCCATTCCGATGGACTTCTTGAATCACTTGATTTTGAATCACTTGAAAGATGCGAAGCATGTCGATGGGTAAAATGACTAAGACTCCATTTTACGGTATGATGGGCGAGCTACGGACTTATTGGAAATCATACATACCGATGTGTGTGGTCCAATGAGTGTAGCATCATGTGATGGTTATCGTTATGTTCTTACCTTCACGGATGACTTGAGTAGATATGGGTATATCTATTTCATGAAACACAAGTCCGAAACTTTCGAGAAGTTTAAGGAGTTTCAAAGTGAGGTAGAGAATCAACGTAACAAGAAGATTAAATTTCTGCGTTACGATCGTGGAGGTGAATATCTAAGATTCTGAGTTTGGCGAGCATTTAAAGAAGTCGGAATACTTTCACAATTGACACATGGGAACACCACAGGTAATGGTGTGTCCGAGCGTAATGTCGAACTCTCTTAGATATGGTTCGTTCTATGATGTCACTTACTGATTTACGCTATCATTTTGGGGTTATGCATTAGAAACAGCCGCATTCACTTTAAATAGGGCACCGTCTAAATCCGTTGAAGCGACACGTATGAATTATGGTTTGGGAAGAAACCTAAATTGTCGTTCCTTAAAGTTTGGGGATCTGAAGCCTATGTAAAGAAGTTCTGACGGACAAGCTTGAACCCAAAGCGGAAAAATCGTCTTCATAGGATACCGAAGGAAACTATTGGGTATACCTTCTATCATAGATCCGAAGGCAAAACATTCGTTGCCAGAATGGATCCTTTCTAGAAGAATTTCTCTCGAAGAAGTATTTGGAAGGAAAGTAGAACTTGGCGAGGTTGTTGAACCTTCTCTCGAAATTGCGAGTAGCGCAGCCGGAAGAAGTTCTGTGGTGCTGCACCAATAAGGAGGAAGCTAATGATGATGATCATGAAACTTGGTTGAAGTTGCTCTGAGCCTCGGAGGTCGGCGAGAACTCGTACCACTCCAGTTGGTATGATTCCGTTATGAATGTCATGGTGGTGGACAACACCGATGACCGAGACATATGAGGAAGCGATGATGAGCCCAGATTCCAATAAATGGCAAGAAGCCATGAAATCCGAGATTGGATCCATGCGAAAACCAAGTATGGACTTTGGTGGACTTACCGGATGGCGGAAGGCATCGAGAACAAATGGATTTTCAAGAAGAAAGCAGATCTTGATGGTAATGTTCTGTCTATAAAGCTCGACTTGTCGCATAAAGGGTTTCGACAAATTCAAGGAGTTGACTACGATGAGACTTTCTCACCGTGAAGCTAAAATCTGTGAGGATTATGTTAGCAATCTGCATATTATGATTATGAGATATGGCGGATGGATGTCAAACAGCATTCCTCAATGGAGACATTGATGAAGAGTTGTATATGATGCAACCCAAAGGTTTTGTCGATCCTATAGATGCTAACAAGGTATGCAAGCTTCAACGGTCCATCTATGGATTGAAGCAAGCATCCCGAAGTTGGAATCAACGTTTTGATAAGGTAATCAAAAGTTTTGGTTTTATACAAACTTATGGAGAAGCTTGTATTTACAAGAAAGTGAGTGGGAGCTCTGTAGCATTCTTAATACTGTATGTGGATGACATATTGTTGATTGGGAATGATGTAGACCTTCTTAATAGTGTCAAGGAATATTTGAATAATAGTTTTTCAATGAAGGATCTTGGCGAAGCGCTTACATATTAGGCATAAAGATTTATAGAGATAGATCGAAGCGCCGGATATCATTGTCACAGTACATATTTGGACAAAGTTCTAAAGAGATTTGGAATGGAGGAAAGCAAGAAAGGGTTCTTGCCCATGTTGCTATCTGACCTTGAGTAAAACTCAAAGTCCGACATCGAGAAGATAGAGAAAGGATGAGTAAGACTCCTATGCCTCGACCATAGGATCTCTAATGTATGCCATGCTATGTACTAGACCCGACATTGCATATCTTTAGTTTAACTAGCAGATATCAAAGTGATCGAGTGGATCATTGGACGTGATCAAAAACATCCTTAAGTACTTGAGAAGAACTAAGGATATGGTTCTTTCTTATGGAGGTGATGAGCACTTCGTTGTTAATGGTTACACCGATGCTAGTTGGAACACCGATCCGGATGATTCTAAATCACAATCGGATCGTATTTATTTTGAATGGTGCGGCAGTTAGCTGGAGGAGTGCAAAGCAAAGCGTTGTGGCGAGATCTTCAAGCGAATCGGAATACATGGCTGCCGGAGGCTTCACAGAAGCGATATGGATGAAAGAGTTCATTCTGAGCTGGGTGTGGTTCCAAGTCTTGCTGGACCCAATGTCTATCTACTGTGATAACATGGGCGCCATAGCCAATGCGCAAGAACCAAGGTCACACAAGAAGCTGAAGCATATCAAGCTGCGTTTTCACGCTATTCGAGAACATATCCAGGATGGGGATATAAAGATTTGCAAAGTATACACAGATCTGAATGTGGCGGATCCGTTGACTAAACCTCTCCCGAGGGCAAAACATGACCAACACCAAACTGCCATGGGTGTTCGGTATATTACCATGTAATCTAGATTAGATGACTCTAGTGCAAGTGGGAGACTGTTGGAGATATGCCCTAGAGGCAATAATAAATGTAGTTATTATTATATCTTTGTGTTTATGATAAATGTTTACATTCATGCTATAATAGTATTGACAAGGAAACCATTGATACTTGTGTGATTTGTAAACTTGATTTGAAGTCCCTAGTATAGCCTCTATACTTCACTAGCTTGTTGGTTGATTAATGATTGTGGTTTCCCTATCATGAACATTGAGATGTTATCAACAACAAGATCATATCGTTAGGAGAATGATATGGTGGACATACTCCTATAGATAAGCGTAGCATAAAGATCAAGTCATTTCATTAGTTCAATTGCTATATGCTTTCTGATACATAGTAACCTAATTCCTTCGACCATGAGATCATGCATATCACCTTTACCGGATGGATGCTTTGATGACATCAAACACCACCGTAACGTGGTGGTTATAAAAGTGGCATTGAGTGTTAGGAAAGTATTGGTTGAGACACATGGATCAAGAGTGGGATTTGTCCATCCACATGACGGATAGATATACTCTGGGCCCTCTCGGTGGAATGTCATCCAATTAGCTTGCAAGCATGTGACTTGGTCACAAGGGATCACATATCAGGAGCGAGAAAAGAGTACTTATCGGTAACAAGGTTGAACTAGGTATGCGAGATACCGCGATCATAACCTTGGGTAAGTAACATATCGTGAGACAAAGGGAAATTGGTATCGTATGTAAGTGGTTCATTCGATGCAAAGTAATCGTAGAAATATGTGGGAGCCATATGAATTTCCAGATTCCTCTATTGGTTATTGTTAGGAGAAGTGTCTCGATCATGTCCGCATAATTCACGAACCGTAGGGAGACACACTTAAGGATTCGACGTTGTTTGAGTAGTTATGGTATTATGAAAGAGACCGAATGTTGTTGGAGTCTCGGATGGGATCCGGGATATCACGAGGTGATCCGGAATGGTCCGGAGAATAAGATTCATATAAGGAAAGTCCCGTTTGGAGTTGGGAATGATTCGTGTGTTTTCATCGGGAATGTTCTAGAAGGTTCGGATTGTCCGGCACTCAGGGGAAGGGTACATGAATGTGTCATTGATCATTGAATGATTGCATCATGTACTATGTGTTATTGCTGTCCCAAATAAAGGATTAAATTGAATCCTAAAACAGAAAAGTCAAATGTCCGGTTTGAAAGTCAAGCGCCAAAACAAGCTGGGAAACAAGCAAGAGGAGTTGGAACCAACACGGAGGAGGAGTTGGACTCCTCCGGGGCCGACCCTAGGCCGAGTTGGGGAGGACTCCTCCTCCCTGGCGCCTAGGAACCCCTCCCATAAAAGGAGGCGGGGCTCCTCCCATAGACACAATACTTTCTACTCTAGATCTCCGGTTTAGAGCTGTTTTGGTTTAGAGCTTCTAATTGCTTTAGCCAACAGTTTAGAGCCTTCTAATTGGTTTAGAGCCCTCTAATTGGTGTGTCTAATTACTAGGCCACTAATCCTCTCTCTCATAAGCTCCACCATACTCGCACTGGCTTAAGGCGAAGCCCTGCGGGATCTCCCCTCTACTTCCGGTACCACGCCGTTGTGCTGCCGGAATCGCGAGGAGAGTGCTACAACCTCCGCTGCCTGCTGGAACAAGGGAGAGGAAGGTCTTCGTCGAGTACCGAACGTGTGACCCATTGAGGCGCTGCGGAACGTGGCGCCGGAAGGATCGTCTACGCGATCTTGAGATCGGAAGCGTACGACTACATCACCCACGAGAATCCGCTCTCGTTAACCACTTTGGAATCTTCGAGGGTGAGTTCCTCCATCGACTCGTTGCTACAATCTAGTAGATAGATCTTGGCTTGTTTGTTTGTATGCGATAGAAAATTTTTGTTTTCCATGCTACGAACCCCTACAGGAGGAAGCTTGGCAATAATGCCACCGACTACAAACTTGTCAGGTAAGGTACACTTGAACTGCTCAAGTTCTTTGGCAAGTGATTGTATCTTGCTCAACGACAGAGCGCTCATCAACCATATTGTAGTCGTAGAATTGCTCCAAGACATACAATTCAGTGCCAGCGTCCGAGACCCCAAACTTGGTCTCGAGCGCTTCCCACGCGTCCTTGCCATTATCAAATGACATATACGGATCAACAACGTTGTCCCCAAAAACACTGAACAAAGCCGTCATAAACATGGTATCAGCTTTCTTAAAGTTCGCTTCCTGCTCAGCAGAAAGATCTCCTTCAGGCTTGCCAAGAGTGACGCTATAACAGTTTAGGTTTTCAAACCAGAGAACTTCTCTCTTACGCCATCTCTTATAGTGCATGCCATCAAAAGGAGGCGGCCTAGTAGTCGCGGCTACACCAGTGGAATTTAGTTGCCTATAATCAGGTTTTTGGAATGTTGGAAATATAAGAAATAATCCATATGATTTAATCCGAATAATAAACTGATAAATTATGATCATACAAACGGTACTAAAACCAATTATGCATATCAGCAAAGTAGATGGCGAGATTCCCGTAACCCGCGCGGCGTCGGCAATGCGTGGCGGGTGGCGTCAGAGTCTTGAGGGCTACTCTTCTTGTCACACCTTAGTGAGTGGTGCAACACTTTACTATATAAGGTGGTCCAACTCCCCTTCAACTAGCAATATAAGACTAAACTTTAAAACCACTAGCACAGCCATATACTGCCATACACAAGTGGGCCAAAGAGAATTTCAAAATTTGTCTAATGGCCAACAGACCAATATACACCAAATTTTAACATTGCTTTTTAGTCACGATTTAGATTGGACGGTGTAAACGACCCGGATGCACGGATAAAAAAACTTGCCGGAGTACATAAGATACGACGCCGTATAATACCATCCAGAAATAAACACACACATCCTTTTCCGGATGGACGGAAGAAATACTTATTAGACTAGACTAGATGCTGGGGACTTGATTTCATCATCCTGTCTTCCCATGTGGTCAAGTTTGACAAGCAGAAGCACCAAGGCCGCCGACAAGAAGGCAAAGATGGCAATGTTGGACAAGTCGCGGCAGCAGCGAGGATGGAAGGCGACCACCGCCGTAACTGAGGAGATGATCATAAGCCCACTAGCCACCAACATCACCTGCCATGCCATGCATTTTTATTGCAATCAATTAGTACTAATCAAAGGCGGCCGGATGTGAAAGAATCATACTTAGTACTCCCTTCGTCTAAAAAATACATGTCTTAGGTTTTTCAAATTTTGGATGAATCTATATATTAAATAGTGTGTAGATTCATCCAAATATTAACAAATTTGAGACATCTATTTTGGGACGGAGGGAGTATATTATATGTGAGATTATTGCTAATTACCTGATGGAGGAGCAGTTTGCTCTGATGATGGCTGCGCTGTCTGAGGAGCTCGAGGTTGATCATGGCCGTGCAGTAGACGAAGACGATGGCGTTCATGGTGAAACCACCGTCGGCGGCTGACCACAAATCGTAGGCCGACACCAAAAAGAAAAGGACCATAACGCTAGTCACCAGCACGTGCTGCACGCGCGGACTGATCTCCTGGTTATCGTTGTCGAGGTGCCACCACGGCGCCGGCGCCGGCGCTGGTGTTGTTCCCGTCGGCGGCGGCTCCATGGTCTCGTGCGTGTATTATTCCTAAACCCGCTACTAGGAGGATTATATAGGATCGATCGCCCCAAGCATTCAGAATATATAGTAGTATATGGGGGAGCTCCGTTAATTCAGCCTGCCCACTTTATTACTACTACCTTTTCTCTCTCTCCATCGCTTAATTCACCGAATATTATCTTCTTAATTGGGTCTACTCTTAAATAATAAGGACATACCTGCAAATTAAATAACAATAATTACTTGTGAAAAAATTTACTACTTACCATTTATTTATGCCTTACACACAAAATAATATTACAAGTTTTTAAATCAGAAATAGTATATGTTACTCAAAATAATCTGATTAATAAAATAATCATATTGTTACTCAAAATATGATTAATAAAATACAGGGTTTTTATGAACGTGTTCTTAGTTTTTGCTGAAATTGTGACTGTGCCACTACGACTCACCAAATTTACTATCATTGAGTAATAAGACAAAAAAAAGTTATGTCTATGCCCCTAGGCGTGGTAATAAAGTTGATCTCATGAAGTTTTGTCCTGTTTCCTTCTGTTTAATTCGTTTACACTTTTATTGCATGCTAGAATTACTTTTATTGCATGCTCGTTTTCTTCTTCTTCTGCTGTGACGACCTCTGCTGCTGCTGGAGCTCTTAAGATCTCAAGGAATCCCCTCCAGTTCGCAGCCAGGGTGGCTCGGGTGGTTCGCCGGCATCAGTGGTTTCGCTGGCCAGTTTCCGAAGCCCCCTCCTTCAACCTCCGGCGGGAGGCCCCTCTTCCTTGCTTGTCTTCGGCAAGGTCGCGGCTGGCGATGGTGGCAATTGCATCGCCGGCGAGGTCGGGATTTACTCGAGGACTCGATGGCTTTTGGAAATATTTTTCTAGGGTCCTCTGTGTAAATTGGAAGGACATGGTTGTAATTTACTATCTTTCAGGTCCTTTCTGCAGCATTGTAACAATTTTGATATATTAATGCCAGTTCTCGGACCTTCGGGTCCCTTCCCCTGTTCAAAAAAAAACTTATTGGAAAAAACCTGGGGTCTATTTCCGTCCGTCAAGCGGGACCCAATATGGGAGGAGGTCATCCTCATCTTCTTCCTACCCATGTCCGACACCACTCTTCTTAAGACTTGTCAATGATGAAGCTCCTCCTTGCAACTATGTGATCCAAGGCCATGAGTACACAAAGGGTTATTATCTTGCTGACGAGATCTACACTCCATGGTCCATATTTGTGAAGACAATCCCGACATCTTTGTAATAACCGGAAGAAATCACACTTTGCAACAGATCAAGAGGCATCAAGGAAAGATGTGGAGAGAGCTTTCGGTGTGCTTCAGAAGCGTTTTGGCATTATTCGTGGACCTGACGAGTATTGAAAGCCACGGGTCCTCTGGCAGATAATGATATGTTGCATCATTTTGTATAACATGATCATCGAAGATGAGAGAGACATGGTTGATGACTATATGTACGTCTCAAATGGAGACCATGTTGTACGGGAAAAAAAAGTTTGGGTTCTTCTCTCGTTAAATACTAATGGATTTTCATTTATTTTCTCCCAATTATCATCCTGTGCATATTTTGAGATTAATATTGTGTTCCCTATATATTCCCGGCTTGCATGCATATATATTTATTTATATGGTATAAAACCGAGATTGAGCCTCAACAGAATAGGAAGTGATTGATCTGCCGTGTGATATTAATTGCTGTGATCGTTGTTTCCATTATTTCTTCTCGCTAGCTCCCTAATAAGTCTATAAAATAGGGGGTTCCGTTCCACCATCCATCGATCCCAAGGGAAGGAAGAAAGGGCCCAAAAACTCATCTCATCAATTAGCAGCAGCAGCAGCTACGTACCTACCTAGCTAGAAGTAAGTAATGGCGACGGCGGACGTTGTTGTTCTGCAGATGTTCTTGCACTACTACGACTGCCCCGAGAAGATTCGAAGGGCATTCAGGAAGCACCCAGGTATATATATCCTGATGTTTTGCATCCCACATCCGTCGTGAATTCATCTTCTCATCTCATGTTTTGCATCTATATATATATCCTTGATCGATCGAATTGAATTGATCAGATCAGATCTCATGATGCTGTGTTGCATTGCAGGCGTGAAAGATGTGGCTGTGTCGTCCACCACGGGCATGGTGTTTGTCTTCGGCCGTGCCGCCGACATGGACGTGGAGGAGCTCCGGTGGCGGCTGCTGTGTGCCACCAACGTGCCCGCCACTGTCGTCACCATCGCCGGACGCCCCTATCAAGACCCTCGTGCTCATCTCGTTGCTTTTTTGGCCGGCCTACGCCATCATTAGCAACCCCGGCCCCCTTTCAGCTTAATTTTGCCCACTTTTCCTCGGATCGAATAAGCTGCTGTTTGTTGGATCTATCATGTCCACGACTTGATCAAACTAATTAGTACTAGTATGTTTTAATTTTTGATGATGATTGAACTACCATGCACAAATACACGTGCCTTTGCAACGAAAGAGATTAACTTTTAGATGAAGAATGTCTGATACGATCTAAATTTTGTCCAACGCCAATCAAGCCTGAAGCCCGTCTTGGGCGACACACGATGAACAATTCAATATTTCGATTTAACGTCAAATCCCCAAAATTTAGTACTCCCTCCTATCCAATCCAAAGTATTAAATCTTTTTTTTTGAACAAGGATGTCCCCGAAGGGACTGGAAGCATATATTAAATCCAAGCGGTGGATGTACAACTGATAATAAAGGACCCCATAAAATAAATAAATAAATATAGGTCCCTCGTAAAAGCAGAAAAGTCCTCGCTAAAAGATGAAAGATAACAATCAGGTCCTTCTCTTTCTCCACCGCCGAGCTGGAAGTCGAACACACCGCCATCAAACTCGGACGCGGGGACAAAACCACTTGCTTCCGAGCAGACAGGAAATGCGGTCGTCGACCTCGATAGGGGCCTCTCCGAGGAGGTTTGACAAATGCCGGGACCCTTCGCCGGCTTCTGGATAGGCCGTTTTCTGGCCTTGGATGTCGGACGGCTATCACCTGCCGCCGAGGTGGTGCTCAGGAAGATTGCTTCCCAACTCCATTGCTTTTTTGTTGCTTCTGGGGCCGAGCTCGCCATTACACCCAGGAGAGCAGATAGCACCGGCCCTCTTGCCGGCGAGATGACACTCGCGGGGAATCGCAAGCTGATGACCCCATCCACCACCTGCCTCGCCCAAGAAGAAACAACAAGGTCTCCACCCTCTCCCTCGCCACCACGGCCGGCCGAGAGGAGGGAGAACCATGTCGCGTCCCTCGGAGCAAGACAGGAAATACGAAAGCGCTTATTCCAGTGGAAGCCCGCAACCGAGACGCACCTTGTCTTCCTCTTCCATGGAGGCACGACGCAGAGGCTCGGCACCTTCCCGTCGGCGCCGCGCCACAGCACCGCAGGGATGACTTCCCGGCCTCCTTCCCATCGGCTCCTGGCCCTGCTCTCACACCCTCGTCCCTCGCCACCACGGCCGGCCAACAGAGGAGGGAGAAGCAGAGGAGGCGCCACAAGAGGGAGGACGCCCAGGTCCTTATTTATGGAGCAGCCATGGCCGCCCTCCACCAACAGCTCCGGCCACCGGAGCAATAGGAGGAGCACCACCAGCAGGCAGGGGAGGAGCTCGGCCTGAAGAACTCCACACCAACTCCCGGCATCATGCCAGACTACGGCATCAAGCCACACTCTAAACCTACCAGACCTAGATCTAGCTCCGGCGCCTCTCCGTTCCCAACTCCGGCCGGCTATTCCGGCGGAGAGGGCGGCGGATTGGGCCGGCCGGCGGCGGCAGACTCTCAAGGGGGCGAGGGGAAAAGGACGGGGCGAGGGGATAAGGCTCTCAGCCCAGCGGTCTAGTATCCAAAGTATTAAATCACACTTATAATGAATCCAAGGGAATACGTGCACAACCTAAATTTTACCCATCAATTTAGAAATCACCATAACGCTAGTTCTTTTTGTCTCTTTTCCTATTTATTTTCTTCTCCAATATATTTTATTAATTTTTGTAAATATAAAATTGATATAACACAACAATGCAAACACATAAAAAATCATATCTATTTATACCTAATAATAATAATAAGGGGACGTACGTGGTGGCTCCTGTGGCTGGCAAGTGCACGAGCGTAACAAAAGGAATACACATGCTGGTTTTATGTGATTTTTTCATGTGTGTGATAGTTAGAAATAGATTACGTACTTGTTTGACTGACAGCTAGCAAAAGATGTCTTTATCAACGTGGGCTATAATGCTAATTGGTGATGGAACATTTGTGTATTTTCTTCCATCTTCACTGTTAGAGTATATTACGGTTTAAGTTTGTAATCCAATACTATCTTTAGTAGTCTTCTTGCCCCTCAAGTCTTCTAGTACTACTATATAAACAGACCAAGGGCTCACATTGTAATCACCTTTTGCAATATCAATACAATCTAAACTTTCACAATCTTTCATGATATTAGAGCGGTTCGCTCCGTCCAGGGTTTATGCGGTGACCCAGCATACCACTGTATGTGTAGTACACTATAGTCGTTGACATGACACCCACAGAACACCGTTCCGTAAATATCACATCCCTCAGAGTGGTACAACAGAAACATTGCGGGTCCATATTATAAACATTCATACATTATTATTATTACAATACCATAAGTTCAAGACATCAAAAGGTTTCAACTTACAAACCAAAATATAAAGTGTTTCGGCGGAATTTAAAAGTAGCAACTCCAACTAGGAGTTGAGCTCAGCAGCTTATTCTATAGAGTTCATGTTGCTCGGCTCCGTTGGTTACTACTAACTAGGATACTTAGTTGGACTCGTTATCACCAACACCATAGTGGATTTCGTAATCCACTCCTTCAACACCTCCTGACAGGTCAGGCTCCTCGTAGAACACATCTTCTTGACATTCAGCTGCATACATTGGCACGTCTTCGGGATCCTTAGAGTCTAAGCAAGGGAACAAAGGAAAGAATGAGTAACAACGTTACCCAACAAGTTCATTATATGCAAGGTGGGAAGTTTGATGCTCTAACTACCACCTCGGACTATAAGTCCTTGGCACTATGTAGTTTTTGTAAATCTTTCTTCAAAGATTGATTTTATTATAAAAATCTATGACCATCAGCCTTCACGGGTTGACCAGAACTTTTATGGAGCTCCTTTCCTGCCGCGTTCGTGGCTCCTTCCCGGAACAGGGAGTAACAAGTTACAATTCTTACACTCTGCAGAGGTGCGTTACTTTACCCATGAGAGATCAACTCCTTGTTGCACAACCGGGCGTACTTTCCCGTCCACGATTCCATGATGTGGGGCCCAGTAGTTGGTCCAAGCCAATCAGTGCCCCCTTCGCGACCTCGCATGCCTCCTTGGTGTACACCATGCCCACATATTGAATTACGGCAATGGTTTGTACAAACCGTTAGATGCCAGAACTATCGTGGGATGTTGAGGATTTCCACCCATATGTTGCAAATCCTCTAAGAATTACCAATTAATATGCACGCTACGAGGATAACAGCCATGACCTGCACATCCGACTTCATGCGAGAGGAAGAATATACAACTGACTTCTCTGTCCCATTCCAAATCTCATGGCTAACGCGTATTATACGGCGCTATAATCACTGATGTCAGGGGTTATTAAGTCCCTAATTGATCCATTATATCATCACTTAGGATGATATCTATGATTTCTTTATTTGTGAAAATAATATTTTCTTTCTTTGAAGTATATATGATAACACACAATTTGTAAATACTTTGATAAAGACTCTTCAAAGGATATGAGCAAGTGATGAACTTGCCTTGTGATGGCAAGGTAGTGAAGCCTAATGCTTGCACTGGACCTTGAGCTTCTATGTCTACAGAAACATCATTATTGCCCGGTAAGGACAATATTTAAAGAAGCAAAATGATTATGCAAAGTAATGTAATGCATTATTTAGCTTTATATGTATTCTCCCCATTTATTTAAATTATAAAAATTCTTTTAATAGTAAAGAATTTATAAATATTAATTTTCTTAATATTTATTGAATATTGTATTCTTTTATTTTATTTTAATTTATTTGAATTTTTATAGATTTAACAATTCCTTTAAGAATTATCATTATCAAAAATTGTTATTAAATATTTGTTTAGTATTTTTCTAAATACTATAATATTAATATATAATGAAAGTGATTTTTATTTATTTTTATCACCTTTCAATAATTTTGTAAAATTCCATAAGGAATATATAAATTACAAAATTCTTAATAAACTTTATATGTCTAAAATTTTATTTCTTAATTTATTTGAATAGTTTGGATTATTATGAATCCAAAAATATTTTATTTATAAATTTTGGACTTTTATTTTATTTTCCTGAATTTATTTAAATTCAGGGGCATTTTGGTCTTTTCCAATTATTAAAACAGACTCTAAATGATTTGGGCTGGCCATTTGGGTTTATTGGGCCCTTGTGGCCTAGTAGGGCAAAGGCAAAACAGCACCCCAAAGGGGTATTATCCCAACCCAGCCCAACACTCTCTGTCTTCTCTCTCGAGCTCACCCTTCTCCTTCTCCTCCCCCGACCACGTGGTCTGCGGTGTTGCCACCGGTAATTCCCGCCGTCGTGGACCGCCATGGCCGCCGCCATGGTGCAGGAAGAGGTTGTCGACTCCGCTCTTCCCTACTGTCCAATTGGATTTGGACCTGGAGCCCTCCTGCGACCAGATCGATGCCGTCCCGAACCCTAGGGTTTGGGGTTGGCGTTGATCAGTGCCATGGAGATGCGCCATCATGGCATGAGGACCTTGGTGAGTGCTTCCTCTCCTCTCGTGCTCTTTGCTAGGCCCTCCAATGCTAGATGTTGGTAGTGGCCTTCCTGGGTTCTTGGTATTGATTAATCGATGAATTGGATCATGTGTTAATGATCCTTAAGTGGTGACTTGTTATAATTAGTGTGGTGATGCTAGTGGTTTATCGGATGATTCTCTGATTAATTTTGATATGGTCGATGATAAAGTTGCTCTAGAAGCAATACTTGGAATTCTAGTGTTTTAACACACCATTGTCATTACTTGGTTAATGACGTTGAGTGTTATGTGATGAAGTCATTAGCACTTGTTGGCTTTAGAATTCATATGTAGTTTGAGATCAAATAGTTTCAAGAAGATATACAGGGATTTTCTTAATTATGATTCGGAAAATGATTTGTAGTTGGTTGGTTGAAGAAGATCAAATGGATTAGTGTATTCTTGTGAACACAAGATTAGATTCTATTTCTTGGTTTGGTTTGGTTCAAGATTAAAATGAGTTTGGCATTAAAGATAAGTAGAAACTTCTTTCTTAATCCCTAAGACCCATGATGTTGAGGTTTAGGGATTAATCCTTTAACTTGTTGATTCACATGGATGGGTTCTGGTAGTGATACCAACTACTGTTTCTTGAATCAAAGTTTGGGAAAAATGATGGTAGGCTTGATCACTTGTATATATCCATAAGATTAAATTCTAAGGTGCTACTCTTGTCTTAGAGATGTGCCTAGAAGTTTAAATCTTAACTATGTTCATTCTTGAATTGAAATATAGCTTGATAGCTAGATCAATGATGTTATTTAGTTGGATCCTTATACTTTGATTAATTTTAGAGTTTAAAACCTTAGTGATGGATTACTTGGGTGCTTCTCGAGAGTTTGAGTAAAAGATCATGTATGCTTGTCTAATCTTAAGCGATAGATCACGTGATGGTATATTTACGGGTTTCACGTGGTTGATCTTGATCGATGCTCGCTTGTCCTTGATCTAGCCCTTCTTTCTTATGTCACCATTTTGGTGGTGTGATCCTAGGTTTTGTTTGGTGTGATTTAGCTTGGCTTTGGATGGGTTTAGGCCATTCTTTGTTCTTGGTGTGTATGAACAAGAAAGTGATGTGGGGTTGTATTCGATGGTTTGGTTTGGTTGGTGTGTGTGTTACCTTTATCTGGTTACTTTTACTTGATTACTCAATGATGAACCTTGATTAAATTATTCTAATCCTAACTTTCGTTTTCTTTTAAGTTTTTGTTTATTTTGCAGGTACCAGATTTGAAGATCAAGACTTTAGTTTAGGTTTTTTACTTTTCTTTATAGATTAGTCACTTGTAATAACTCTCATATTCAATTGTAATCTTTAATTTATTTTTTTGTACTCTTTATTTTATTATTTTGTAATAAAGATTGTACTATCATTAATAAAGAAATATTATTATTTATTTATTTACTATTGTAAAGATCGTGGATGATTTTCATAAGTTACTTTTTTGTAACTTATTTATTGAATAAAATTATGAAATGGAGATTCTTATTCTTAATTGCTTTCTTTATATAAAGTTTGAGTTATTATTGGTTAACTCTTAGTTAAATCAAATACTCAAACATCATTCAAAAATCCTTTTGAATTATAATTCAAACACTCAAGTTTTTAAATTCAAATTTCATTTCCCAAAACACATGAGTCCATCAAGATCATATCAAAGTCTATAATAATCACCCTTCAAGACTATACCTAATCTCAAAGTATGAAAGAAACCTTGATCACTTTAGGTTTTTATTTGGCGAAAAAATCACCCACATTTTCACAGATGAATGCATGCAACATTTCAAATTCCTAAATCTACCCTTCGTTAGTTCCTAAATGTTGGGATGTTACAGACTTCCCCCCTTAAATGAAACTTCGTCCTGAAGTTTGTTGAGATGTACCTGAATAGTTCCGGATAGGCTTTTCTTAAATCCTCTTCTTTCTCCCAAGTGGCTTCCCTTTTAGGGTGATGTTCCCACTGTACCTTGCAATATTTGATTGCCCTATTCCTCAACCTTTTCTAGTTTTCTTCCAAAATTTTACAGGGCTTTTCAACATAGGTCAAGTCTGCTTGTAGTTCTATCTCCTGATGTGTGATTGCATCATCTAAAACTTTCAAACATTTACAAAGTTGTGACACATGGAAATATTATGCACTTGAGCCAATCTTGACGGTAACTCTAAAGCATAAGGTATATTTCTGTTCTCACTCAATATCTTGAATGGTCCGATGTATCTTGGACTCAATTTTCCTTTAACTCCGAACCTTTTCACCCCTTTCATTGGACTTACTTTAAAATATACCATATCTCCCACTTCTGGATGCCATGATCTTCGACTTTGATCAGCATAACTTTTCTGCCTGCTTTGAGCTATTTTCAGTCTATCCCTGATCTTATAAATGATATCTTGTCTTTCTTTGATATAGTCTGGTGCAAATTCTTTGCTGCTTCCAGGCTCATACCAACATATTGGTGATCTACACTTCCTTCCATATAGAACCTGATATGGAGCTGCCTTCAGATCACTCTGATAGCTATTATTATAAGAAAATTCTGCCAATGGTAGATGATCTTCCCATGTACCTCCAAAATCTAATGCACAAGCTCTTAACATGTCTTCTAGTATTTGATTGGTTCTTTCAGTTTGACCTCCTGTCTCAGGATGATAGGTTATGCTGAAATCTTACTTTGAACCAAGTTCTTCATGCAATTGCTTCCAAAATGCTGAAGTAAACACTGATCCCCTATCAGTTACGATCTTTTTGGGCACTCCATGCTTACTTACTATCTCTTTGACGTAAACTTCTACCAACTTCTCAGCATTATCTTTCTGATTTACTAGAATAAAATGTGCACTTTTAGTGAGTCTGTCCACAATAACCCATATCATATCCTTCCGCTTAGGTGTCATGGGAAATCCTGTGATGAAGTCCATACCTATTTCCTCCCACTTCCATTCGGGAATTTCCAAAGGTTGTAATGGTCCTGCTGGACTTTGATGTTCAACCTTAACCCTTTGGCAAGTATGACATACCGATACATATTTAGCAATATCCCTTTTCATGTTATTCCACCAGAATAGTTCTTTCAAATCCATATACATCTTAGTACTTCCTGGATGTATAGAATATGGTGTTTCATGTGCTTCTCTGAGTATGACATCTCTAATCTTAGTCACATATGGAACACAAATACGGTCTTGAAACCATAAAGACTCATAATCTCCAAGGCGAAAAACTGATTTTTGCCCTTGAGATATCCTCCGAATTTCTTCAGCAATGAAAGGATCTTCTGCTTGATGTCTGAAAATCTCGTGCTTAAGATCACTGTCCTGCTCTACAACTACCTCATAGTAGCTAATCCTCCAAGAACCTCTGTTCTAATCTTTCCAAGTCCATTTGTAACTCTTTTGGTAGCTCCGTATTGCTAGGCTGAATATCTGCACTCTTTCTGCTTAAAGCATCAGCTACAACATTTGCCTTCCCTGGAGTATAGTTGATTGTTAAATCATAATCTTTGATTAGTTCCAACCGAAGCTTCTATCTCATATTCAACTCCTTTTGAGTAAAGAAATATTTGAGACTTTTATGGTGAGTGTATAACTCACATCTAGCTCCATAAAGAAAATGCCTCCATCCTTTTAGCGCAAAAACTACCGCTGCTAACTCTAACTCATGAGTTGGATAGTTGACTTCATGTGGTTTCAGTTTTCTTGAACCATAAGCAATTACTTTCCGGTCTTGCATTAGCACACAACCCAAACCTTCTTTAGATGCATCACAGTATACTGTAAAGTCTTTCCCTATTTCAGGAACTGCTAAGATTGGATCTGTGGTTAACCTAGTCTTCAACTCCTGAAAACTTGCATCACACTTGTCATCCCAATTGAATGGTGTATTCTTTCTTAACAATTTGGTCATTGGTCCGACTATTTTGGAGAAACCTTCAATGAATCTCCAATAATAACCAGCCATTCCTAAGAAACCTCGAATTTGCTTCACATTGGTTGGTGCAGTCCACTCTAGTACTGACTGAACTTTAGATGGATTTACAGCAATTCCATCTTTACTGATCACATGACCGAGGAATTCTACCTCATCTAGCCAAAATTCACACTTACTGAACTTAGCATAAAGTTTATGTTCCCTTAGAGTCTACAATGCTATTCTTAAATGATCAGCATGATCTTCCTTATCTTTGGAATATATCAGAATATCATCAATAAAGACTATGACGAACTTGTCCAAATATGGCATGAAGATTTTGTTCACCAGATTCATGAATATTGCTAGTGCATTGGTCAAACCAAATGGTACTACCAGATACTCATGATGTCCATATCTTGAGACAAATATTGTCTTTGGAACATCCTCAGGCTTGATTTTTATTTGATGGTATCCAGATCTTAAGTTGATCTTTGAAAATACTCCGGCTCCTTCCACTTGATCAAACAAATCTTGGATCATTGGTAAAGGATACATATTCTTGATAGTAACATTGTTCAAATTTCTATAATCTCCACACATCCTTCTTCCACCATCTCTTTTATCCACAAAGATTACTGGTGTTCCCCATGGAGATACACTTTCCTGGATAAATCCTTTTCTGGATAACTCATCAATTTTCTCTTTGAGTTCTTTTAACTCTTTGGGTCCCATCTTATATGGTGCTTGAGCTATTGGTGTTGTACCAGGAATTAGATCAATAGTGAACTCTATCTCCCGATCTAGTGTCATTCCCGGTAGCTCTGCTGGAAAAACATCTTGAAATTCATTTACTATAGGAATATCTTCCAATTTGACCTCTTTCATTGAGTTCAACTGCAGATCCACCATAGTATGACTGTGCTTATCTTCTTGGTAAACTATCCTTGCTCCACTTGGAGTTTTGATTGAGACAGTTTTCTCCTCACAATTTATCTGAGCCCTGTGTTCCATCATTCAGTCCATCCCCAGCACTACTGCAATTCCCTTCAAAGGAATCGCATAAAGGTCTGCGAAGTATGTACAACCATGGATCGAGATAACTTGATCTTGTTTAATGTGGCGTACAATCACATTCCCCCTGCCGTAACTACGGTCATAGGGTTTTCTAACGTTGCCCTTCTAATCCCGAACTTATCACAGAATTCTTCAGAAATGAATGAAGTAGTTGCACCAGTATCAAATAGAACTTTGCCGGGATTGGTAAGGATATTGAGTGTACCTATCACTGCATGCTCCTAATTATCCACTTCCTCGAGGGTTGCACAGTTTAGTTTCCCGGTAGGTATGTTCCTTTTGCCATTGTTGTTCTTGCCATTATTTCCTCCTTTATTTTATTGTCCATTTCCTCCACTAGTTTGTCCTCCTCCCTTGGTAGGCCAACCTCCTGGTGGTTTGCTCGGACAATCGGGCTTGATATGCCCCTTCTGACCACAACCGTAACAGATCACTACAGGCTTCTTGCATTCCCTCTGTAAATGCCCTGGAATTCCACAATTGTTACAAATAGCATTCCTTCTAGGATTGGATTGATTTCCACCACTGCCCTTGTTATTGTTATTGTTACCATAGTTCTTGTTCCGGGGTTTGAACTCCAGATTGGGTTTAGGTTTACTCGCCTGAATTCTCTTGATTTCCTTCTTGGCTCTCTTCCTCCTATCCTCTTGGACATTCTTGTAGTCATCTTCAAAAGTAATAGCTGCATCCAGAAACTGCTGATAAGTTTGCTTATTAGCCAACCTTAACTGCATTATCACAAATGGATTTAACCCACGTAGAAAATTCTTCTTCCGCTTCTCTTCAGTGTTAACATCCTCCTCAGCATAACGAGACAGTTGACTAAACTCCCGGATATACTTCATAACACTAGTATATCCCTGCTGAAGCTCCTCAAATTCTCTCCGCTTCAACTCCATAACACTCTCCGGAACATGATATTCACGGAATCTCTGCTTAAACTCCTCCCAGGTGAACTCCCTTTCTGGTTGTTGCATGGCCAACTGATTCTCCCACCATGATGTGCAGGTCCAATCACAAGATGAGTTGCATACCTCAATTTCTCCTCATCATTGCAACGTACAGTCTTTAGTTTTCTTTCTGTATCTGCTAACCAATATTCTGCATCCATTGGTTCAGGAGCTGATGCAAAAGGTAACGGCCTTGCATTCTGTAAGTCAGATAGACTCACTCCTCCACCTTCAGGTGCCCTCTGATTTGCTCGTCCTAGCAACTCTTCCATGAACTTGTTCTGGGTCTCTTGCATCATTTGCATACACTGCATGAAGTTCTGCTCCATTAACGGCCTCATTGGTGGTGGTGGTGGCAATGCTCCCTGATTTGCTGCATCTGCATCGGCCTTCTCCTTGGCCTCTTGTTCCATTCGCTGCTGCTCAGTTTTGATTTCTACACCCGTATCCATGACCCTCTAGTCCTGCAACATAAAGCAATACTCATAATTACATCATGCACATGTGTTCTGAGCTCGACTTTACGCACAGAACTAGTCACACAATGAAGATTCAAAGAAAATCCAAATATGCATTTCACATATTATACATAATATCATAATAATACAAAGTCATTACAACATATACCATATAGGTATAATCACAACACTACCTTATTTATCTAACTATCTTATTTCTTGGAGTACAATACACGGTACTTGATATCGCTAACTAGTTGCCTACTTCTAGTAGTAACTACGCTCAGCATACATGCCTGATGTCCAACCGTGATGACGTGTCGTTCCTCGCACAGTTTGTGAAACAAATGGCCTTCCAGAAGGAACACAGTCAGTATCTGAAGTGTCAGGACTTGAGTTATTACTCAATCTGAGCGCATTGACTCCCTCCAGCTCAGCTTAAAAGTCTTCAGAAACATATTCAACATTATCTACTGCTTGCATCTCCTGAGCTTCATTCCTTGAGTTGTCAATAGGATACACAGATCCTGCTGCTTCCCAGGTGCTCCTTTGGGCAAGATAGTTAAACACTAAATAATGTATATTCCCTGGGTTTTGAGAAGATGTTGATGATTCAAACACTTTCTCCTCAGGATCTTCTTCTTCATCCTGATTATCTACCAACATGGCATTTCTACTACTGTTACTAGGGTTAATTCTTGCACCCATCCAGCTAGATTGTCCAACATTTCTGTCAGAACCATCTGTGGACATCTGGTGTTCATGAGATCCTTCATATGATCCCCTTCTCCAACCATCAGAATTCTCAATAGGAAGTTCTGAGTCAGAACCATCCTCTGAACCCCGTGGTACTGCATACCTCATATCCTTAGTAGGATCATATATAGGTTCAGGACTTGGTGAATAAGGATATGGTATAAAAGATTCAGGATCTATAGGTATATCCTTAAAGATAGGTGTTGCACTACTACTTGCTTCCTTCTCTAACTGGAATGCTAACCGCTTCCTCCTTTCCGGATCAATTAGATACTCTAACATGTCATTTTTTCTTCGACAATCACTTGATGTGTCTTGTAAAAAGATGCAATGAGTGTTCAGTATCTATCCATAAACCTGGAAGCTAACTTAGGATGCTTCTTAACCAAAGTAAGATGATTCGGTATAGGCTCCGAGTCTATAGAATCATGAGGTATCACAGAAAATGTGCTACCTTATAACTCCTTGGCTTTATGCTCCCGGATATTAGCTATCGCCTCCATAACAGCAACATGATATGCTGCTAAGTGACTCCTACCTTCACCTATATATAGATCGTGATACAATCTAAGCTCCTCTGGAAGTTGGATACTCACACGATACTTGGATAACATCCGACCATCATTATAGGTTATAGTGTTCACTGGAATTCTAGTTGGACAGCTAAAAATCTTTAAAAGTTGGCGAAGTTGGTCTGTGAATGATCCTTGATAATCATCAAGAGTCTCTTCTTTCCTTACCAAAGTCTGTTTTGGAAAATTTGGTGCCATAGCTCTGTATATCAGAAAAATAGTTTTGATTAGTAACCAATAATATATTGCATCATAACAAAGAATTATCGCACTAAAACATATAACGGAATATTCTCATTTGAATACCCATTATATTACTTTTAGAGAATTCTTTATCGTTGCTACACTCCTACAGGTAATACCCTTTACTAGGTTTCCAACCTAAGGTCAAAGCAATTTTCTCTAATACCAACTGCGGTGACCCAGCATACCACTGCATGTGTAGTACACTATAGTCGTTGACATGACACCCACAGACCACCGTTCCGTAAATATTACATCCCTCAGAGTGGTACAACAGAAATATTGTGGGTCCATATTACAAACATTCACACATCATTATTATTATAATACCAGAAGTTCAAGACTTCAAAAGGTTTCAACTTACAAACAAAATATAAAGTGTTTCAGTGGAATTTAAAAGTAGCAACTCCAACTAGGAGTTGAGCTCAGCAGCTTATTCTATAGAGTTCATGCTGCTCGGCTCCGTTGGTTACTACTAACTAGGATACTTAGTTGGACTCGTTATCATCAACACCATAGCGGATTTCGTAATCCACTCCTTCAACACCTCCTGACGTGGGCTCGTAGAACACATCTTCTTGACATTCAGCTACATACATTGGCACGTCTTCGGGATCCTTAGAGTCTAAGCAAGGGATCAAAGGAAAGGATGAGTAACAACGTTACCCAACAAGTTCATTATATGCAAGGTGGGAAGTTTGATGCTCTAACTACCACCTCAGACTATAAGTCCTTGACACAATGCAGTTTTTGTAAATCTTTCTTCAAAGATTGATTTTATTATAAAAATCTATGACCATCAGCCTTCACAGGTTGACCAGAACTTTCATGGAGTTCCTTTCCTGCCGCGTTCGTAGCTCCTTCCTGGAACAAGGAGTAACAAGTTACAATTCTTACACTCTGCAGAGGTGCGTTACTTTACCCATGAGAGATCAACTCCTTGTTCACAACCGGGCGTACTTTCCCGTCCACAATTCCATGATGTGGGGCCCAGTACTTGGTCCAAGCCAATCACTGCCCCCCTTCGCGACATCGCATGCCTCCTTGGTGTACACCATGCCCACATATTGAATTACGACAATGGTTTGTACAAACCGTTAGATGACAGAACTATCGTGGAACATTGAGGGTTCCCACCCATATACTGCATATCCTCTACGGATTACCAATTAATATGCATGCTATGAGGATAACAGCCACGACCTGCACATCCGGCTTCATGCGAGAGGAAGAAGATACAGCTAACTTCTCTGTCCCATTCCAAAACTCATGGCTAACGCGTATTATACGGCGCTAGAATCACTGATGTCAGGGGTTATTAAGTCCCTAGTTGATCATCATTGTTTCAAATAGGACCATAAGTTCTATTGCTCCATTATATCATCACTTAGGATTGATATCTATGATTTCTTTATTTGTGAAAATAATATTTTCTTTCTTTAAAGTATATATGATAACACACAATTTGTAAATACTTTGATAAAGACTCTTCCAAGGATATGAGCAAGTGATGAACTTGCCTTGTGATGGCAAGGTAGTGAAGTCTAATGCTTGCACTGGACCTTGAGCTTCTATGTCTACAAAAACATCATTATTGCCCGGTAAGGACAATATTTAAAGAAGCAAAATGATTATGCAAAGTAATGTAATGCATTATTTAGCTTTATATGTATTCTCCCCCATTTATTTAAATTATAAAAATTCTTTTAATAGTAAATAATTTATAAATATTAATTTTCTTAATATTTATTGAATATTGTATTCTTTTATTTTATTTGAATTATTATAGATTTAATAATTCCTTTAAGAATTATCATTATCAAAAATTGTTATTAAATATTTTTTTAGTATTTTTATAAAATACTATAATATTAATATATAATGAAAGTGATTTTTATTTATTTTTATCACCTTTCAATAATTTTGTAAAATTCCATAAGGAATATATAAATTACAAAATTCTTAATAAACTTTATATGTCTAAAATTTTATTTCTTAATTTATTTGAATAGTTTGGATTATTGTAAATCCAAAAATATTTTATTTATAAATTTTGGACTTTTATTTTATTTTCTAAAATTTATTTAAATTCAGGGGCATTTTGGTCTTTTCCAATTATTAAAACAGACTCTAAATGATTTGGGCTGGCCATTTGGGTTTATTGGGCCCTTGTGGCCTAGTAGGGCAAAGGCAAAATAGCACCCCTAAGGGGTATTGGCCCAACCTAGCCCAACACTCTTTGTCTTCTCTCTCGAGCTCACCCTTCTTCTCCTCCCCCGACCCCGAGGTCTGCGGTGTTGCCACCGGCGATTCCCGCCGTCGTGGACCGCGCTGGCCGCCGGTGCAGGAAGAGGTTGTCGACTCTGCTCTCCCCTCCTGTCCAATTGGATTTGGACCTGGAGCCCTCCTGCGACCAGATCGATGCCGTCCCGAACCCTAGGGTTTGGGGTTGGCGTTGATCTGATGCCGCCGCTGCTGTCGTGTGCCAAATAGATGCTTCTCGCCTCCAAGCGTGGCTATGGTCGCCGTTGTGGCGCTATATGGGTCGCAACGCCCCCTATGGGGTGCTTCCCGTGCCGCCATGGTCGTCGGCTCCTCTGCTTCCTCTTCTATTCTACAGCGAGGACCTTTGGTGAGTGCTTCCTCTCCTCTCGTGCTCTCTGTGCTAGGCCCTCCCATGCTAGATGTTGGTAGTGGCCTTCCTGGTTACTGTCCTGTCCTGATTAGGGTTCTTGGTTCTGCTTAGGGTTCATACCCTGTTGTTGATTAAGTAACTGATGAATTGGATCATGTGTTAATGATCCTTGAACCTGTTAAGTGGTGACTTGTTGTGGCTTACTGCTGATAATTAGTTGTGGTGATGCTAGTGGTTTATCAGATGATTCTATGGATTAATTTTGATATGGTCAGATGATAAAGTTGCTCTAGAAGCAATATTTGGAATTCTAGTGTTTTAATAACACACCATTGTCATTACTTGGTTAATGAAAGTGAGTGTTATGTGATGAAGTCACTGTATTAGCACTTTTTGGCTTTAAGAATTCATATGTAGTTTGAGATCAAATGGTTTCAAACAGTGAAGATATACACATGAATTTTCTTAATTACGATTCCTGTGATGACAGGAAAATGATTTGTAGTTGGTTGGTTGAATCTGTGAAGATTAAATTCTTAATATGATTAGTGTAGAACTGTTCTTGTGACACCATCTTTGTATGGCACACAAGATTAGATTCTATTTCTTGGTTTGGTTTGGTTCAAGCTTAAAATGAGTTTGGCATTAAAGATAAGTAGAAACTTCTTTTCTTAAATCCCTAAGACCCATGATGTTGGTCTGAGGTTTAGGGATTAATCCTTTAACTTGTTGATTCACATGGATGGGTTCTGGTAGTGATACCAGCTACTGTTTCTTGAATCAAAGTTTGGGAAAATGATGGTAGGCTTGATCACTTGTATATATCCATAAGATTAAATTCTAAGGTGCTACTCTTGTCTTAGAGATGTGCCTAGAAGTTTAAATCTTAACTATGTTCATTCTTGAATTGAAATATAGCTTGATAGCTAGATCAATGATGTTGTTCTGAGATTTAGTTGGATCCTTATACTTTTCTGATTAATTTTAGAGTTTAAAACCTTAGTGATGGATTCGCCCCCACTTGGGTGCTTTCTGAGAGTTTGAGTAAAAGACAGATCATGTATTCTTGTCTAATCTTAAACTGATAGATCATGTGATGGTCTATTTACTCACCACTGTCACTTGATGTGGGGTTTCCTGTGGTTGATCTTGATCTGATGCTCCCTGGTATTTCCAGCTCCTGGCTTGTCCTTGATCTAGCCCTTCTCTTCCTGGTCCTGATGGCTTGATCTTGGGCTTGCTATCCACCTGATCCACCCCTTCTTATGTCACCATTTTGGTGGTGTGATCCTAGGTTTTGTTTGGTGTGATTTAGCTTGGCTTTGGCTGGGTTTAGCTGCTGCCTGCTGTTCTTGGTGTGTATGAACAAGAAAGTGATGTGGGGTTGTATTACCACGGCTGTGCTGATGGTTTTGTTTGGTTGTGTTGTTGTTGTGGTGCTGACAGCACACACCATGCAGTTTGGTGTGTGTGCTGCTTGTGTGCCTGCTGTACAGATTGTGGATATGTTCTGGTTGTGAAGTTACCTTTATCTGGTTACTTTTACTTGGCTGGTGAAATTTGCCCCTTTTTAAAAGATTACTCAATGATGAACCTTGATCAGTGCACTTCACTATCAAGTCTGAGAGTAAATTATTCTAATCCTAACTTTCTTTTTCTTTTAAGTTTTTGTTTATTTTGCAGGTACCAGATTTGAAGATCAAGACTTTAGTTTAGGTTTTTACTTTTATTTATAGATTAGTCACTTGTAATAACTCTCATATTCAATTGTAATCTTTAATTTATTTTTTTGTACTCTTTATTTTATTATTTTGTAATAAATATTGTACTATCATCAATAAAGAAATATTATTATTTATTTATTTACTATTGTAAAGATTGTGGATGATTTTCATAAGTTACATTTTTGTAACTTATTTATTGAATAAAATTATGAAATGGAGATTCTTATTCTTAGTTGCTTTCTTTATATAAAGTTTGAGTTATTATTGGTTAACTCTTAATTAAATCAAATACTCAAACGTCATTCAAAAATCCTTTTGAATTATAATTCAAACACTCAAGTTTTTAAATTCAAATTTCATTTCCCAAAACACATAAGTCCACCAAGATCATATCAAAGTCTATAACGATCACCCTTCAAGACTATACCTAATCTCAAAGTATGAAAGAAACCTTGATCACTTTAGGTTTTTATTTGGCGAAACATTTACCCACATTTTCACAGATGAATGCATGCAACATTTCAAATTCCTAAATCTACCCTTCGTTAGTTCCTAAATGCTGGGATGTTACAGTTTAGCCACCTCTTCCGCCGCCCCGCCCCCGGGGAGATTGTTCTTCGTAGGGGGCCGTGCAATAGTAGATTAGATATTACTTCGCCAAAATGTTCTCGTCGGCCGCTTGACTGGCGTTTCGCGTCGTCCACAGTCGCATGTCGTCACGCGCCTCTACTTCAACCTCGGCGTCGACTCAACTCCGGCAAATCATCGCCAACGATCGTGCCAAGGAGACTCTGCGCGGAGCCCCAAGGGACGCCTTCGCGTGTTGCGTCGGCTTCCCCATCCTCACGTCGTCACCATGTCGGCCCGTCTTCGCCAACATCGACTGGGACGCATGTCGCCTAGTGCGCGCCATGTCTTCAACAAAGGGTTGCACCTTCATCACCCGTGGTCATCATCGCCGACAACCATCTACACCAACAACATCGTCACATTGTCGCCGCCACCACCAATCGTGGTCATCGCCAACGCCAACAAGTTCTTCTCCACAAGCGACGCCGCTCTCATACCAGCAGAAAATACGGGTCTAATCCCCAAAATCGACTACCGCAACAATTCAATCGCCATCAACAATTACCTCTTCGTCTTCGTCCACCACGACCTCGCCGCTAGAGTTGTAGTCTAATTTTTTTTGCACTAAATTAATTTTCTTATTGTAACTACTTCATCTACTCCGACAAATCGGCGTACAACTTCTACGCACCGACCGTTCATGGAGAATTTCTCTGCTGCTCCCTCCGGCTTTGGCTCGCATGGCTCGTGATGGTCCCTATCTTCACACATCCGATATTGGCAACATCGATGCGTGCCTTCGTCCCCGACATGCTCCCGAGTTTGGCAAGATCGGAAAGGCGTGTCGCCTACCTCGACTACTCCAACTCTAGCTACGTCTACCTCAACTACTATGGCGAATTCTCTCGGCTCAACGACGACATCGACCACAACACAACATCATCGACTTCATCAATGGCGACAACTTCACCAACGACACCATCGACCGCCACTACAGCGCCTCACTTTCGGCTACATCAACATCAACATCCACCGACATCCTCTCCAGTCTGCGACTTCAGATTATGCTCACTCCTGTTGTTCGCGTCACTACCGATCCGACTGCGAGGGGAGGGGAGGGTGTTAGACTATATTACAGTTATGTTATATTTGGTAGTTTAAGTTTGTAATCTAATTCTATCTCTATTAGTCTTGTTTCCCCCCAAGCCTTCTAGCACTATATAAACAGCCCAAGGGCTCACGTTGTAATCACCTTTTGCAATATCAATATAATCTATACTTCCGCAATCTTTCATTCACGGTGCTCCCCGAGGGTTTCTTCGGGTGGGTTGGGTTTCCGGACTAGGGTTTTCGAATAGTTGTCTTATTAAAAGTCAAACTATAGCAATCCACGGTCATTTTTCCTATAGTAATGTCTTACATACTATATGAGTTCCCAAATTGTAGAATTTTAATAGTGGAGATCAGAAGTAGAAGTAATTAACAATGATATTACATACACCATATAATATATGTGATGTTACCTTGATGAAGGCATCGCCGTGCACCTTGTGTTGACCTCACTCGTGTTACTCCGGGGAAAACCCTAAGATCTTCGGGTCGAGCGATGGAGGTGCCCCAGTGTTGGTATCGCGTTCTCTCCTGGGAGTATTGCCTGTGGAGCAGCGTTGGATGGAAGCGGCAAGAGGGGTGGAGCGGCTAGCGCGTTGAGGATGGTGCTGCTTGGCACTGAGGTGGTGTCGGTGGCTGGTGTGTCGATAGTCTGCATATCTATCTACATGTTGTCGACGGGTTGGCGGAAGATTATGAAGGCGGCGACATCCGGAGCATGGGCGTGGGTGCAACTCTATGGATATGTGATACGTTGGAAATGTATCTATAATTTTTTATGCTCCATGCTTGCTTAGTATCTACTTTTCTCTACTTGTCCACACTTTGAGGTGCTTTTTTACATGTTTTCTGGTACTAACCAATTAACAAGTTGCCAGAGTGCGAGTTGCCTGTTTTCTGCTGTTTTTGGTTTCAGAAAAGTTAGTAAAGAAATATTCTCGGAATTGGACGGGACGAAGGACAAAGTCAATTAATTTCCGTGGGGAACAAGAAGTCCAGAGGAGAGCCGGAGGGGCCGGCCAGAGGAGTCAAACCCCTCAGGCGCGGCCACAGGTGGGACCGCGCCTGGCTAGGGTTTGGTGGCCCTGGCCGCTTCCCGGTCTCGCCCCTTCGCCTATAAGAAGCCCTGATGCAGAAACCCTGAGTACCCGATCAGAAATCCACGAAACCGTCTATAGCCGCCGCCACCATTGTCCCTAGATCAGGGGGCATCTGAAGTTCTTCTTGGCACCCTGCCGGAGGGAAGATCATCTCGGAGGCCTTCTCTCCGGTATAATTCGTGAGTAGTTCCACCTTGGACTATGGGTCCATGTAGTAGCTAGATGGTTGTATCTCCTCCTTTGTGCTTTCATGTATAGATCTTGTGAGCTCTGTTCATGATCAAGATCTAATCTATTTGTAATCATGCATGTTGTGTTTGTGGGGATGCGATGGATATTGAGATTATTATGTTGGTTTTATTATTTTGGTTTTATTAATGGTTTTATATTTATGATTCTATCATGTTTGTGTTGTTTGTGATCTTGCATGCTCTCTGTTTCTAGTGGTTATCTTGGCCAAGTAGTTGCTAGTGACTCCAAGAGGGGGTATTTATGCTCGATAGTGGGTTCATGCCTGTAGTTTCCAAGGGAAGTGACAATAATCTCTTTGGTTGTAGATGTGATGTTGCTACTAGGGAGAAAACAACGGTCTCTTGTTCATGGAACATGTGGACTGTTTACCTTACACACTTTGCTTAAAGCAGTTGTCTGTTGCTTGCAACTTGATACTAGAGGGGGTTCGGATGATAACCCGAAGGTGGACTTCTAGTCATAGATGCAGTTGGATGACGGTCTATGTATATTGTTGTATTGCCCAATCAACTTCATAGGATCTTTCTGGCTAGTAATTGCTTTGTTATGCCTTGCTCAGTTCCTGTCAATTGCCCCGCTGTAATTTGTTTACCCTTCATGCCATGTTGTTTATCCAAGGAGAGCACCTCTAGTGAACTATGGACCCCGGTCCAATCTTTACCATTGATACATCTTCAACTGTTACCTATTTACTTGCTGCAAACCATTACCTTCCACACCATACGTTTAATCCTTTGTTACAGCAAACCGGTGAGCTTGACAACCTCACTGATTCGTTGGGGCAAAGTCTTGAGTTTGTGTTGTGTAGGTCTCCGCGTTGCTTGCAACACTTATGTGATGTTTCCTTCCTCCTACTGGTTCGATAACCTCGGTCTCAACTGAGGGAATACTTGCTGTTGTACTCTTCACACCTTGCTCTTGGGGTTTCCAACAAGACTCCACATCAAGCACCAAGTTCTCTGGCGCCACCAAGGATTCATCAACAAGTTTTCTGGCGCTGTTGCTGGGGAGGCTAAGGACGTCTTTACTAGGGGAGTCCTTAACTTCCTTTCTCTTTACTTTGTTTTTAGTTTGCTCTGTTTCTTTTGCTTGGTTTTGTTTGCCTCTTTTCAAAAAACCCCAAAAAATTAGTCTAGTTTGATTTGCTTGCTTTATTCAAAAACACAAAAAAATAGTTCCTGCTCTAGCTGCTGCTGCTGTTTTTGGATTGCCCGCCTTTGCCAAAATGAACTCTGCTGAGAACACCAAGTTGTGTGACTTCACTAGCACCAACAACAATGATTCCCTTAGCACTCCTATTGCTCCACCTGCTCCTGATGCTAGCTTTTATGAAATTAAGCCTGCTTTGTTGAATCTTGTGATGAGAGAGCAATTTTCCGGTGCTGGTTCTGATGATCCTGCTGCCCATGTCAATAGCTTTGTTGAACTTTGTGAGATGCAAAAATATAAGGATGTAGATGGAGATATTATTAAGCTCGGGCTTTTTCCTTTCTCCTTGAGGGGAAAATCTAAAGAATGGTGCTATCTTTGCCTAAAAATAGTATTGATTGTTGGACTAAGTGCAAAGATGGTTTTATTGGAAAGTACTATCCTCCTGCTAAGATTATTGCTATGAGAAGTGACATTATGAAATTTAAACAACTTGAGAGTGAACATGTTGCTCCTGCTTGAGAAAGAATGAAATCTTTGGTTAAAAATTGCCCTACTCATGGACTCACTGCTTGGATGATTATCCACACTTTTTATGCAGGTTTGAACTTCTCCTCAAGAAACCTGCTGGATTCTGCTTTGGAGGTACCTTCACGCCTCACTTTGGGTCCGCAACAAGGCTCCTTGATAATATGATGGTTAACTACTCTGAATGGCATGTTGAGAGAGCTCCACATGGTAAGAAGGTAAATTCTGTTGAGGAAACTTCCTCTTTGAGTGAAAAGATTGATGTTATTATGGCTATGCTTGTTAATGGGAAAGCTCCTCTAGATCCTAATAGTGCTCCCTTAGCCTCTTTGATTGCTCAAGAAGAGCAAGTTGATGTGAACTTCATTAGAAACAATAATTTCAACAACAATGCCTATAGGAATAATTTTGGTGGTAACAACTATAAGCCTTATCCTCCTAATAATGGCAACTCCTATGGAAACTCTTACAATAATGCTAGAAGTGCCCCCTCTGAACTTGAAGTCATGCTCAAGGACTTTATTAGTAAACAAACCACTTTCAATAAGACTATAGAGGAAAATCTTTTAACTATTGAGAAAAATATATCCTCTTTGTGTGAAGCTCAAACTTCCTTGGTTAATAAAATGGCTGCTAAACCTGAAACTATGGAAAACACCTTTGCTACTGCTCATGCCATACAAGTTACTATTGATGAAAATGTTAGGCTGGTAGCTCAACTTCATGCTAGGTGGGAAAGGGAAGCTGAAATTGATAGAAATAATAGTGTGTGCACTATCACCACTAAACCACAAGTAGCCCCTATTCCTCCTCCTACTATGCCTAAGCCTAGTGAGCCTACTACTAGTTATGCTAAATTTGACTTTGATATTGATGGTTGCAATATTTCTGAAGTGATTATGTTATTGCAAAAGCTTGCTAGAATTCCTGATGCTAGTGATATGCATGTTGCTTTCACTAAACATATTACAGATGCTCTTGTTAAGATTAAGGAAGAGAAGCTAAAACAGAAAGCTTCTATTCAGAGGAAAGTAGAAGATAGTTGGGAGCCCGTTATTAATATGCAAGTGAATGACTTTAATCTCAAAGCTTCATGTGATCTTGGTTCTAGTGTCTTTATTATGCCTAGGTAGATTTATGAAATTCTTGATTTGCCACCATTAGAAGATTGTTATTTGGATGTCCCACTCAATCATAATGCTAAGAAGAAACTCATGGTAAGTGTTAATGATGTTCTTATTATGGTTAATAATGCTTATGTCCCTGTGGATTTCTATGTTTTGGATGTTGAATACAATGCTTCTTGTCCTATTACTTTGGGAAGACCTTTTCTTAGAACAGTTGGTGTCATCATTGATATGAAAGAAGACACCATCAAATATCATTTTCCATTCAAGAAAGGTATTGAACACTTCCCAATGAGAAGAGATAAGTTGTTTTTTGCTCCTCCTTTGAAAGCAAGGTTTGATGTTAATGCTTCCTCATTTGAAAATACTTGATTCTTCTTGCTTCTTGTGCCTAACTTAAATGCGTTAAAGAAAAGTACTTGTTGGGAGATAAACCAAGAGTTTCCTTGAGTCTTGGAATTTATTACTTCTGTAATGACCTCTCCTTATCATTTTTGTTTGCTTTTTATCCCAAGAATGACCTCTAATGAGAGGGAAGTAAGATTTGGGGAGTTGCTATCCCGAAACAGATTTCTGTCCTCCACCAAAAAAATTCGTGAGGAGGCTCTGTAACTAAGATTGAGCTCAAAATTTTCGAATAAATCCCCCAGTATGTTAGCTAACGTTCGTTAGTTCAACACTTTTTTATTTGAGCAACTGAAGATGTTTGAAAAAAATCGTTTCTACCTGCTTATCTGTTTTGACAGATTTTTGCCATTATTTGCATTTGCTTCTTATTGATTCCTTTTTGAGCTCTCTTCAGGTAAATTGAGTTTCTTTTAAGGAGTTACTACAGTAGCTTGTGTTTTTAGTGAAAATCCTTGCTGTTCCAAAGCTTTGCCAATGGTCTAATATCTTTTGAATAAGCTAATGTTGCTAATGAAGATTGTGTGAAGTTTTGTATGAAGGAAAATTTTCAGGTATAGAGAGAGAATGATGCAATGCGATGAAGAATGGACAAAAGCTCAAGCTTGGGGATGCCACCATGGTGTCACCCCAAGAAATATCTAAGAGGTACAAGCGTCAAAGCTTGGGGATGCCCAAGGCATCCCCTTCTTCATCAATAAAAAGCTCAGGTCTGTCTAGACACTTCGTTTCTATTGTTTCATGCACAATTGTGTTGTTCTTGGAGCGTCTTAGTTTTAGTTTGCTTTGCTTAGTTTGCTTTAGTAGTTTGGACCCCCGTTCTCGCTGTGTTGTTTTGCAAATAAGGTTGCTTGGTGTTTGGAAAGGAGTAGTAAGTTCTTGCTTGAAATGCAAGAAGAGCTTGCATTGACTGTGACTTAGACTTTAGCATGACATGCTAGGTGTTGTTTTAGCATTATGCTTAGTGATTATTGTTGTAGCATGTTTTGTTCCAAATAATTGGGATTACTTAGTGTGCCTTGAAGAAATTATGCATTGTTTTAGCATGCAAAAGCATAGTATTGTGGTATTCTCCTTTGATGTTTTGCTTGGGTTGACTTGGCACATACTCACACCATGTGATGACTATGACAAGTCACCATTAGCCTCTATGATCATTTAGTCCTTGACTTGTAGTAGCACTCTTTGCTTTGATTAGTTTGCTCTGTTGCATTGCATAATTATGGCCATTATTGCTCTCTTAGTTGGTTGCTCCCGGTCTTTTGCTAGACTCCACTTGTATGAGTAAGTTCTACTCATGCTTCCAACTCCCAAGAAACCAAGTTATTCAAAAGTGTCCACTATAAACTCCTATGTATGGTGTGTTACACCATTCTAAGTATATTCTTGTTTTCATCTATCTTCCAATTAAAAACTATTTTGTTATGTGAAAACTTAGTGATTAAAGCCCTCACGAACTTGATGGCACACTTTATATTCTTTGCCCCTAATAAACTTGAACCATTGTGACAACTTTGTTGGAATTATCAGAACCGTGATGTCACGGGGAACGTTTTCAACATTGCACCTGTACCTTGTTGTACTCAGTTGATATCATGTTATTTTGTCTATGTATGTCACCAGTGTGAAATAAAGAGGGAACTTGTAAGTCCATGGAGTTTGTATCCTGTGTTAGAGAAACGCCTGGGCCGCTAGCCTAAGCCATGCCTAATCATGGTGGAAACTTGCAGCATCACCATAGTGACATCTATGAAGCATTCTTCTTATAAAAAAAGAGACGCATTGAGAAAAGAGTAAAGAGAGAAAAAATCACCATATTCTCATGGTACATAAGAAGAATTGTTGAGATGCTCATTGTCTTCTTGCCTTGTCATTTTGGTTATGGGAAAGCTCATGTACCATGTGCAAGGGGTACCCCGTTGGCGGTTCTCAATGATATGCAAATACTTATAGTGACAAGAACTTACCTGGACCCAAAGTTGAGTATGCATGAGGTGTGGCCCTCGTATTCAAGGGGCATGAGATTGCCAACTTATACTTCGTCAAGCATATACTCCATCTTTGCCACTTTAGCCTTAACCACTTCAAGATGCTTATGATAGGGGAAATAAGGGCTGAAAGCTAACTAGTACCATAATTTCTGGAAGCTCCTTTTGAAACTTGTAATCACTGCTTCATTTACAAAAAGGCCTTTCTTCCACCATTATTGAGTCTCCACCTTCTACCTTTAGGCACCATTAAGAGAGCATAGTTGTCATTCTGTATGCAGTGTTCCAAAGCTTATTAATTGATGCATATTGCGTTATTACTTGCTCTTGTGCTATTTGTTTCTAGTCACCCTTGTGAACTTTGCAGGTGTCCTATGCATTATATTGCTACTCTATGAGGGACAAGATGATTGTTGGAATTATGCCCTAGAGGCAATAATAAAGATGTTATTATTATAATTCTTGTTCATGATAAAGTTTATATTCCATGCTAGAACTGTATTAAGCGGAAACATTAATACTTGTGTGGTTTGTGAACAACACCGTGCCCCTGGTACGCCTCTAAGGACTAGCTCATTGATCAATGATGGTTAAGGTTTCCTAACCATAGACATGAGTTGTCAATTGATAATGAGATCATATCATTGGGAGAATGATATGGTGGATAGACCCAAACTAAGCGAAGCAATTAGATCGTTTCATCGTGTTCATCTTTGCGAAGCTTTTCCTATGTCAAATATTGTATTCCTTAGACCATGAGATAATGCAACTCCCTGGTACCGGAAGAAAGCTTTGAGGTCATCAAACGTCATCCTATGAGAGGGTGATCATAAAGGTGTCTCTCAGGTGATCGGAAAGTATATGTTGGGTTGTATGTATCGAGATGGGATTTGTCCCTCCCAAGTCGGAGAGATATACTGGGCCCACTGTAATCGATATCAACACCGCTTGCAAGCATGTGGTTAAGGAGTTAATCACAAAGTGATATCGGATTACGAACGAGTAAAGTACTTCTGTGAACGAGATTGAACTAGGTATGACAGTGCAAGCGATCGAATCTCGGGCAAGTAAAATATCGCGAGACGAAGGGAATATATATGGGATTGATTGAATCCTGGCATCGTGGTTCATCCGATATGATCATCTATGAATGTGTGGATTCAATATGGGTGCCTGCACCCGCTGTTGATTATTGATAGAAGATCATGTTCGTATTCTCGAACCCGCAGGTCACACACTTAACGATCTCGACGCTAGGATAGATTGGATAATTGGTTTATGAATTTTTGTTCGAGTCTCGGATGGGATCCGGATATCACGAGAGGTTCCGGAATGGTCCGGAGAATAAGATTCATATAAAAGGCAGTTTTGGAGTTCGAATTGTTCCAAGTTAATCGGTATTGTGGAAGCTTCTAGAACCTTCGGAAGGGGACCAACGTGGCCCCACCTTCCGGGAGGGGCATGGGCCTATGAGGGAGTGTCCTGGCGCATTGGGCCAGGGCACAAGGCCCCATAGGGCCCAGCCGATTCTAGAGAGATTTGACTGCTTAAATCTCGGATAGAATTTCTAGATAAGGGAGAGTTTAAATCGTTTAAATCTAGAGATAGGATTTATAGATAAGGAAAGTTTAAATTGTTTAAACTAGAGATAGGCTTGGAGGAGGGCAGGGCTGGGCCCCCCCCCCCTCTATATATAGAGGGTGCGCCTCCCCCCACACACACACCTCCCTCCAAGCCCTAGCACTTTGCCGCCTTCCTCTCCTCCCCTGTTTGTAGGCGAAGCCTGCAGAAATTCTCCACCATATACACCACGCCGTGTTGTAGATCCAATCTATCTCCACCATACTCGCTGGTCCGAGGAAGGAGGAGACGCCGAGGTGCTGCGCAGGTGCATCTCATGGAGGCACCGCCACTTGTGGTCCTAGATCGGATCGGATCACGAGGAGGAGAAGCGACTACATCACCCACGCTCAAGAACGCTCACCGTGTGAATCTTCAAGGGTATGAAGATCTAATCCAATCTCTCTCGTTGATTGCATCTCTTAGATTAGATCTTGGCTTTCCCTCTGTTCACATCCGTTGAAAATTTTGATTTACTATGCCGCGAAACCCTTCAGTGGTATCAGAGTTAGATCTATGCGTAGATGTGTTCCACGAGTAGAACGCAACATGGTTGTTGCGGGCGTTGATGTTTTCTGTTGCAAGCCTCTTGTTTGTGTTCTTCTTATGACGCGGGATAGTGAGATTGAAGCGGTCCAGGCCAACCTTACGCGACGTCGTCGAGACCGCTCCGACTTGACGTGTGGCTTGTACCACACATGCGGCTGGTGGATGTCACTTTCTCTCACTATAGTTGTCATGGGATTAACACCGGAGTTTGGCAACCATAATATCACCGTTGTGGCTTTCCGTAGGTAAGAATCGTTCTTAGCATCTACTCCCATAAAGCCACGTAAAACATGCAACAACAAAGTAGAGGCGTCTAACTTGTTTTTGAAGGGAGTGTTTTCTGTGATGTGGTATGGCCCAAGATGTGATGTCTATATTGTATGCGATGATCATGTTTTGTAATGTTTCACGACTTGCATGTCGATGAGTACACAACCAGCAGGAGCCATATGGTTGTCTTTATAATTGTGTATGACCTGCGAGTCAACTTCTTATACGCCATGTAATAGCTTTACTTTATCGCTAAGTAGTTAGCAATAGTTGTAGTTGCTATTCGTGGTGGAGTCAATCATGGTGGAGTGATGGAGATCATGCCGGAACGCACAAGATGGAGATCATTGCGCGAAGATTGGCTATACCATGTCACATAAAGTTATATGCATGTGATGTTTATCCTTTATGTATCTTATTATGCTTAGATCGTGACGGTAGCATTATAAGATGATTCCTCACTTAAAGATCAAGATAAAATTGTGTTCTCCCAAGTATGCACCGTTGCGAAGTTCGTCGTGTCCAAGCATCACGTGATGATCGGGTGCTATAGACTCTACGCTCACATACAACGGGTGCAAGCTTTTGCACACGGAAATACTTGGGTCTAACTTGACGAGCCTAGCATGTATGCACATGGCCTCGAACACAAGAACCGAAAGGTTAAGCATGAGTCATATGAATGATATGATCGACACTTCGTTGTCCACCATTGAAACCACATCTCTTCTCATGATGATCAGATTTGGTGTGGTGAATTTGGATCGTGTTCACTAAACAACTTGAGGGATGTTGAATTTAGTGGCAGTTCATCTAGTAATTTGATTAAGTTGAACTATTTATCATGAACATAGTCTAAATTGTACTTGCAAATACTGTAGATCCAATGGCCAAGTCCAACTTCAACTTCAACGTTTTTGCTGAGAAAGAAAAGCTTAGAAACAATGGGTCTAACTTCACCAACTGGTTCCGCAATCTAAGAATCATTCTGTCTGGCGGACAAAAGGACTATGTCCTTGAGAAAGCGTTAGGTAACCCTCACTGCAATCGCTAGGCTGATGAGAAAGCTGTCTATCAACAAGAAAGATGATTATGGTGTGATTAAGAGCACCATGTTGTTTGCTATGGAACCGAGCTTCAAAATCGTTTTGAAACCTATCCGGCCCTTTGAGATTCTCGAGGAGCCGAAAACCATGTTTCGACTCAAGCCCGCTCGAGAGATATGAGATCTCCGAGAAGTTCTTTAACCGCAAGATGGAGGAAGGAGTTCCGTTAGTGAGCACGCCATAAAGATGTCGGGCTACACTCAACGCTTGAGCAACCTGGAATGCACGATTCCAGAGGAGCTCAAGATTGATGTGGTTCGCAATCACTCCCTCCCAGCTACAAAAGTTTTGTAGTGACTCATAATCGATTGGTTCCACCGATACGATCACTAAGCTCTTTGCTAAGATGAAAGTAGCGAGGTGAACATCAAAAGAATAATCATGTGTTGATGGTCAACAATCCCCCACCTTTAAGAAAGGTAAGGAGCAAGGAAGCCCTTTAATGCCCCTCGCCGAGAAGAATCTCGTGTCCGGTCCTAACGGACCGAGTGCTTCTATTGCAAGGACAGGGTCACCGAAGCTTAATCGTCTGAAGTACTTAGCGACAAGAAGGTCGGCACCATCAAAGGTATATTTGATATACATGTTATTGATGTTTTCCTTACTAGCCCTCGTTGTAGTGCCCGGTATTTGATACGGTTCGCTTGCTAATATTTGTAACTCAAACAGAGCTACGGAATAGACGGCGGCCATAGGGATGAGGTGACGATGCGCGTTGGCAACGGATCCAGAGTTGATGTGATGGCCGTCGGCACGCTCTCCTTAGTTTTACCTTCAGGATTAGTTTTAAACCTTAATAAGTGTTATTATGTGCCTGCGTTGAGCATGAACATTATTTTCGGATCATGTTTATTGCAAGACGGTTATTCATTTAAATCGAAGAATAATGGTTGTTCTATTTATATGAGTAACATCTTTTATGGTCATGCACCTCTAGTGAATGGTTTATTTCTTCTAAATCTCGAAAGGGATGAAACACACATCCATAACATTGAGGCTAAGAGATGCAAAGTAGATAGTGATAATACTACTTATTTGTGGCAATCGCTGCTCAGGTCATATTGGTGTAAAGCGCATGAAGAAACTCCATTCGATGGACTTTGTAGTCTCTTGATTCTGAATCATTTGACACATGCGAACCATGCCTCATGGGCAAGATGATCAAAACCCCGTTCTCGGTATGATGGAGCGAGCAACGGACTTGTTGGAAATCATACATACCAATGTATGCGACCGATGAGTGTTTCGACGGTGGATATCGCTATTTTCTCACTTTTACCGATGACTTAAGTAGATATGGGTATATCTATTTAATGAAACATAAATCTGAAACATTTGAAAAGTTCAAGGAATTTCAGAATGAAGTGGAGAACCATCGTAACAGAAAGATTAAGTTTCTACGATCCAATCGTGGAGGTGAATATTTGAGTTATGATTTTCTCACGCATCTTAAATCAAGTGGAATCGTTTCACAACTCACGCCACCCGGAACACCACAACGCAATGGTGTGTCTGAACGCCGGAATCGAACCCTATTAGATATGGTCCGATCAATGATGTCTCTTACTGATTTGTCGTTATCATTTTGGGGTTATGCATTAGAAACCGCTGCATTCACTTTAAATAGGGCTCCATCTAAATCCGTTGAGACGACACCGTATGAACTTTGGTTTGGTGCTAAACCTAAGTTGTCGTTTCTTAAAGTTTGGGGATGCGAAGCTTACGTCAAGAAGTTGATGCCAGACAAGCTCGAACCCAAAGCGGAGAAATGCGTCTTCATAGGATACCCTAAGGAAACTATTGGGTATACCTTCTATCACGTAACCAAGGCAAAGTGTTTGTGAAGAACGGTTCCTTTCTTGAGAAGGAGTTTCTCTCAAAGAAGTGAGTGGGAGGAAAGTAGAGCTAGACGAGGTTATTGAACCTTCTCTTGAATTGAGAGTAGCGCAAGACTGAAATTGTTCCAGTCACCGCACCAACAATAGAGGAAGCTAATGACAAGGATCATGAAGCTTTGACGATGTCAGCATCTTGAACGTCGCAGTCAACAAGGTCGCGTGCCCTCCCGAGTGGTACGGCAACCCTGCTTGACTATCTTGTTGGTAGAAGACGGTGAACCTACGAACTATGAGGAAGCGATGATGAGCCCAGATCGAGAAATGGTGGAAGCCATGAAATCCAATTGGGATCCATGAGCGAAAACCAAGTATGGACTTTGGTGGATCCTCCTAGCGACCGAAAGGCCGTTGAGTGCAAATGGATATTCAAGAAGAAAACGGACGCGGATGGTAATGTTACCGTCTATAAAGCACGGCTGGTCGCAAAAGGTTTTCGACAAGTTCAAGGTGTTGACTACGATGAGACTTTCTCTCCCGTAGCGATGTTTAAGTCCATTCGGATTTTATTAGCAATTGCTGCGTTTCATGATTATGAAATATGGCAGATGTATGTCAAGACTGCTTTCCTCGATGGCAACATTGATGAAGAGTTGTATATGATGCAACCCGAAGGTTTTGTCGATCCTAAGGATGTTGATAAAGTATGCAAACTTCAGCGTTCCATTTATGGACTGAAGCAAGCATCTCGGAGTTGGAACCTTCGTTTTGATCAAGTGATCAAGAGCTTTGGATTTGTTCCAAATTGCTACGAAGCTTGTATCTACAAGAAAGTGAGTGGGAGCTCGGTGACGTTTCTGGTACTGTATGTGGATGACATATTGATTATCGGAAATGACATCAACATGCTTAACGATGTGAAGAGTTATTTGAACAAGTGTTTTTCAATGAAAGACCTAGGTGAAGCTGCTTATATATTGGGCATCAAAATCTATAGAGATAGACAAAGACGCGATAGCTTTAAGCCGGAGTACATACCTAGACAAAGTTCAAAAGGTTCAGAATGGATAAGGCAAAGAAAGGTTCAAAGGCCTATGTTGTCAAGTAAGATATTGAGCAAGGCTCGGTGTCCAGCTACGAAATTATAGGAAGCTATGAGCAAAGTGCCTTATGCCTCGGCCATAGGTTCCATCATGTATGCCATGCTGTACTAGACCGATGTGTCCAATGCTCTTAGTTTGACGAGCAGATATCAAAGTGATCCAGAGTGGAACATCGACAGCCGTGAAGAACATCCTAAAGTACCTAAATAGAACTAAAGAAATGTTCTTAGTCTATGGGGTGATGAACATTTTGTCGAAAAGGTTACGTCGATGCTAGTTTCACAATCGACAAGGATGATTCCAAATCTCAGATGTGATACGCTTATGTTTTGAATGGAGGAGCTGTGAGTCGGAGAAGTCGCAAGCAAAGCATGATCATGGATCTACAAAGGAAGCGAATACATGGTCGCTGCAGCGCCAAGTGAAGGAGTTTGGATCGAAACTTCATCATCGAGCTTGGCGTGGTTCCAAGTGCATTGGACCCACTGGAGATATTGTGTGACAACACCAGGCGCCATAGCACTCGCTAAGGAACCAAGATATCATCCAAAGACCAAGCATATCAATGCAAGTTTCATATAATCCGAGATTATATAGAAGATGGAGATCTGAAGATTAGCAAAGTATATACGGATCGAATGTCGCAGATCCATTGACTAAACCTCTTCCACGTAATACATGATCAACACCTCAAGGCCATGGGTGTGAGATTGTTGCCAAATGTAAACTAGATTATTGACTCTAGTGCAAGTGGAGACTGGAATTATGCCCTAGAGGCAATAATAAAGATGTTATTATTATAATTCTTGTTCATGATAAAGTTTATATTCCATGCTAGAATTGTATTAAGCGGAAACATTAATACTTGTGTGGTTTGTGAACAACACCGTGTCCCTGGTACGCCTCTAAGGACTAGCTCATTGATCAATGATGGTTAAGGTTTCCTAACCATAGACATGAGTTGTCAATTGATAATGAGATCATATCATTGGGAGAATGATATGGTGGATAGACCCAAACTAAGCGAAGCAATTAGATCGTTTCATCGTGTTCATCTTTGCGAAGCTTTTCCTATGTCAAATATTGTATTCCTTAGACCATGAGATAATGCAACTCCCCGTACGAAGAAAGCTTTGAGGTCATCAAACGTCATCCTATGAGAGGGTGATCATAAAGGTGTCTCTCGGTGATCGGAAAGTATCTGTTGGGTTGTATGTATCGAGATGGGATTTGTCCTCCCAAGTCGAGAGATATACTGGCCCACTCGTAATCGATATCAACACCGCTTGGAAGCATGTGGTTAAGGAGTTAATCACAAAGTGATATCGGATTACGAACGAGTAAAGTACTTGCCGTGAACGAGATTGAACTAGGTATGACGGTGCACCGACGATCGAATCTCGCAAGTAAAATATCGCGAGACGAAGGGAATATATATATGGGATTGATTGAATCTCGCATCGTGGTTCATCCGATATGATCATCGATGAATGTGTGGAGTCAATATGGGTGCCTGCACCCGTTGATTATTGATAGAAGATCATGTCTCGTATTCTCGAACCCGCAGGTCACACACTTAACGTATCTCGACGCTAGGATAGATTGGATAATTGGTTTATGAATTTTTGTTCGAGTCTCGATGGGATCCGGATATCACGAGGTTCCTAATGGTCAGAGAATAAGATTCATATAAGGCAGGCAGTTTTTGGAGTTCGGAATTGTTCGGTTAATCGGTATTGTACCGAAGCTTCTAGAACCTTCGGAAGGGGACCAACGTGGCCCCACCTTCCGGGAGGGGCATGGGCCTATGAGGGAGTGTCCTGGCCGCATTGGGCCAGGGGCACAAGGCCCCATAGGGCCCAGCCGGTTCTAGAGAGATTTGACTCGTTTAAATCTCGGGATAGAATTTCTAGATAAGGGAGAGTTTAAATCGTTTAAATCTAGAGAGAGGATTTCTAGATAAGGGAAAGTTTAAATTGTTTAAACTAGAGATAGGCTTGGAGGAGGGGCAGGGCTGGCGCCCCCTCTATATATAGAGGGTGCGCCTCCCCACACACACACCTCCAAGCCCCAGCACCTTGCTACCTTCCTCTCTCCCTCCCGACTGTTTGTAGGCGAAGCCCTGCAGCAGAAATTCTCCACCATATACACCACGCCGTCGTGTTGTAGATCCAATCTATCTCTCCACCATACTCGCTGGTCCAAGGAAGGAGGAGACGTCGAGGTGATGCACGTGTGCATCTCACGGAGGCACCGCCCAGAGGGGCCACCCCCCCCCCCAGGCGCGGCCACATGTGGGCCGCGCCTGGCTAGGGTTTGGTGGCCCTGGCCACTTCCCGGTCTCGCCCCTTCGCCTATAAGAAGCCCTGATGCAGAAACCCTGAGTACCTGATCAGAAATCCATGAAACCGTCTATAGTCGCCGCCACCATCGTCCCTAGATCAGGGGGATCTGAAGTTCTTCTTGGCACCCTGCCAGAGGGGAGATCATCTCGGAGGCCTTCTCTCCGGTATAATTCGTGAGTAGTTCCACCTTGGACTACGGGTCCATGTAGTAGCTAGATGGTTGTATCTCCTCCTTTGTGCTTTCATATATAGATCTTGTGAGCTCTGATCATGATCAAGATCTAATCTATTTGTAATCATGCATGTTGTGTTTGTGGGGATCCGATGGATATTGAGATTATTATGTTGGTTTGATTGATGGTTTTATATTTATGATTCTATCATGTCTGTGTTGTTTGTGATCTTGCATGCTCTCCGTTGCTAGTGGTTATCTTGGCCATGTAGTTGCTAGTGAATCCAAGAGGGGGTATTTATGTTCGATAGTGGGTTCATGCCTCTAGTTTCTAAGGGAAGTGACAATAATCTCTTCGGTTGTAGATGTGTTGTTGATAATAAGGAGAAAACAATGGTCTCTTGTTCATGGAACATGTGGACTGTTTACCTTACACACTTTGCTTAAAGCAGTTGTCTGTTGCTTGCAACTTAATACTGGAGGGGGTTCGGATGATAACCCGAAGGTGGACTTCTAGTCATAGATGCAGTTGGATGACGATATATGTATATTGTTGTATTGCCCAATCAACTTCATAGGATCTTTCTAGCTAGTAATTGCTTTGTTATCCCTTGCTCAGTTCCTGTCAATTGCCCTGCTGTAATTTGTTTACCCTTCATGCCATATTTTTATCCAAGGAGAGTACCTCTAGTGAACTATGGACCCCGGTCTAATCTTTACCATTGATACATCTTCCACTATTACCTGTTTACTTGCTGCAAACCACTACCTTCCACACCATACATTTAATCCTTTGTTACAATAATCCTGTGAGCTTGACAACCTCACTGATTCGTTGGGGCAAAGTCTTGAGTTTGTGTTGTGCAGGTCTCTGCGTTGCTTGCAACACCTGTGTGACGTTTCCTACCTCCTACTAGTTCGATAACCTCAATCTCAACTGAGGGAAGACTTGTTGATGTACTCTTCACACCTTGCTCTTGGGGTTCCCAACAAGAATCCATATCAAGCACCAAGTTCTCTGGCGCCACCAAGGAGTCATCAATATGATGTGCGGTTCTAGGGCTCCTTTTGCTTGATTTCGTGCCGCCGCGCCAAGGCACTCCAGCTTCTCTTGGTGAGTGGCAACAGTGTGGGTGACCATGGGGCGGGATCGGAACAGGTAGATAGGGGTTTGATAGATCTCGTTGGGATGGTGGCGACACGATTATCGTTTTTGCTCAGTGTTTTGCTTTGGCGGTTCTGGTGTGTATGATCTTTGTAATGGCCTTTGCCAAACAATATGGTTCTAATAATAAATAAAGGCTGTGTGCATAGATTTGATGCAGAGGCCGGGGCTTCGCTCCCCATTTCAAAAAAAACATATAATATATGCGCGCTTGTGTTTAGGTTCGTCGGAAGTAACGAAGGAGGGATAGCCAAATTAAAAATTGTAGAATTTTAATAGTGGAGATCAGAAGTAGAGGTAATTAACAAAGATCTTACATACACCATATAATATATGCGCGCTTGTGGTTAGGTTCATGGAAAGTAACAAAGGAGGGATAGCCAAAAATGTCAAAAGATGTGTATCATTGAATCAACTATTGTGAGAATCTGTTGGTAGCAAACGGAAAAGAATCCACAAGTTTGTTAGATTCCGCGGTGAATCATTGTATGAAAATTATGTGTAGTTTTCTTGGCTTAGCACATGATCGTTGCTCCACCACTATAGGACGCGCGATATGTCGAGGGCTAAAAGCCTTCGGCGTAGGCCAAAAAACCGCCTGTGTAGGCTCCTCGGCAAAGATCTCCCTCGACGAAGCACACGAAGGTCATCAGTGAGGGGGTCCAAACTACTTTATTCAAGCAAACTAAAAAAAAGTAAGCAAAGAAAACGAAAACTAAGACGCTCCAAGAACAACACAACAGTGCATGAAACAATAAAAACGAAGCGCTTAGAAAGACCTAAGCTTTTTATTGATGAAGAAGGGGATGCCCAAAGCATCCCCAAGCTTTGACGCTTGTACCTCTTGGATATTTCTTGGGGTGTGTTATCGCCATATTTTGGCCTAAGATGGGGATGGGCCGTGATCAAGATGGGCTTAGAAGATACATATATTCAACGTGTTGTTGGATCGGCCTAATACGTAGATTTGGGCTGAATTGCCCGTGTATCTTGTATCTTAGTAGGATTCGTAGTTGTTTAGGTTTCGTTTATGTTTAGATAAAGACAGAGTTGTAGAGTTATTCCAAACGTAGAGAGTCTCCGGACTATAAATATGTACTTAGGGTTATTGAGAAAAGGAGGACAATCACGTTCACAACAAACACAATCTCGGCGCATCGCCACCCCTTGTTCTAGGGTTTTTTCTCGGGTAAGTGCCATGCTGCCTGGATCGCATCTTGCGATCTAGGCGATATTCTATCGTTATCCGGTGTTACTCGTACTAAGCCTTGTTGATGGCGAGTAACACCTTTACCACGATTTGTTAGAGCTAGCATCGATGCTTTTACTATGATTGCTTATTTATGCTATCTCTAGCTATCTCGAATCTTTGCACCTCTCCGGGTGTAGAGGTGGCATCTTGTGATTCTGCTTAAGTCGATTTGATCTGTTATAGTTGTGCCTTGTTCATCAAGGTTTAGTTTGATATCTACGTGGTTAGGCCTCACAAGCGGGTTGAACGATCCGGTGTCGTAAGGTATGGTTTATTGATCTTAGAGGGATGTTTCCGGAATTGGCGTTATGTTGGTTTTAGGCCCTCTCTAGGATCGGTTTTCTACTATTTTCGTATCTATTAGGCTCAACTACGCGTGGGACATTCCGGTTGCGTGGTGAAACGTTAAACTATCGTAGATCGATTTAACTTGTAGTAATTAAGCAAAACCCCATGTTATCATAGATCCAATGCAAAGCCATGGGGACAATCGGCTCTGGCCGATTCTGAGAAACAGGGCCGATCACGGCTCGAATTTTACGATACTTGTTTACCGTGCGAAACCAATCGAACAATCCATCACCTTCGACCAGGTATAGGTCGGTGTACGCCTCGAACCAAGACAGACGGCGTGCGTGCGGAAGATTCTTGGGACGTCGACCGAGGGACGGGGCCCACCGGCGCTGGAGCCTCCGGCTCTTCGTGTTGCTCATCGCCCGCCAGTGAGTTTTGATCGGCAACACATTACAGCGCCCGGTGGGACATTCAACAACATCTACATCAAATGTCCGGCGCTACGATGGAGAATAGGCGGTCACGTCACGTGAGCTTCTGCGAGCACAAAGCGAAATATGACGAGATCAAGGCTCTTGAAGCCGACCTCATCGGCTCTTTCGAGAGGACCCGTTGCGTGGCATCGGTGGAAGGATTCTCCCGAGGGTGCCCTCGATGAAGTGGATCTGCATTCCTTGAGGAACGCTCCAGGCTCTGACGGCAGAGGTCAACTACATGGTGGCTCATTCTCTACACCGCCACTCACGAGCCCTGGTGAGCAGCGTTCGAAAGGGTCGCGGTTCGCGTGGTCCGGAGATCATGAAACATCGATTACTCTCCGGGGCCCACTTTAGGAACCACCAAGGAGAAAGACCGCCACACCAGGCCGCAACTGCCATTCACACTCGCGGCTCCAGAGCCGCCAGGATCAGCGGCATATATTGTCTACAGGGCCGGAGGCGATCCAGGTGATTGCCAATTCCTGTTCGAGCCACCCAAAGAGATCCCGCATGGGTACGTATGTGCCTACGTGCCGGACTGCAACAACTTGGCGCGCAGGTCGGATCGCAGCGCAGGAGTGTCCGCGGGGGATTCCCTCTGCAGGTCTTGAGAGCGTTCGGAGCAACGTGTATGCAGGATGGACGCCGACAAGCAGTGGCTAGCCAAGTATGCCTGGCACAAGCCATGAGAGTCTAGCCCTGCAGCTCAAGCAGTGGATCAAATCACTACCATCCCGAGAGATCGTTCGGCCCGTGCGAAAAGGCACCATCGGCTACTCAAAGCCGTACCCCAACGAGTTTGACCTGATTCCACTACCACCCAAATATAAGCTCCACGAGTTCTCAAGATTCACGGATCGGAGGGGTCAAGCTCGATCGAGCACGTAAGCGATACAGCACAGCTAGGCATGATTTGACATCGGATCAAATGCGCGTAAGATTCTTTGCACAATCTCTAAGGACCAGCCTTTGGGTGGTACACCTCTCGCCACTGATTCAATTCGCACTGAAACAACTAGAAGAACAGTTCCACATCCAATACCATTCGGAAGCTACCGAGGTGGCATTGCGGACTGGCGCAAGTACGAGGCAGGAGAAGTCGAATACATCGGTAACCAGGACCATCAAGAACAGATGTTACTCGGCTCGTTTAAGCGAGAAGGAAGCGAGCTGGCGATGTCAGGCCTCTCGGCACCCATCAAGGCGTGGCATTCGGGTAGAATACAACTCATTGGCGCACATGGCGGCGGCGATGTATGAGCAGCGTCACCTGGTATACCAAGACAAATTAGACGTCCGATAAGCCTGGTCGATCAGAAGAGGAAGATCCCACGCGAGGAGGTGGCCGTGGGCTGAATGGGCTCGGAGATCCTGCGAGAGGGTTCGACTGATGTGCAAAGCTGAGCAGATATTCGATCTGCTGCTGAAGGAGAAGCAGCTGAGGTTGCCCGAAGGTCACAAAATCCCCACCGCACAGGAGATGAATGGGAGACCATACTGCAAGTGGCATCATTCGTTCACCCACACCAACGAGTGCAAGGAGCTTCGCCAAATCCAGATGGCTATAGAACAAGGCCGTCGATCCTCGGCGATTCGCCATGAAAGTGGACACGAACCCGTTCCCGGTGTCAACATGATAGGGCGATCGCTCCGCGACGTCAATCTGGACTTTTCGTTCGGTGTCAACATGGCTGGGTCTGGGCACCACCATGACACGTCTGGTGAAGGAGGCGATCACCCTCGGGGCCAAGAAAGAAGGCTGGTCCACGCGACCGGCCCGGCCACGATAAGGCGACACTTAGGAGGAACAAGTAAGGAGTGCGATATCGGAAGCCACATTCCACGCATCTCCTTAATAAGTATGAGCGCGATATGACCAACGTCGCTTGACCACAGCGAGACAACGACGATATGAGCACCTGGCTAGGGGCCGTCGAAAAGAAGGAAGGCGCGGACAAACATTGGGATTGCCCTTTTTCAAGCATTCTTTGGGGCGTGGAATGAGCCGATTGCCCACAGCCGACAAGCGCGAATGTGGACAACGAAAGAAGGGCACGAGGCCGGTGTCGGTGTTGACGTTTAGGACCTCTCAACCTCGAGCCGTCCTAAGGAGTCCGCTCGGCGAAGGGCCTTGATAGGCCCAGGATGATAAAGAAGAAGGTTTCACCGTCCAAGGTGGTGCCCGATGGACTCGAGACACACCCAGGCGTAGAGTGCAACGGCTCGTAACTTAGAAGAGGTGAAGCGAGTATCTCCACGCTAAGAAAGCACGGCCTGATCGGCCGTCAAAATAAGGCGATCTCTGAGGGGCGCGACAAGGAAAGAGTGGCGACCAAGCCAATAAAAGCCGATGCACGGGCATCGTGGCCTGGAACTATGGTGTTCGTGCTCCCGTGATTCTGCGCCACAAACCAACATGCTACCGTGGCACAACTTGCTGCCCACGGCCGGTTATCTTCGAAGCCACGTGAGAAGGGTTACAAACATCGAAAGCTGTACTGCGGGGCTACATCAATGGACAACCCGTCGGCAAGATGTTGGTGGACACGGAGCGGCGATTAATATCATGCCATACTCCATGCTACGACGTTTGGGACGCTCCACTGCAGACCTGATCAAAACCAACGTCACGTTAAGTGACTTCAACGGCCAGTCGTCGGAAACTCAAGGCGTTCTAAACGTGGATCTGACCGTGGGCAAAAAAAAACCATACCCACGTCTTTCTTCGTCGTGAACAGCAAAAAGTACCTCGCCGTCTTGCTAGGAAGGATTGGATCCACGCTAATCGCTGCATCCCATCCACGATGCACGATGCACGATCGATGGGGCGGGGATGAAGTGGAGGTCGTCCATGCGAGCGATTCCATCGAGGTTTCCACTGGCATGAACATCTGAAGCGGAAGACCAAGAGCCGATCTCTGGAATCAATCTAGACGGCTGCGGCGTATTGAAGCTACAAAAAGCGGGGTGAGGCTGGTCTTATCCGCGGCCTTACAGTAGAAAAGCCCACGATCATCCGTGGTACGGCGATCCTGCGATCGGCCACAAAAAAAAAGCAGCGATCATCGACAAGCGGTGCATGTAGTCGTAGAGAGATACGCCCTGTAAAATAATAAGGTGTAAACCGTCCTTGGCATACGCAAGCAGAAGGGGCGATTCAGCGATCGCCCAAATTATTTGTTGTCCTTATCCATCGTTTGCCCTGTGTTTAGCATCGATTTGACGGTGATGGAAAGCTAGGGTATGGGTTTACATCGGTGATGAGCTAGAAGAGATCGACATTGGTCTGAGGATAAGCCACGACCAACATTTATCGAGAAAATTAGAACCAAGTCTGCGAGAACCAATGATAGCCCTGATGAAACAATATCCAGATTGCTTTGCATGGGACTACACAGAGATGCCTGGGTTGGACAGGAGCATCATCGAGCATCGACTCCCGCTCAAAAAAGGATTTCGGCCATTTCAGCAACGAGCACGACAAATGAAGGCGAAATTTTGGAAGAAGTCAAGAAAGAGGTCGAGAGAATGCCGACCAAGTTGATCGGACCATGCGGTATCTTTGAATGGATTTCTAGTATCGTGCTGTAGAAGAAAGGCGGCCAATGGCGTGTTGCTATAGATTTTCGAGATCTCAAGAGCTACCCCAAAGGATGAATATCCTATGCGGTGGCGAGACATTGATCAATGCAGCAGCTGGTCATAAAATTTTGAGCTTCATGGACGGCAATGCGGTACAACCAGATCTTCATGGCTCGAAGACATACACAAGACGCATTCAATCGAGGTCCGTGGGGTTGTTTGAATATGTAGTCATGACGTTTGGCTGAAAAATGCGGCGCAACATATCAAAGGGCCATGAATTATATCTTCCATGATCTGATCGGCAATGGTGGAAATCTACATCGATGACGTGGTGGTCAAGTCTGCTTCAGCAAGGGCACTTGGCGATCTGCAGCGTCTGGGCGAACAAGAAAGTTTGGCCTGGATGAATCAAAGAAGTGCGCCTTGTGTGGCCGGTCGGTTCTTGGGTTTCTTGGTCCATGAGCGGAATTGAGATCGGCTGAAAAGTCGGGAGGCGGTCACGAACAATGAAGCCACCCACTACAAAGAAAGAGCTACAGTCTCTCATTGGCAAGATCAACTTCGTCAGACGATTCATATCTAACCTATCAGGAAGGATAGAGCCATTCATGGGGCTCGTAAAAATTAAAGCTGATGAGGAATTCCGCTGGGGGGTAGAACAACAACGGGCCTTTGACGAGATCAAGGAATATCTGACAAAGCCGCCAGTGTTAGTTCCACCCCAGCCAGACAAACCGTTCTACATTTACTTGTCAGTGGCTGACACGTCCATCGCCTCAGTGGTAGTACAAGTGCATGATGGGCTAGAGCGAGTCGTATTCTACATAAGCAGAAGGATGCTGGACGCAGAGACACGGTATCCAGATATCGACAAGTTGTGCCTCTGTTTGTTTTTACACCAAGCCACATTTTGCTATCGTGAGGTCATCATCATATGCAAGTCGGACGTCATAAAGCACATGCTATCGGCTCCTATGTTAAAAGGCCGATTAGGCAAATGGATGTTTGCATTATCGAGTTTGACATCCGGTATCACTGCGAAAGCTGTTAAGGGAAGTAGCGCCGATCTTATTGCCGAGAGGATCAACACTAACATAGCGACCTTGTCCATAAAAGCATGGGCTATGTTTTTCGACGGATCAATTTGTGACGATGGCTGCGGCATCGGCATTTTCCTCGTGTCGCCCGGGCAACATTTTCCTTCTCCATCAGTTGTCTACCTCTCCTACTAACAATGTAGCCGAGCACGAGGCAATCGCAAGGGATGGAGTTACTACTCGGCCGGAGGCGGCGATGGAAATTTTGGAGACTCAAGTTGGTGATTTCCCGGCTCACGGAGGACTACAAGTGCGGGAGCGAGTCCCTCTTCCCATTATGGCTGCCTTGCCGCGGTGATGACGCAATTTCGGTACATCAACTTCACTTGGATCCCACGCGCAGAATACCGAGGCGAACGATCTTGCAGATAGCTTGAGGATACAAGGATATGGTAGAAGGAGCCGATGTCGGTACAGTTCCTAGAAGCGGGGATCGGAGGCCGATATCTTCAATTACTTGAAAGATTGGCTGGGGGGCCTAAACGGCGGATAAGGTACAAAGCCATGAAATGCGTGCTTATTGGGGATGACATGTTTCTGAGGACTGGAAGGGCTATTGCTCAAATGCAGGACAGCGAGGCCAATCGGCTCCTACATGAGGTACACGAAGGAGCTGTGGAACTCACCAATCGGCTCATAAGATGAAGTGGTTGATCGAGCGATCGGGGTTTTATTGGCCCACTATGCTTGAGGACTGTTTCAACTACTACAAAGGGTGTCAAGCATGCGAAATTTGGAAAAATCCGGATGGTACCCATGACAATGAATCCCATCATCAAACCTTGGCCATTCGAGGTTGGGGCATGGACATGATCGGCAAGATCAATCCTCCATCAAGCAAAGGCCATATGTGGATCTTGGCCATCACGGATTATTTACCAAGTGGGTGGAAGCCGTCCCTATGAAGTCGAGAAGTTCGAAGATGTCATAAATTTCGTGAAAGAGCACGTCATTCATAGGTTTGGGATTCCCAGACTATCACAACCGATGGAGGTTCGGTTTTGTTTCTCACGAATTGAAAGTTCTGTGAAGGAACACAGGATTAAGCGCTACGGTCGTCTCCATACTACGCTCAAATGGGCAAATGAGGCGTCAACGAGTCTTATCAAGCGATCAAGAGGAAAATCGATGAACACCAGGCGTTGGCATGAGGTTTTATCGAAGCTTTATGGGCTTATCGCATGTCGTGTCATGGGCGATAAAAACCTCTCCGTACCATCTGGTCTATGGGCAAGCCGTATTGCCTTGGGAAATTACGGCTGGATCGAGACGTGTTACTTTTCGAGAATGAGCTAACGGTGAAGAATATGCAACTTTGATGAGTGACGTGGAAGATGTGTGAGCTTAGGCTGTGGTCGCTTGAGAAAATAAAAGAGAACAAGGCTAAAGTGGCTCGTGCCTACAACAAGAAGGTGAAGCCAAAGGAGTTCCACGTTGGAGATTTGGTGTGGGAAGCTGTGTTGCCCTTGGGTACTAAGGACGCAGCATATGGTAAATGGTCTCCAAATTGGCACGGGCCGTACAAGGTCGACCAAGTTTTAAGAGGGAACGCATACATGCTTGAGCAGTTGGATGGTGAAAAATTTCAAGTGGCAGTCAATGGCCAGCATCTCAAGAAGTATTTTCCAAGCATGTGGGATATGGGACAATAAAAAACTTGAGGGGCCGATGAGAGAGATCGGCTAAGTCGATTGGCAGTAAAATATGGGGGCCGATGTTGAAAATCGGCCGAATAAAAAAAATGCTTTGAGGGCATGGAGAGCGTCAGCACGGAACTCAGTTATCTCAACTTCGTCGTCATCATCCTTGCTGGTCGATAGTGTTCGTTCAGGGCACGTTTTTCGATGGGCGATGGAGGTTTGGTTACCGTTTCAGACCAAGAACTAGCCGTTGTGATTCAATTGAGGGTGGACCACGTCAACGTTTTTTAGAAGGAGCCGATGGGTGGTCATCGGCTTTGTGCAAATTGACCTGTTTATAAAGAGCCGATACCGTGTCATCGGCTTATGGAACATCGACCTGTTTCGGTTATTGGCAGAATTAAAGCAAAAAGGAGCAGCATTTGGGAAACAAAGTTTTCATTCATTCGGAAGGGCATTGCTTACAAGATTCGATTACAAAAGGGGCCTGCTAATGCTACGGCCATTGCTACTAAGTCCTAATCGAGGCCGAGGTCGTAAATGCATTTTGCCGCCGCCGTCTTCCTCGCTTTCTTGGTACTTTGCCACGTCGTCTTGGCCTCTTGAGGAAGCTTGAGGGCCTCCTCGTCCTCGTCTTCGTCGTAAATGCGTCTTGGACCCGGCCGGAAGTACCTCACCGGCTGGTACTCCTCGGAGGAGGTGTCCTCCTCCTCCTCTTCTTCTTCCTCTTCTTGGAGGAATCGGCGCCATCCTGGACATGGCGTCGCTGCTGTCCGCCTCCGGCTCCCGTCGTGAGGCTGAAGGTTCTCTTCGCCGTCTGTCGAGACGTCGTCCTCGACAGGCAGCAAGTCCCAACCTCTCGTCCCACCATTGTGGGCGAGAGTGTATCTGCCAGCCGGCGGGTGCTCCGGAGTTGGTTCGGTCCGAGGCTATTGGAGGCGTGGGAGGAGAGAGGAGGAAGCGAGAGGAGGCCATGGCAAGAAAGAGGTTTTTCGGTGGAGAAAGAGGTTTTACGGCTACGGAGGAAGATGGGGACTGTGAACTGCCAGGTGGATTTAAATAAAGAGGAATAGTGAAGAAGCGGTTCAATGCCATAGCAGTTTCCCAGTTACTTGCCAAAATCCTCAAATCATGCCTTTGCGAGGAGTTGAGAAGACAGGGCATCATGATGAAGGGGTGGCGTGACGATCCTGTTCTGCCACGCGTTCTGACGTACGCGTAGCCCGATATAAAAAAAAAAACCAGGAGAAGGAAAAAACACACACAGAGTGGTTTTGGAATTATCATTGCCAAAACCAGGGGGGCATGTGTTATCGCCATATTTTGGCCTAAGATGGGGATGGGCCGTGATCAAGATGGGCTTAGAAGATACATATATTCAACGTGTTGTTGGATCGGCCTAATACGTAGATTTGGGCTGAATTGCCCGTGTATCTTGTATCTTAGTAGGATTCGTAGTTGTTTAGGTTTCGTTTATGTTTAGATAAAGACAGAGTTGTAGAGTTATTCCAAACGTAGAGAGTCTCCGGACTATAAATATGTACTTAGGGTTATTGAGAAAAGGAGGACAATCACGTTCACAACAAACACAATCTCGCATCGCCATACCCCTTGTTCTAGGGTTTTTCTCGGGTAAGTGCCATCTGCCTAGATCGCATCTTGCGATCTAGGCGATATTCTATCGTTATCCGGTGTTACTCGTACTAAGCCTTGTTGATGGCGAGTAACACCTTTACCTGATTTGTTAGAGCTAGCATCGATGCTTTTACTATGATTGCTTATTTATGCTATCTCTAGCTATCTCGATCTTTGCACCTCTCCGGGTGTAGAGGTGGCATCTTTGATTCTGCTTAAGTCGATTTGATCTGTTATAGTTGTGCCTTGTTCATCAAGGTTTAGTTTGATATCTACGTGGTTAGGCCTCACAAACGGGTTGAGCGATCCGATGTCGTAAGGTATGGTTTATTGATCTTAGAGGGATGTTTAGAATTGACGTTATGTTGGTTTTAGGCCCTCTCTAGGATCGGTTTTCTACTATTTTTTATCTATTAGGCTCAACTACGCGTGGGACGTTCGGTTGCGTGGTGAAAACGTTAAACTATCGTAGATCGATTTAACTTGTAGTAATTAAGCAAAACCCCATGTTATCATAGATCCAATGCAAAGCCATGGGGACAATCGGCTCGAAAGCGATTCTGAAACCTGGGAGCCGATCACGGCTCGAATTTTACGTATACTTGTTTACCGTGCAGGAAACCAATCGGAACAATCCATCACCTTCCTGACCAGGGATAGGTCAGGTGGCACGCCCTCGAACCAAGACAGGACGCGTGCGTGCCGGAAGATTTGCGGGACGTCGACCGAGGGACCAGGGCCCACCAGCCGCTCTGGGAGCCTCCCGGCTCTTCGTGTTGCTCATCACTGCCCGCCAGTGAGTTTTGATCGGCAACAGGGTGACACCGGGGTGGCATCCCCAAGCTTGAGTTTTTGTCCATTCTTCATCTCATTACATCATTCTTTCTCTACACCTGAAATTTTTCCTTCATATAAAACTTCACACAATCTTCATTAGTAACATTAGTGTATTCAAAAGATAATAAACCCTTGGGTTTAGCTTTAGAACCAGGGGTGGGCATAAAAAACCGAAACCGAACTCCGAAACCGAATTAACCGAATACACCGAACGCGAATTAGCCGAAACTAATTTCGGTTAGTAAATATGATTGACCGAATTTATAAATATTAATTCGCTTTTGACTCTCTATTAACCGAAATAACCGTATAAACCAAAAAATATACGTGACAGAGCTAAATATATTTGTGATTCTGTCTCAGGCGTCCATTACTGTACGTAGATACTAGCTCATGCGACAAAAAGACATGCATGCAAAAGCTGCCAGACAGCCCATGCATGTACGTATGTCTCCAGCCACATGCACGTACATGTTCGTGGTTTAACAACTCATGCATATACGTATGTCTTCAGCCACATGCATGTACATGTCCGTGGTTTAACTGTCAATTCTGTCTATGAATTTTGTTGGAAACCTTTTAATTGTTTTCCTGTTTCGGATATAATCATGTATTTTAGCTGAACCCTTAACATATACAATTTGTTGAATGTACACGGCTTGCAAGATAGACATCATTTTTTTGAACGAGCAAGATAGACATCATGCTTATTATGTTCTTTTTCTATACATGTGTTTAAGACATCTAGCCATGTATTGCTTGTACTACGCCGACGGAGGTTGCTTCGATCTTGCCGATGAGTGGTTTAGCTCGTATGGATCTACATAAATTATGGCACAGTGTTGTTATTTCCAGAAGTTCGGTTAAAAACCAAACACCGAACCGAATTGTCAACTAACCGAACTATCGATTAATTAGAAAACCGAAATAATTTCGGTGCCTATTTTGTAGAAACCGAATTATAGAAAAACCCGAAAAACCGAACCGAAAAACCCGAATGCCCACCCCTATTTAGAACAGCAAAATTTCACTAAAAAACACAAGCTAATGAAGTAACTTACTTTAAAAAGCTCAATTCTCCAAAAGATAACTCAAAAAGAAATTGATAAGCAAATGCAAATAATGGCAGAAATCTGTCAAAACAGACCAGCAGGTAGAAACCGAATTTTCTAAGACCTTCTGTTGGTCAAATACAAACTGTTGAACTAAAGAAAGTTAGCTAACATACTAGGGGATTTATTCATAAATTTTCAGCTCAATCCAACTTATAGAGACTCCTAAAGTATTTTTATGGTGGATGACAAAAATATTTCGGAACAACAACTCCCCAAATCTTACTTCCCTCTCATTAGAGGTCATTCTTGGCACAAAAAACAAACAAAAATAAAATAAGAAGAGATCATTACTGAAGTAATAACTTCTAAGACTCAAGAAAACTCTTGGGTTATCTCCCAACAAGTACTTTTCTTTAACGCCTTTAAGTTAGGCACACAAAGTAAGAAATCATGTATTTTTAAATGAAGAATTAAGATCAATACTTGCAAAGTCTTCAACTATGAAAGGTATAACGTCCAAATGAGTTTTGGAGGATCCCTTCTCATCTCTCTTTGGTTTACTACTTTCATCAAAAGGATTTACAGGAATAATCTGTAGGGGTTCGTAGCATGGAAAACAAAAATATTCTACCGCATGCACACAAACAAGCCAAGATCTATCTACTAGATTGTAGCAACGATTCGATTAGAGTAGTCACCCTTGAAGATTCCAAAGCGGTTAACGAGAGCAGATTCTTGTGGGTGATGTAGTCGTACACTTGCCGATCTCAAGATCGCGTAGACGATCCTTATGGCGCTATGTTCCGGAAGCGCTTCCACAGTCGGTCACACGTTCGGCACTCGATGAAGACCTTCCTATCCCTTGTTCCAGTAGGCAGCGGAGGTTGTAGTTCTCTCCTCACGATTCCGACAGCACGACGACGTGGTGTCGGAAGTAGAGGGAAAATCCTATAGGGCTTCACCTAAGCCGGAGCAGGTTATAGTGGATCTAGGGTTTCCGGCGATCTAGGGTTTAGAGGGCCGGAGAGGAGGAGGCGTGGTCGGCGGCAGCTAGGGCAACGACGGCGAGCCGAAGGCGGCGCGGCGACGACGGCGCTGGGGCGACGACGGCATGGCTTGGTGGGAAGGGCTGGTTGTGCCCTCTTGGGGCAGCCCCTCCCCTATATGTATGAAAGGGAGGAGAGCTTGAGAGAGGGGAGTTTGAATCCTTCCCCAAATCCCTCTCCAAGTTGGAGAGAAAGAAAGACTCTTTCCTTCTTCCACTAGGAAACCATTGTTCTAGTTTGACTTTTCAAACCTGCCTTTTGACTTTTAATTCAGAGCTTTATTTTCTCTATTGCAAATGCCCAACCAAGTGACCTAGGACATGATCCAATCATTCCACTTAACCATAACACATTCATGAACCATTCCCCTTCCGGTACGGTGAACCTTCTAGACCCTTCTAGAACCTATCCGATGAAACCATCGAAATCATTCCCGAACTCCGGAATCGGACTTTCCTTATATGAATCTTATTCTTCAGACCATTCCGGATCTCCTCGTGAAATCCCGGATCCCATCAGAGACTCCGAACAACATTCGGTATCCTTATTTACATTCCATATCTACTAAAAAACATTGAATCCTTAAGTGTGTCTCCCTACGGTTCGTGAATTACGCGGACATGACCGAGACACTTCTCCGATCAATAACCAATAGAGGAATCTAGAAATTCATATGGCTCCCACATATTTCTACGATTACTTTGCGATCGAATGAACCACTTACATACGATACCAGTTTCCCTTTTTCTCGTGATAGTTTACTTATCTGAGGTCTGATCGTCGGTATCTTTGCATAACTAGTTCAACCTCGTTACTGATAAGTACTCTTTTCTCGTTCCCGTGATATGTGTCCCTTGTGAGCCAGTCACATGATTGCAAGCTAATTGGATGACATTCTACCGAGAGGGCCTAGAGTATATCTATCCGTCATATGGATGGACAAATCCTACTCTTGATCCATGTGCCTCAACACATACTTTCCAAACACTCAATGCCACTTTTATAGCCACCCAGTTACGGTGTGGTGTTTTATGTCATCAAAGCATCCTTTCGGTGATGGTGATTAGCATGATCTCATGGTCGAAGGAATTAGGTTACTATGTATCAGAAAGCTTATAGCAAACGAACTATTGAAATGACTTGATCTTAATGCTATGCTTATCTATAGGAGTATGTCCATCACACCATTCTCCTAATGATATGATCTTTTTGTTAATAACATCTCAATGTTCATGATCAGGAAACCACAATCATCTATCAACCAACAAGCTAGTATTACAAAGAGGCTTTACCAGGGAATCTAATTTAGTTTACAAATCACACAAGTATTAAAGTTTCCGGTTAATACCATTATAGCATGAATATAAACATGTATCATAAACACAAAAATATAATAATAACCAATTTTATTATTGCCTTTAGGGCATATCTCCAACAGTCTCCCACTTGCACTAGTGTCAACTAATCTAGATTACACGGTAATATACCGAACACCCATGGTGGTTTGGTGCTGGTCATGTTTTGTCCTCGGGAGAGGTTTAGTCAACGGATCTGGCACATTCAGATTTGTGTGTACTTTGCAAATCATTATGTCACCGTCTTGGACATGCTCTCGAATAGCGTGAAAATGCAGCTTGATATGCTTCAGCTTCTTGTGTGACCTTGGTTCTTGCGCATTGGCTATGGCGCCCATGTTATCACAATAGATAGACATTGGGTCCAGCGCACTGGGAACCACATCGAGCTCTGTAATGAACTCCTTTATCCATATCGCCTCTTGTGAAGCCTTAGAAGTAGGTATGTATTCCGATTCAGTTGAAGATCTCGCCACAACGCTTTGCTTTGCACTCCTCCAGCTAACTGTTGCACCATTCAAAGTAAATACGTATCCATATTGAGATTTAGAATCATCCAGATCGGTGTTGCAACTTGTAACACCCTCAGAATCGGCCCTATGCAAGTTTTAGCGAAACCCGCCAAACCCGCATAGAAACGATTCAAAGGTGCCCACCAGGCACTTTAAATGCGGTGGAAAGCAAGTAATAACATTACACAACAGTCCTCGATGGGACCCACAGAACAGAGATATATAACAGCGACTCAAAGAGTCAAGAATACAGATATAATATTCAAAGATCCAAATCACCTTGGAAACGATAGAGCGTCCGACTACGGACAAGATGCAAATGGGGCTAAGAGCCCTGAAGGATAACCAATGGCGTCCATAACCACCCGGGCCAAGCGGAAGGGTAACCACTAATGACGTCGATCTCAAAACCTGCTTAAACAAAGGGGTGCCGACAAAGGGCAAAGGAAAAGAAGGGCGTCGATCTTGAGGCCAAGCAGCGAGACTAGAATTCCGGTCCTCGCCTACATAGGTATGGTGGTGAGTGGCGGCAAAGATGCACTAAACAACCTATAGAGACTCGATACAACTAGCGGTTATCAGAGAGGGATAAGAAAGACCTATTCGGAACCAACCTGAAACTAACACCAAACAAACCCATCCTGGTGTTTCCCCCTCGATACCAAACGAGGAAGTCAACCGAGGGACTCACACAGTTGGCAGTTTTATTTATTCAGTTATCGTTGCAGCAATTACTAGTCAGGTATAGATAATTGTCCTGATAAAAGAAGCAGTGGGCCCTTTTAGTTAACCATTCCGTTATAGTTACAACACTTACTAATCAGATAAAGATAGCATGAGATAACCCAAAAACCCAGCAGTTGTTGGTACTTTTATTCAGCCATTCCGTTGTAGTTGCAATACTTACTAGTCAGGTACAATGGTCGCAAGCGACACTCCAAACAAGCAATTGTGGGCAGTATTAATTAGCCATTCTATTATAGTGAAGCTGATTACTAGTCATTATAAAGTCAAATTTATAGCAATAAACTTTAGTTATGCTTGTCTATGGTCGATATACTGTGCTCCAAGTCGTCCATAACATGGACACGGCTTCGAAAGTTTTACCGGCGGGTGCACCAATAGCAACACACGCTCGATCAACCTCGGAAAAACCAAATCAAAACCCAACGAGGCTTTCACGACTAAGCAATCACAGGATTCAGAAATATTTCAGGCCACCCTTGAGTCTTACCATAGCAAGTAAGCTAGCTCAAGACGGACTCAAGGTTTGCGACAATGGTCATGGCGGGAACCCGAAAACTGGGTGTCGATACAGCGTAATCACTCCGCTTACCTAAGCGATGCAGTGCTCCTCGCAATTTCAATAAAGCAGTAGCATGGCATAAGTACAGGATCGTAAATAAAACCTCAAACTAGTTTGTGGCCCCAAGAAATAAGACTGAATCAAGCTCTGGCTCAGGGGGGTCCCATATACCTCCCGGATGTGGATAGCGCGATAAATCAAGGAACAAGTATCAAGTGCTCGGGGTCCTACGGGACACAAGTGGGCGTTCGGAAACCAAATATTTTCTATCACCCACCGATGCCTCTGCTTACTTCAATTTTAGTTGTTAAACAGGAATTAAAGGTGAACGATAAGTAAAGCTATGATAAACTCCAACATCAACATGCGGCAATACATCAACAACTGTGGCACTGAACGACACGCAACAGCACTTGAGCAAGCAACTACGACGCGCAAGTCCAACTATTTACCAAACAACAGGGAATAGGGTGTGTCCAAGGCGATATACGGCTGCAAGGGATATCACGGGTACGGAAACTAGAGCATCGCAACACAGATAGCAATAGATCAACAGGAGGGGGAAAATACTATAAAAGTAAGATCGGTAGAAAGGGGGAGATGCTCGCCTGAAAACATTGTCGAAGGTTCAACCGAAGATCGGGGTGACACTCGCAACAACTCAACGGCCTTATCCGCGAAGAAGCAAAACTCTAGAATAAACACCGGATGCAATGTTTAAGACAAAGTCAGAAGATCGGGCATGATGCATGTATGATGTATGGCATGGCAAAGGTGCAACGAAATTAGGTCATATTAAGCGGAACCGGGGTCCCGACAATTAATAAGGTGGTTCATGTTGTTTAGCTACCCCGCAATTTAAATGTTGTATTAGCATGGCGAAAGATAGCACCGGGTTCGCTACACCAATTTAAATGAGGCCAATATAAGGCTAGATTTGCCCGCATATGGGCCCCATGTTTAATTATTAGGTGAATTGGCATAAGGCCCCCAAACCAAAGATATGCATGCGAGATGAATGACAATTTAATATGCGACAAGGTTATTATGTTATAAAATAGGGTTTCGGAAAGGGGCACACATTGGGGTCTCGGCGATCTTGGGGATCGAAGGGTTCGGGGTCGGTCTCGGGGTTCGACGGATCTAGGGTTCGGGGTTCGACCAGGCGTTCGGATATCGGAGGTAGATCTGGCGTTAGGGGAAGTTCGGTGTTCGTGAGGTAGATATTGTCGCATCCGTGGTTCTCGGCATCGGATCGGGAAGTACTTGTCGCATCTACCGTCTTGAGGTTGCTTCGATCGGATCCTGACGTACTTGTCGTCCACGTAGAGAAGTCCTTGTCGATCCGTGGACGATCTTGGTCATCGGAAGGTCTCGGCGATGTCTCCACTTTGCGTCTCGACCATCAGTGCAGTCGAAGGTCTTGGCGTTTCCCTGTTCACGCGGCAGATGACGATCTCGGGTTCTCGGAGCAGTTCTGGGTTCGGTGTCGGGCGATCTTGTCGGCACGATCTGGTTGGTGAAGAGCTGTCAATGACACCAGTTATTCGTGGCCATCGGGAAGAACGTTGCAGGCAACTTCAACCAGGGAACGGATATTGAGTCTAGCGCCGGATAGAAGTCGATGAACATAGAGGATTTCGTGATTTGCGGCCGACGGAAGCCTGAACCCGTGGTCTCGATGTGCTCGGGGAAGGGCGAAACGTCGGTAGCGATCTGAAGTCGGCGGAGACGTCGAGCACGCGAGGAGAGGTGGACGGCGGCGCGTGGAGAGGCGGGGGCAGACGAGGGTGGCGGTCGAGTGGGGGCCTGCCAGTGATGGCGAGTCGCGAGGGCAGCCGAGCCTTGGGCGGTGGCGGCAGTCGGGGAAGCGGCGCCCGCGGCGGCGGTGGTGGCCGGGCGGTAGCTGGCCGCCTCGAAGGCGGAGGCTTCGATGGGCGGCAAGGAGGCGGCCAGGAGGAACGGCAGCGCGAGGAGCGGCGGTGAGGCCTGCTGAGAGCCGCGAAGGCACGGCGGCGGAGGAGGCTGTGCAAGGCGGAGGCGAGGCGTGGCGGGCCGAGCCGGGGGGCGGAGGTGGGCGTGGAGGAGGAGGCTGGCCGGGCCGGGCAGCGGAGAGGATCTGAGGAGGAGCGGGCGGCGGGGCTGGCGGGGAGGCGGAGGGCTCGCCGGCGACGGTGGGGAACGCCGGAGAGGAGGGAGGAAGGGATCGAGGCGGGACGGGCACGTTGGGGAGGAGGGTTGCGGGATCGGGGCAGGTGCGGGATGGTGGGGTGGGGCTGTGGGAGGTGGGGCCTGCAGGGTGGGTCCCAGGGGAGGACGGGCCCAGCGGCCAGGGAGGGAGCGTGTGTGCGCGTGGTGTGCGTGTGGCGTGCGTGTGGCGTGCGTGTGGTGTGCGCCAGGGGGGCTGCTGGGTGAGGTGGGTAAAGCTGAGGGAGGGAGGATGAGGTGGCAGAGTGTGGTTGGTGGGGGGATGGCCAAGGTGAGGTGGCAGCCTGTGATAGGTGGGGGTGAGGTGGAGGGGGTGGGTAGGATAGGTTTGGGTGGGTTTAGGAGCTAAGGGGTGGACCGTTTTGAACCGGGGGTGGTCGTTCGGGTCGGGTCGGCCCGTTCGACTGCCCCCACTAAAAATAATTAAATATTTTAGTTGTTTAAAACACAACTTCTGCAAACCGATAGCAGACAAATAAAATAATCCGGAGCCCCGGGGTTTTGCGTTTGAATTAAGATGGGGCGTTTGGAAAACAAATTAGGTTTTTCCGCAAATAGTTTTATGCAAACAAATGCAAGATGATGCCGATGCTCAAATGCAATGTGGCATGATGACATGAGCATGCGGTCATGATGATGCAATGCACAAAAACAACGCGATTTTCTAGTAGTGGTTTTTGCGGGATGCCACAATTCGACACCACTAACAATGGATCTCGCCCTCGAGATCCGCCTCATGGTACCGGAAGGGGGGTCGGTGTCCTGCATCTTCTCGCTTCGTGTAGATCCTCGCGACACCACTAACGAGGGTTCATCCTCCATCTTGAAAACGGCGACACCACCAACAAAGGGTCGTTGTTCCTGATCGTCGAGAGAACACTCCGGAGGAACAAAGGACGAAGGTAGAGGTATCAAACGATAAGGCCACCTCTAACTTCCATTAGAAGAGGGAAAAGTTACATTGATCCACCAGTTCGATGTACAGAGCAAACAGTAAGAGTCGGGTAGGGTGATCAGTCCATCCCGGACCCAAACTATCAACTCTATACATGGGTAAGAGAATCAGGCAACTCAACTCTCGAGATTTAGACTGAAGATCTTCGTAGGCGGTATCCGGAACAAAGGGATGATGCCAGCAGAAATCGTATGAAAGACACACTGATTAGGTTCCGCGATGGTTCCATTGGCATGAACAACACATGCTCAAGGTATACTCCAACTTCACCAATGCTCGTCCTTCTCATATGTTTTTCAACGACACGGATATCCAAAGAAGGAACACATATGGATAAAGAGCTCAAGAACAAAAGATCGGATGAAGGGCACAAAGCAATTGCAGATTGATGATCGTAGCACCTCGTTACAAAAGGAGAAAGCGAAACCCTAAAGGTGCAGCGGAAACCCAACCACGAGAAATCACGGACTCGAAGAGAGAAGAGAGCAATTCAAAACACGTAGAGATAAGAGAGGAATAGCAAAGGGTAAGGAGTAAAATCGGACCTATCGAGAACTATTCAACCGATTTTGCAAAATAGTTTTGACACTCTACTTGGCCGTTAGCTAGGTTATCCTCAGGCTGGACTTGTGGGGTATCATAGCTGATCTCGATACCACTCAGTAACACCCTCGAATCGGCCCTATGCAAGTTTTAGCGAAACCCGCCAAACCCGCATAGAAGCGATTCAAAGGTGCCCACCAGGCACTTTCGTGCGGGTGGAAAACGAAGTAATAACATTACACAACAGTCCTCGATGGGACCCACAGAACAGATATATATATAACAGCGACTCAAAGAGTCAAGAATACAGATATAATATTCAAAGATCCAAATCACCTTGGAAACGATAGAGCGTCCGACTACGGACAAGATGCAAATGGGGCTAAGAGCCCTGAAGAATAACCAATGGCGTCCATAACCCTTCCTAGGCCAAGCCGGAAGGGTAACCCTGCTAACGACGTCGATCTCAAAACCTGCTTAAACAAAAGGGGTGCCGACAAAGGGCAAAGGAAAAAGAGGAGCGTCGATCGAGGCCGATTACAGCGAGACTAGAATTCGGTGGTCCTTGCCTACATAGGTATGGTAGACTGAGCGGTAGCGGCAGCATGCACTAAACAACCTATAGAGACTCGATACAACTAGCGGTTATCAGAGAGGGATAAGAAAGACCTATTCGGAACCAACCTGAAACTAACACCAAACAAACCCATCCTGGTGTTTCCCCCTCGATACCAAACGAGGAAGTCAACCGAGGGACTCACACAGTTGGCAGTTTTATTTATTCAGTTATCATTGCAGCAATTACTAGTCAGGTATAGATAATTGTCCTGATAAAATAAGCAGTGGGCCCTTTTAGTTAACCATTCCGTTATAGTTACAACACTTACTAATCAGATAAAGATAGCATGAGATAACCCAAAAACCCAGCAGTTGTTGGTACTTTTATTCAGCCATTCCGTTGTAGTTGCAATACTTACTAGTCAGGTACAATGGTCGCAAGCGACACTCCAAACAAGCAATTGTGGGCAGTATTAATTAGCCATTCCATTATAGTGAAGCTGATTACTAGTCATTATAAAGTCAAATTTATAGCAATAAACTTTAGTTATGCTTGTCTATGGTCGAGAATCTTGTGCTCCAAGTCGTCCATAACCATGGACACGGCTTTAGAAAGTTTTACCGGTGGGTGCACCAATAGCAACACGCTCGATCAACCTCGGAAAAACCAAATCAAAACCCAACGAGGCTTTCACGACTAAGCAATCACAGATTGAAATATTTGGGGCCACCCTTGAGTCTTACCCATAGCGAAGTAAGCTAGCTCGAGATGGACTCAAGGTTTGCGACAATGGTCATGGCCGGGAACCCGAAACTGGGGTGTCGATACTGCGTAATCCGCTTACCTAAGCGATGCAGTGTGCTCCTCGCACAATTTCAATAAAGCGTAGCATGGCATAAGTACGGATCGTAAATAAAACCTCAAACTAGTTTGTGGCCCCAAGAAATAAGATGAATCAAGCTCGCTCGGGGGTCCCATATACCTCCGGATGTGGATAGTAGCGATAAATCAAGGAATAGGTATCAAGTACTCGGGGTCCTCACGGGACACAAGTGGCGTTGAAACCAAATATTTTCTATCACCCATGATGCCTCGCTTACTTCAATTTTAGTTGTTAAACAGGAATTAAAGGTGAGCGATAAGTAAAGCTATGATAAACTCCAACATCAACATGCGGCAATACATCAACAAGCGTGGCCTTGAGCGACACGCATAGCACTTGAGCAAGCGACTCTGACGCAAGTCCAACTATTTACCAAACAACAGGGAATAGGGTGTGTCCAAGGCGATATACGGCTGCAAGGGATATCACGGGTACGGAAACTAGAGCATCGCAACACAGATAGCAATAGATCAACAGGAGGGAAAAAAATACTATAAAAGTAAGATCGGTAGAAAGGGGGAGGTGCTCGCCTGAAAACATTGCTGAAGGTTCAACCGAAGATCGGGGCGACACTCGCAACAACTCAACGGCCTTATCCGCGAAGAAGCAAAACTCTAGAATAAACACCGGATGCAATGTTTAAGACAAAGGCAGAAGATCGGGCATGATGCATGTATGATGTATGGCATGGCAAAGGTGCAACGCAATTAGGTCATATTAAGCGGAACCGGGGTCCCGACAATTAATAAGGTGGTTCATGTTGTTTAGCTACCCCGCAATTTAAATGTTGTATTAGCATGGCGAAAGATAGCACCGGGTTCGCTACACCAATTTAAATGAGGCCAATATAATGCTAGATTTGCCCGCATATGGGCCCCATGTTTAATTATTAGGTGAATTGGCATAAGGCCCCCAAACCAAAGATATGCATGCGAGATGAATGACAATTTAATATGCGACAAGGTTATTATGTTATAAAATAGGGTTTCGGAAAGGGGCACACATTGGCATCTCGGCGATCTTGGGGATCGAAGGGTTCGGGGTCGGTCTCGGGGTTCGACGGATCTGGGGTTCGGGGTTCGACGGAAGCGTTCTCGGATATCGGAGGTAGATCCTGGCGTTCCGGGGGGAAGTTCTCGGTGTTCCGTGAGGTAGACATTGTCGCATCCGTGGTTCTCGGGCATCGGATCTGGGGAAGTACTTGTCGCATCTACCGTCTTCGAGGTTGCTTCGATCGGATCCCTGACGAAGTACTTGTCGTCCCACGTAGAAGTCCTTGTCGATCCGCGGCGACGATCTTCGGGTCATCGGAAGGTCTCGGCGATGTCTCACTTGCGTCGACCATCGTGCAGTCGAAGGTCTTGGCGTTTCCTTCGCGGCGAGATGACGATCTCGGGTTCTCGGGCAGTTCCGGGTTCGTCGAGGCGATCTTGTCGACGATCTGGTTGGTGAAGAGTCAGCGACACGATTCGTATTGGCCGCCATCGGGAAGAACGCCGCAACTTCAACCAGAGCGGATATTGAGTCTAGCGCGGATAGAAGTCGATGAACATAGAGGATTTTGCGGCGGTTGCGGAAGCTGAACCCGTTGGTGGTCTCGATGTGCTCGAGGAAGGGACAGAAACATCGGTGGAGCGAGAGGCGTGAGCGTCGAGCCTGCGGAGGTGGGCGGCGGCGGACGTGGAGGCGGCGAAGAGGGCAGCAGGGGTGGCGGTCAGCGAGGTGAGGCCCCTATGGGCGTGGCGAAAGCCGGGGCGAAGCCGGGCGGTGGTGGCGGTGGTCGGCAAGCGGCGCCGCGGCGGCGGAGTGGTGGCGGGCGAGGTAGCTGGCGCGGCGGCGGCCTTGGAGGAGCCTCGAGGGGCCCGAGGAGGCGCCGGCGAGGAGGAAGGCGTGAGGAGGCGTGAGGCCTGCGGAGGAGAAGCTGCAGCGGAGCAGGCCTGTGGCAGGCCAGGCGCAGGCGGCGAGGTGGGAGGAGAGGCTACTGGCCGGAGGCAGCGGAGAAGGATCTGAGGGAGGAGCAGCGGGCCAGCGGGAGGCTGGCGAGGCGCGGAGGGCTCGCCGGCGTGAGGCAGCCGGAGAGGAGGAGGAAGGGAGGCAGTGATGCAGGCACGTTGGGGAGGAGGGTTGCGGGATCGGGGCAGGTGCGGGATGGTGGGGTGGGGCTGTGGGAGGTGGGGCCTGCAGGGTGGGTCCCAGGGAGGGCAGCCAATGACAGGGAGGGCGTGTGTCTTGGCGTGGTGTGCGTGTGGCGTCGTGTGGTGTGCGCCAGACTCTGGGTGAGGTGGAAAGCTGAGGAGAGGAGGATGAGGTGGAGTGGTTGGTGGGGGGGATGGCCAAGGTGAGGTGGCAGCCTGTGATAGGTGGGGGTGAGGTGGAGGGGGTGGGTAGGATAGGTTTGGGTGGGTTTAGGAGCTAAGGGGTGGACCGTTTTGAACCGGGGGTGGTCATTCGGGTCGGGTCGGCCCGTTCGACTGCCTCCACTAAAAATAATTAAATATTTTAGTTGTTTAAAACACAGCTTCTGCAAACCGATAGCAGACAAATAAAATAATCCGGAGCCCCGGGGTTTTGCGTTTGAATTAAGATGGGGCGTTTGGAAAACAAATTAGGTTTTTCCGAAAATAGTTTTATGCAAACAAATGCAAGATGATGCCGATGCTCAAATGCAATGTGGCATGATGACATGAGCATGCGGTCATGATGATGCAATGCACAAAAACAACGCGATTTTCTAGTAGTGGTTTTTGCGGGATGCCACACAACTAGCATCGGTGTAACCATTAACAACGAGTTGTTCATCACCTCCATAAGAAAGAACCATATCCTTAGTTCTTCTCAAGTACTTAAGGATGTTTTTGACCGCTGTCCAATGATCCACTCCTGGATCACTTTGATATCTGCTAGTCAAACTAACAAAATATGCAATGTCGGGTCTAGTACATAGCATGGCATACATAAGATATCCTATGGCTGAGGCATAGGGAGTCTTACTCATCCTTTCTCTATCTTCTGCCGTTGCAGGTTGGACCGTTTGTAAAACCTGGGGGTGGTCGTTCGGGTCGAAACGGCCCATTCGACTGCCCCCGCTAAAATAACTTAAAATTTTATTTAATTTAATCGGACCGTTTGTAACCCGATAGCGACAAAACAAAAATAATCCGGAGACCCGGGGTTTGCATTAGAACAAAGGTGGGGCGTTTAGAAAACAAAACGGCTTTGCGAAAATAGTTTTATGCGAACAATGCATGATGATGACGATGCAATGCACAAATTCAACACGATTTTCTAGTAGTGGTTTTTCGGGATGCCACAATTCGACACCACTAACAAGGGATCTCGCCCTCGAGATCCGCCTCATGGTACCGGAAGGAAGGTAGGCGTTCTCCGTCTTCTCGCTTTGTGTAGATCCTCGCGACACCACTAACAAGGGTTCATCCTCCATCTTGATATCGGCGGCACCACCAACAAAGGGTCATTGTTCCTGATCGTCGAGAGAACGCTCCGGAGAAACAAAGGACGAAGGTAGAGGTATCAAACGATAAGGCCACCTCTAACTTCCATTAGATGAGGGAAAAGTTATATTGATCCACCAGTTCGATGTACAGAGCGAACAGTGAGAGTCGGGTAGGGTGATCAGTCCATCCCGTACTCAAACTATCAACTCTATACATGAGTAGGAGAATCAGGCAACTCAACTCTCGAGATTTAGACTGAAGACCTTCCTAGGCGGTATCCGGAACAAGGGGATGATGCCAGCAGGAATCATATGAAAGACACAATGATTAGGTTCCGCGATGGTTCCATTGGCATGAACAACACGTGCTCAAGGTCGACTCCAACTTCACCAAAGCTCGTCCTTCTCATATGTTTTTCAACGACACTGATATCCAGCAAGGAACACATATGGATAAAGAGCTCAAGAACAAAAGATCGGATGAAGGGTACAACAGACAAGCTGCAGATTGATGATCGTAGCACCTCCGTTACAAAAGGGAGATAGCGAAACCCTGAAGGTACGACGGAACCCAACCACAAGAAATCCTGGACTCGAAGAAAGAGAAGAGAGCGGATTTAAAACACGTCGAGATAAGAGGAGAATAGCAGAGGGGTAAGGAGTAAAATCAGACCTAGTCAGAACTATCCAACCGATTTTGCAAAATAGTTTTGACACTCTAATTCGGCCGTTAGCTAGGTTATCTCTGATTTGGACTTGTGGAGTATCATGGCTGAGCTCGATACCACTCTGTAACACCCTCAATCGGACCTATGCAAGTTTTAGCAAAATTCGCCAAACCCGCATAGAAACGATTCAAAGGTGCCCAGAGCACTTTCGTGGAAAACGGTAATAACATTACACAACAGTCCTCGATGGGACCCACAACATATATATATAACAATGACTCAAAGAGTCCGAATACTGATATCGGTACAAAGATCCAAATCACCTTGAATGATAGGCGTCCGACTACGGACAAGCAAATGGGGCTAAGAGCCCGAAGAATAACCAATGGCGTCCATAACCCTGCCCAGCCGGAAGGGTAACCACCTAACGACGGCGATCTCAAACCTGCTTAAACAAAGGGTGCCGACAAAGGGCAAAGGAAAAAGAAGGCGTCGATCTTGAGGCCAAGACACAGCGAGGCTAGAATCGGCGGTCCTCGCCTACATAGGAATGGTGGATTTGGCGGCGACATGCACTAAACATCCTATAGAGACTCAAACAAGCGGCGGATATCGAGAGAGGGATGAGAATGACCTAACGGATCAACAAGCTAACACCAAACAAACCCATCTGGTATTTCCTCGAGACCAAACGAGAAGTCCACCGAGAACTCACATAGTTGGCGTTTATTTACTCAATTATAGTTGCGAGAATTACTAGTCGTTTAGATAATCGTCACGATAAAGTAAGTGGGCACTTTTAGTTAACCATTCCGTTGTAGTTGCATGATTACTAATCGAATCTGAGATAGCATGAGATAAACCCTAAAACCAGTAGTTGTTGGTACTTTTATTCACCATTTCGTTGTAGTTGCAATACTTACTAGTCAGTACAATGGTCATGGCGACACTCAAACAAGCATTTGTGGGCAGTATTAATTAGCCATTCCATTATAGTGAAGCTGATTACTAGTCATTATAAGTCAAATTTATAGCGGTAAACTTTAGTTATGCTTGTCTATGATCGAGATACTGTGCTCCAAGTCGTCCATATCCGCGGACACGGCTTTCAGAAAGTTTTACCCGGCCGGGGTGCACCAATAGCAACACACGCTCGATCAACCTCGGAAAAACCAAATCAAAACCCAACGAGGCTTTCACGACTGAACAATCACAGGATTCAGAAATATTTCAGGGGGCCACCCCTTAAGTAGATTCCGCAACGAAGCTAGCTGACTCCGAGACGGCCTTAAGGTTTGTGGGGCCGGCGGTAAACGACTGGGAACCCGAAAGTGTGGCTGGGCTTGTCGATACCACGTAAACGGGTCACAATTCCTAACAATCTGATGTGCTCCTGCACAAATTAAATCTGTAAAGTAGCATGGCATAAGTACAGGATAGTAAAAACACCTCAAACTAGTTTGTGGCCCCAAGAAATAAGACTGAATCAAGCTCAGCTCGGGGGTCCCATATACCTCCGGATGTGGTTAGCGCGATAAATCAAGGAAAGTATCAAGTACTCGGGGTCTTACGGGACACAAGTGGCTCGTAAACCAAATATTATCTATCACCCACCGATGCCTCTCGCTTATTTCAATTTTAGTTGTTAAACAGGAATTAAAGTGACGGTAAGTGAAACTAGAATCATCTCCAACATCAACATGCGGCAATACATCAAAGGCTGGCATATGAAGACACACATGACGCAGGAGCAAGCCACTACGACGCATAAGTCCAACTATCTACCAAACGACGGTAATAGGATGTGTCCAAGGCAATATAAGGCTGCAAGGATATATCACGGAAACTAAAGCATCGCAACACGAGATAGCAATAGATCAACAGGAGGAATAAAGACTATAAAAGTAAGATAGGTAGAAAAGGGGGATGCTCGCGAAAACATTGCGAAGGTTCAACGAAGGTCGGTGACTCACATCAACTCAACGGCCTTATCCGCGAAGAAGCAAAACACTAGAAGAGGCACCGGATGCAATATTTAATACACGGCAGAAGATCGGCATGATGCATGTATGATGTGTGACATGGCAGAGGTGCGATGCAATTAGGTCATAATAAGCGGAACCGGGGTCCCGACAATTAGTTAGGTGGTTCAAGTTATTTAGCTACTCCGCATATTAAATGTTGTATTAACATGGCCAAAAGATGATACGGGTTTGCTACTCAAGTTTAAATGAGGCCAATATAAGGCTAGACTTGCCCGCATATGGGCCCCATATTTAATTATTAGGTGAATCGGCAAAAGGCCCCCAAACCACATATATGCATGCGATATGGCCATTTAATATGCAAGAAGTTGTTATTATCTTATAAAATAGGGTTCTCGGATAAGGGTCACACTTTAGGGTTCTCGACCATCTTGGGGTTCCGGGGTTCGGGGTTTGACGGGGTCCAGGGTCCGGTCTCGGGGTCCAGGGTTCGGCGAGGTCGTTCTCGGACTTAGGGGTAGGTCTTGGCGCATCCGGGGTCTTTGGGTCATGTTGTCGGTCGTGGAGTTCGGGTCGAAGCACTTGTCGCGTCGGGGTCTCGGTGTCCGGGGAAGAAGTACTCGGCGTCCTCGAAGAAATACTCGTCGCACCCGTGTCGGCGAACTTAGCGTTCAGGGGGAAGTCCTCGGGGTTCCGCGAGGGTTCTTGTTGTTCCGCTTCGAGAAGATCTTGTCGGTGGTCTCTGGTTTGCGCAACTTCCACTGGTCCACGAGGAAGATCATGTCGTTCCCTTCCGTGTAGAAGTCCTTGTAGTTGTCCCTTCGGGTGTCCCCGGTCCAACGTAGGGAACTCCCGGTTACCTCGGCGGAGTTCTCGGTTCAGCGAGTCGGCGCACGTCACCGCGGAGGACAGTCTACTGGAGACGCGATGGCCCGAGAGGGGTCATGGCGGCGGTTGAGGGGTCGAGTCGCAAGACGGCAGGCGCCAGGCGTCAGGAGGTGGAGCAGCGGGCTGGTCGGGCGCGTCGGCCCAGGAAGGTGGGGCCCGGCCTGCAGGGTCAGGCGGACCAGGGGCGCAGGGCTGGTGGCGGTTGGCGGGCGAGGCCGAGCCGGAGGCGGGAGCGGGGCGGCAGACGGGCCAGCAATGTAAAGAGGCGACGGGTAGTGGCCAGCGGAGGCGGCGTTGAAGCAGTGGCGGTGGCGTCGGCGAGTGGGTTCGCGGCATGGCAGCTGGCGCGGCGGCGACTTCTGGCGCGAGCAGCGAAACTGGCGGGCGAAGTGATGGTGAGTCGGCGGCAGCCGGCGCGAGGAAGCTTAGGCGGCGTCGCGAGCTCCATGGCGAGGGAGCGGTGAAGCGGTGGCTGAGCCTTGCTCGAACGGCGCAGCGGCCATGAGCAAGCGAGGCGGCCGAGCGAGGCAGCGGGGGCGGCTTGGCCGGGCTATGAGGCCGGATGAGCACGAGGCGAAGAGCCGAGGACGGTCCGAGGAGGCGGCGGACCAGCGGCAGCGGACGCGGGCGGCCAAGTGAGCGGGCTGCGGAGGAGGCGGCGTGTGTGGGAGGCGGCCAGGAGGAGAGAAGGACGGGACGAGGTTGGGAGGTAGGAGACAGGGGAGAGGAGGAGAGAGGAGCCTGTGGGGGTGGTGGCGGTGGGACCAGGCGGGGGGAGCGGCGTGCGTGGTCTTGGCCTTGGTGGGGTGTGAGAAGAGAGGGGGAGGGCTGGGCCCCGCTGGCAGGCAGAGAGGGGGTGGGGCTGGCGTGGTGAGCTGAGTGGGGGGTGGCTTAGAGAGAGAGGGTGAGGCTAGGACAAGTGGCAGGTGGGGATTGGGTAGAGGGGAGAGGGGAGCTGAGGTGGCGAGATACTATTGGAGGGAGTGATGTGGCCAGGTAGGGGTGGGTAGAATATTAGGTAGATGTAGGATTTAGATGGGGCGGCAGGTTGGACCATTTGTAAAACCTGGGGGTGGTCGTTCGGGTCGAAACGGCCCGTTCGACTGCCCCCGCTAAAATAACTTAAAATTTTATTTAATTTAATCGGACCGTTTGTAACCCGATAGCGACAAAACAAAAATAATCCGGAGACCCGGGGTTTGCATTAGAACAAAGGTGGGGCGTTTAGAAAACAAAACGGCTTTGCGAAAATAGTTTTATGCGAACAATGCATGATGATGACGATGCAATGCACAAATTCAACGCGATTTTCTAGTAGTGGTTTTGCGGGATGCCACAATTCGACACCACTAACAAGGGATCTCGCCCTCGAGATCCGCCTCATGGTACCGGAAGGAAGGTAGGCGTTCTCCGTCTTCTCGCTTTGTGTAGATCCTCGCGACACCACTAACAAGGGTTCATCCTCCATCTTGATATCGGCGGCACCACCAACAAAGGGTCATTGTTCCTGATCGTCGAGAGAACGCTCCGGAGAAACAAAGGACGAAGGTAGAGGTATCAAACGATAAGGCCACCTCTAACTTCCATTAGATGAGGGAAAAGTTATATTGATCCACGATTCGATGTCAGGCGAGCATTGAGTCGGTAGGGTGATCAGTCCATCCCGTACTCAAACTATCAACTCTATACATGAGTAGGAGAATCAGGCAACTCAACTCTCGAGATTTAGACTGAAGACCTTCTTAGGCGGTATCCGGAACAAGGGGATGATGCCAGCAGGAATCGTATGAAAGACACAATGATTAGGTTCCGCGATGGTTCCATTGGCATGAACAACACGTGCTCAAGGTCGACTCCAACTTCACCAAAGCTCGTCCTTCTCATATGTTTTTCAACGACACTGATATCCAGCAAGGAACACATATGGATAAAGAGCTCAAGAACAAAAGATCGGATGAAGGGTACAATGAGACATAAGCTGCAGATTGATGATCGTAGCACCTCCGTTACAAAGGAGATAGCGAAACCACAGTGCGGAACAACCACAAGAAATCGGACTCAAGAAAGAGAAGAGAGCGGATTTAAAACACGTCGAGATAAGAGGAGAATAGCAGAGGGGTAAGGAGTAAAATCAGACCTAGTCAGAACTATCCAACCGATTTTGCAAAATAGTTTTGACACTCTACTTCGGCCGTTAGCTAGGTTATCCTACAGGCTGGACTTGTGGGGTATCGCTTGAGCTCGATACCACTGTAACACCCTCAGAATCGGACCTATGCAAGTTTTAGCAAAATTCGCCAAACCCGCATAGAAACGATTCAAGGTGCCCAGCACTTTCGTGGGGTGAAACGGTAATAACATTACACAACAGTCCTCGATGGGACCCATGAGCAGATATATATATGACTCAAAGAGGCCAGAATACGAGATATCAGGTACAAAGATCCAAATCACCTTGGAATGATAGGCGTCACTACGGACAAGAAGCAAATGGGGCTAAGAGCCTGAAGAATAACCAATGGCGCCCATAACCCTGCCCAGCCAAGCCGGAAGGGTAACCACGCTAACGGGCGATCTCAAACCGCTTAAACAAAAGGGAATGCCACAAGGGCAAAGGAAAAAGAAGGGCGTCGATCGAGGCCAAGACAGCGAGGCTAGAATTCGGCGGTCCTCGCCTACATAGGAATGGTGGACTGAAGCGGCAGCGGCAGCATGCACTAAACATCCTATAGAGACTCGAAACAACTGGCGGATATCAGAGAGGGATGAGAATGACCTAACCGGATCCAACCTGAAGCTAACACCAAACAAACCCATCCTGGTATTTCCCCCTCGAGACCAAACGAGGAAGTCCACCGAGGAACTCACATAGTTGGCAGTTTTATTTACTCAATTATAGTTGCGAGAATTACTAGTCAGGTTTAGATAATCGTCCTGATAAAGTAAGAAGTGGGCACTTTTAGTTAACCATTCCGTTGTAGTTACCTTGATTACTAATCGATCTGAGATAGCATGAGATAAACCCTAAAACCCGGCTTGTTGGTACTTTTATTCATTTATTTTGTAGTTGCAATACTTACTAGTCAGTACAATGGTCGCAAGCGACACTCCAAACAAGCATTTGTGGGGTATTAATTAGCCATTCCGTTATAGTGAAGCTGATTACTAGTCATTATAAGTCAAATTTATAGCGATAAACTTTAGTTATGCTTGTCTATGATCGATATCTTGTGCTCCAAGTCGTCCATATCCGGACACGGCTTTGAAGAAAAGTTTTACCCGCCGGTGCACCAATAGCAACACACGCCGATCAACCTCGGAAAACCAAATCAAAACCAACGAGGCTTTCACTGAACAATCACAGATTGAAATATTTGGGGCCACCCTTAAGTAGATTCCGCGAACGGTTAGGATCCGAGAGGGCCTTAAGGTTTGTGGGGTGATGGCAATGGGAACCCGAAGTGTGGTTGGGCTTGTCGATACCACGTAAACGGGTCACAATTCCTATGAAGACAAAGTGTGCTCCTCGCACAAATTAAATCTGAAAGTAGCATGGCATAAGCACAGATAGTAAAAACACCTCAAACTAGTTTGTGGCCCCAAGAAATAAGACTGAATCAAGCTCTATCTCGGGGTCCCATATACCTCCCGGATGTGGTTAGCGATAAATCAAGGCAGTATCAAGTACTCGGGGTCTTACGGACACAAGTGGGCGTTCGGAACCAAATATTATCTATCACCCACCGATGCCTCTCGCTTATTTCAATTTTAGTTGTTAAACAGAATTAAAGTGACGGTAAGTGAAACTAGAATCATCTCCAACATCAACATGCGGCAATACATCAGCAATCGTGGCATATGACGACACATCAAGACTTGAGCAAGCCACTACGACGCCAAGTCCAACTATCTACCAAACGACGGTAAAAGGATGTGTCCAAGGCAATATAAGGCTGCAGGGATATCACAGTGAAACTAAAGCATCGCATAACGAGATAGCAATAGATCAACAGGAGGGAATAAAGACTATAAAAGTAAGATAGGTAGAAAAGGATGCTGCACGAAAACATTGTCGAAGGTTCAACCCGAAAGGTCGAAAGCTCACATCAACTCAACGGCCTTATCCGCGAAGAAGCAAAACACTAGAAGAGACACCGGATGCAATATTTAATACACGGCAGAAGATCGGCATGATGCATGTATGATGTGTGACATGGCAGAGGTGCGATGCAATTAGGTCATAATAAGCGGAACCGGGGTCCCGACAATTAGTTAGGTGGTTCAAGTTATTTAGCTACCCCGCATATTAAATGTTGTATTAACATGGCCAAAAGATGATACGGGTTTGCTACTCAAGTTTAAATGAGGCCAATATAAGGCTAGACTTGCCCGCATATGGGCCCCATATTTAATTATTAGGTGAATCGGCAAAAGGCCCCCAAACCACAGATATGCATGCGATATGGCCATTTAATATGCAACAAGTTGTTATTATCTTATAAAATAGGGTTCTCGGATAAGGGTCACACTTTAGGGTTCTCGACGATCTTGGGGTTCCGGGGTTCGGGGTTCGACAGGGTCCAGGGTCCGGTCTTGGGGTCCAGGGTTCGGCGAGGTCGTTCTCGGACTTAGGGGTAGGTCTTGGCGCATCCGGGGTCTTTGGGTCATGTTGTCGGTCGTGGAGTTCGGGTCGAAGCACTTGTCGCGCCGGGGTCTCGGTGTCCGGGGAAGAAGTACTCGGCGTCCTCGAAGAAATACTCGTCGCACCCGTGTCGGCGAACTTAGCGTTCAGGGGGAAGTCCTCGGGGTTCCGCGAGGGTTCTTGTTGTTCCGCCGAGAAGATCTTGTCGGTGGTCTCGGTTTGCGCAACTTCCATGTCCACGAGGAAGATCATGTCGTTCCCGTGTAGAAGTCCTTGTAGTTGTCCTTCGGTGTCCCGGTCCAACGTGAACTCCGGTTACCTCGGCGAGTTCTTGGTCAATGAGGTCGGCACACGTCAAGTGAGGGACACGGCCGGAGACCGCGATGGCCGCAGAGGGGCTGGCTGGCGGCCTCGGTTCGAGGCAGGCTGCGCCACGGGCGGCATGAGCGTCATGGCAAGCGAGAAGCGGGCTGGTCGTGAAGGGCGTCGCCAGGAAGGTGGGCCCGGCCAGGGTGGGTCAGGCGGACCAGTGAGGCAAGGCTGGTGGCGGTTGGGCAGCCGAAAGGCTTCGCGGAGGCGACGGCGCTAAACGGCAGAGCAATGCGAGGAGTGGCAAGCGAGGCGCGTTGCAGGCGGTGGCGGTGGCAGCGTGGCGAGTGGGAGCTTCGCCGGCGGCCAGCGTTGGTCGAGGGCGACCACTACAGCGGCGTGGCGAAACTGGCAGCCAGGATGGTGAGCGGGTCGGCAGCCGCTGAAAAGGCGAGAAGCTTGGGCGGCGGCGTGCGGGATCCGCGAGCGAGGCGGACGGTGGCGGGCGCGGAGGCGTGGCACTGGCGGCGCAAGCGGTCATGAACAAGCGAGGGCCGTGGTGCGGTGGCAGCGGCAGAGGCCGGGTGGCTTGAGCGGAGGCGAGGCCTTGAGGACGCGGTCCGTGAGGGGAGGCGCGGACCACAGCGGCGGGCCACATGGTGGCAGGAGGCTGCCAGAGGAGGGCGGCGAGCTGTGGCGGCGGGAGGGCGACCGGAAGGGAGAAGAGGAGCACGGGACGAGGTTGGGAGGTAGGAGACGGGGGAGAGGAGGGAGAGGGAGAGGACAGAGGCGGGGGTGGTTGGCGGTGGGACCTGTAGGGGGAGCTGGCAGGCGCGCGTGGTCTTGGGCCGGTGGGGTGTGAGAAGAGAGGGGGAGGGCTGGGCCCCGCTGGCAGGCAGAGAGGGGGTGGGGCTGGCGTGGTGAGCTGAGTGGGGGGTGGCTTAGAGAGAGAGGGTGAGGCTAGGACAAGTGGCAGGTGGGGATTGGGTAGAGGGGAGAGGGGAGCTGAGGTGGCGAGATACTATTGGAGGGAGTGAGGTGGCCAGGTAGGGGTGGGTAGAATATTAGGTAGATGTAGGATTTAGATGGGGCGGCAGGTTGGACCGTTTGTAAAACCTGGGGGTGGTCGGTCGAAAGCGCCTGTTCATTGCCCTAAAATAACAAAATTTTATTTAATTTAATCGACCGTTTGTAACCCGATAGCAAACAAAAAAAAATCCGGAGACCCGGGGTTTGCATTAGAACAAAGGTGGGGCGTTTAGAAAACAAAACGGCTTTGCGAAAATAGTTTTATGCGAACAATGCATGATGATGACGATGCAATGCACAAATTCAACGCGATTTTCTAGTAGTGGTTTTGCGGGATGCCACAACTGAGCACGGCATAACACTACAACACTATACACAAAGATCATATGATATTCGATTGGGCAATACAACAATATGCATAGACCGCCATCCAACTGCATCTATGACTAGAAGTCCACCTTGTTATCATCAACTCCAGTATTAAGTTGCAAGCAATAGACAACTGCTTTAAGCAAAGTGTGTAAGGTAAATAATCCACTTGTTCCATGAACAAGAGACCGTTGTTTTCTCCCTAGTGGTAACATCACATCTATAACTGTAGAGATTTCTGTCACTTCCCTTGATTAAGTAGATGCATGAACCCACTATCGAGCATAAATACCCCCTCTTGAAGTCACTAGCAACTACTTGGCCAAGATAGCTACTAACAACGGAGAGCATGCAAGATCACAAACAACACAGACATGATAGAATCAATAAGACAAAACCATTAATCAATCTGACATAATAATCTCAATATCCATCGGATCCCCGCAAACACAACATGAATGATTACAAATAGATGAGATCTTAATCATGAACGGAGCTCACAAGATCTATACATGAAAGCACAAGGAGGAGATACAACCATCTAGATACTACATGGACCCGTAGTCCAAGGTGGAACTACTCACGCTTCATACCGGAGGCTGGCATGGTGAAGGCGGCCTCGGGATGATCTCTCGGCAGTCTGGGAAGAACTTCAGACCCCCTGATCTAGGGACGATGGTGGCGGCGGATTTAGATGGTTTCGTGAAATATTGATCGGGTGCTTAGGGTTTAGGCATCGGGGGGACTTTATAGGCGAAGAGGCGAGACAGGGGGCCACCAGGGCGGCTGCACCCCCCAGGCGCGGCTAGCCCTAGCCCGCGCCTCTATGGTGTCACATCCCAAAATTTTCCAAATTTTGAAATGTGAAAAATAAATAAACAAAATAAAACTTTGTTGAAATTCAGGGTGAGAAGAAACTTTTTGATTCCAATTGGAAACATCAAAACCTATTTGGATCAAATAAAATCCTAAAGGGATTTAAAAAGATAAACAATTAATAAAGAAAGTTTTAATAATTGGAATTACTATTTTTGGATCTTTTAATAAAAAGATTTGATTTTCAAAAGCAAAGGTAGAATTATGATTATAGTTTATTTTATTGAGCCAAATTAAATCTTGGCCAAGCTTTTGAAATGAAATATTACTATTTGATAAAAAGAGTAAAGGTTTAATTAAATAAAATAATGAGGATTTATTATTATCCAATTTTATTAAAGTAAAGGTTTTTCTATTTTAAATAAACACTAAAACTTGTTAACTTATTTTAAATAATATTTCCAAGTGTTTTATATTTTCAAATAAAACCTACTGAATTGATTTTGGTATTAATTTAGATTTCAAATAGAATTTTAAAAAAATAAATCAAATCCTATTTGAATTAATAACTAAGGACTATTTTATTTAATTATTAAATAGATCCTAAAAGAATAAAAGTATTATTTTATTTGGACTTTGAATTGTGTTGTTAAACAGAACTAAAAATGATACAAAGTTTGGTGGAAGTTTGAATTCATTTGGAGTTTGAATTGTTTGATTGAAAATCAAAAGAGAAAACCAAATAGAAAAAGAAAACAGAATAAAAAAAATAAAACAAAACAGCCCAACTAAGCAAGCCCAGCAAGGCCCAAGCAGCTCTCACTCCCCTCGTGAAAAAGTTTTCACGCAAACACACCCGCAGAGACGCTGAGCGGTGGACCCATCTCCCTCTCTCTCTCCCTCGCTGACAGACAGGCCCCACGCCAGCACGTCGTCGTCCTCACCCGTGACCAAGTCCCCTGCCGTTGCAGCCGAGTAATTCCGGCAATGAATACGCGTTGATGGCGGCCTTAATTCCTCGCAGTGACCACGCTCATTAAATCGCCCCACTCTCCTCTCTCTTCCCCCCCAGACAACGCCTCCCCTCTGCCCTAGGGCTGCCCAGATTTTCCCTTGCACCGCCGCGGACTCCGACGAGCTTCGCGATCAATTCCGGCGTCGTCCAGCCTCGCCTCGACTCCCACTGCACACTATCCTGTTCCCCACCTCCTGGCGCATCTCCTCGTGCCACCCGTTCGCCCGTGTTTGCCCCAGAGCGTCGGAAAGGACAAGCTCGACTCGCCACCGTCGTCTGCCATTGCTCCGTCGAGCATCCCAAGTGAACTCCGACCGCCCTAAGCTCTCTCGATGATGCACCTATCTTCCCCAGATCAATGCGCGTCTAACCATACCCCTACCTTGCCTTAGGGCGACCAGCATCCTCTCCTCCACCAGCAAACAGAGCCGCCCGTCGTCAGTAGCTACTCCAGCGAGCAATCGCCGCCGTTCCTGAGCGCCCCACGCCAAACCATCAACGCCTTGAGATTCACTAGGACCCTGCGAGCACCGTGAGCACCTCCGCTTCTCCCCATGCTTCCTGTAACCGCCGCGATGCCACCGTCGACCAGGCGCGTCACACCGCCGCCAGATCTTGGTCGAGCTGCTGTGAGCCGTGCGATGCGAATCGTATGGCTGCGATTAGATTTTAACTGAAAGGGTATGGGCGCATCAGAGCCGAGCGATTTAACTTAGATCCAACGATCCAGAGAGCCCGATCCACCCGAAGCGGTACTGACCAATTAGATTGCGCCACGTGGACGAAGTTTGGTTTAAAAACAGAAATAGAATCTGATTGAATTGCAAATTTGTAAATTGCATAACTTTTGATCCACACGTCCAAAATTTGAAAATTTTATATCAATAGAATCAGTAGAACAAGTACTTTGCAACCATAAAATTTGTTTAATGATTTGCTTCTGGAAAATTGGTTGAATTTTCAGAAACATGTGTAGGCTTATTTTGAATATAAAATTGTTCTAGATAAAATTTTAATGTGAAATCTTTGAAAAATGGTTTGTTGTGAACCTACTGACCTTAGGAACCAACTCATGGATTTAAAAATGAATTTTGTGAAGTTTAGGAATAAATACTTGAATTAGCTCATTTCTAGTCAAATAAAAATATTGATTTTGATATGGAAATGATTTTTGAGTAAAATCTTTGGGAAATGTTTTGATTCAAACCTTCTGACCCTAAACACCAAGTTTTGTGAATTAACAACTTATTTGATGAACAATATAAAATTATTGCTTTGCTAAAAGCATTTCCAACCACATAAAATAATGATTTGATTTAAAAATGGTTTATAGATAAAACCTTTTGAAAATGGTTTTACCACTTTAGTAAATGACCACTTTTGAACTTTATAATGTTTAGAGCCTAGTAGAAACCACTTTTGCAAATAAAACTATCTTTTGCATGCTTGCATGCATGACCTTGTTTCTAATAATTTATGTGTGATAAATTGTTTGAATATGGGTTGGAATGCAAGTTGAATTTGTGTTTTCTTGATTGAATTGTAGTGGAATTAGAAGAGTGTGATATTTGCAAGATCAAGAAGTGAACCAACATTCTCTACTAAAAAGGCAAGTGACACTATCATCCATGTCCTACTATTTTCATTACACTTAGTGGATTTTTGAAACATGCATGATAAGGTTTACTATATTTTATGCTATGCTAAATCCTAATAGGATACCCTTATATAATCCTTAGTGGAAACATTGTAGTTGTAGTATGCTTAGCCCTGCTATATATTGGGATAGGATACATGTTATGATTATATGAAGTATTGAAAAGTCTTATGTTTTATATAATAAAACAAGTACTCAATGAACCACCTGGGTGGACAATGATACTCAAGGTTGGACAAGGTGGCAACAAAAGGAACCATGTTTATATGGCTATCTCTTTTGTATGTGCACTAGAAGAAAACCACCCAGGACTTAGAGATTGAACATGTTTCTCAAAGAGCTTCCGTGTACGACCACATGCTAAATGGGCTCGCTTAGTCAACTACATAGTGGAAGACCCATGCATTGGCATCTTCAGGTTAACTAGATTTGTGCTAGGGAACTTGAAACCCTACATTGGTGCCGGATGACAAGCTAGCATTGTGTATTGGAGGACTCCTATGGAAAGACTTTGTCACATTCTCAATCGCCCGATTACTCCATCTTGATGAGTACTTATCCAGCGGCCACTGGTGGCATCAAGATGAGATTGTGTCATGTGGGTAAAGTGTACAACTTCTGCAGAAGATCAAAAGTCTAAGTACTTAGCCGTGTCCCCGGTTATGGACAATATTGAGCAACTAAGGCCTGAAGCTATGGAAGATCTCGACATTCCAATTTCTCAAAGTTAAAACTTGATGGTGACAACAAGGGATTTTGAAGCACTTGGTGTTTTCCAAGAAGTTTAAAAAGATTTGACAAAGATCAAAAGCTATTTTGAAAAGATAGGATAAAACTATATTGCTTTCTGCAAAAGAGCCTAAACCCTACTTAGCCAAATATGCATGTATTGATAGGATCCACTTATATTCTACATAGTAGTGAAACTTGCCAATACAATTCAAATGTATTGACCCTTGTGGCTGCAACTTATTATGTTGCAGGTTTGTTTGATGTTAAATGTCTTGATTAGGATTACAAGTCTACAACCAACATGTTTGCATGTGGCACTTTGAAGATGAAGGACCCCATGCTTATAGATATTCTGCTGCAATGTAATGTGATAGCCAAATGAGCTATGTAAGATGTAATGAATTATTTTATTCCTGGTTATAAAGTTGTATTATGACCTTTGTTTCTTGATATACATCTTAACTGTGAATGCTAGCTATTGATCCAGGGACTAGCATTGTAAACACGGGGATCTCTACCTTATTAAAGGTTGGGAACCTTATAGATGGTATCAGAGCACTGTGTTGCCTGTAGGATTGTAACCCTAGGATTGGACAAAAACCCCTTAGAAAAAAAATAGGAGTTGTATTTGTTCCAAAACTTATTTACAAACAATCTTGTAAACTCTTTCCTCAACCTTTTTGGTTTTGATCTCTTCTATTTCAAACTTGATGGACAAATCCTACCCCAGGGCCAAAGACTTCACCATGTGCAAAAGATTTCATCAACTCTAATGACTTCAACATCTTCAAGTGATTTCAACTTTAGTTCACCAAGGACTTCAACTTAGACATCACTAAGGACTAGAAGTGAGAACCAAGAGACATTAGATTGCCTACCAAAGACATTGATATCAAGTTAGAGTATGGATCATATTGACCTATGAGGTATGATTATACTAAGTTTTTATTTTCAAGAAAACTTGTTGTTTCCTTCAACTCATGAGTTAAGCTCATAAGTTGTTAAGTGGATAGTTGCATGTTGGTTGTTTGGTTGTTTGATTGAACTTGGTTGTTTTGAGTTGTGTGTTAGGACTTCTTAAAAACCTATCCACCAATACTTATCCCTATCAAACCAACAGATGCCTCCCCGTCGTGCCAACCCCAACCAAAACAACAACATCACTCCTGAGATGCAGTAGTTGATGGCAGGCCAAACTCAACTGATGCAGATGATGACCACACTCATACAGAATCAGAACAACAACAACAATAACAACAACAACAACAACAATCAGAATAATCCTCCAGCACTTGATATGCTCACTAAGTTTCTGAAACTTAGGCCTGCAAGATTTTCTAGAACAACTGATCCAATGGAAGCCAATGACTGGTTACGTTCGGTGAATAAGGACTTAGTGACTGTTGGCTGCACCGATGAAGAAAAAGTTAGGTTTGCAGCATTTCTACTTGAAGGACCAACAACAACATGGTGGGACAACTTTCAAAGCACTACTCCCCTGGAAGATGTGACTTGGGCTATTTTTGAGGATGGATTCGTAACTCACATCTCACAGGTGATGTACTTGAAGAAAAAGGAATTTCAGAACCTGAAACAACGTCACCTTAGTATGGCTGAGTATATTGAAGAATTCAACAATCTGGCACGCTATGCACCGGATGAAGTTGATACAGATGCTAAGAGAAAAGAAAAATTTCTTGAAGGACTTAATGATGAGTTGAACCTGCAGCTAGCTGTTGCCTATGTCCCAACTTATCAATCACTCTGTGATAAAGCCACTATAATGGAAAACAGGATGAATCAAGTTGAGAACAGAAAGAGGAAGCATAAACTCAAGAATCACTCAGGATCATCAAAGAAGAAGCATTCATTCAAAAAGTGCAATGAAGATTCTGAACCACATCAGTATCACCACAACAGCAATGAAAGTGAAAATAATGGAAATGATACTGACAATGGAGATGACCTTGGTCAGAACCAACATGACACTTTCAGGAAGAAAGACATTAGCCAGTTACAATGATATAATTGTAAGGAACTTGGGCACTATGCATCAGACTGTCCTGAAAAGAAAAGGAAAAAGGATGCTAGAAGAGCCAATGGAAATGACTCCAATGTGACCCAAAAAGGACATGTGAACCATATTGACATGGATGGAAGCTTTGAAGAGATAGAAGAAGTGGATGTCAGAAACTAGTAAACTCAGAAGAGTCAAATAAGGATTCATTGTCTGGATATCAAGTGTTGAACCCATAGTCAAGTGAACCATCAATGTAACCCTATGAGACTTTATTTTAAGGGTGTTAGTACCCTAGTTGCCTTGAAGCCAACTTGTAACCTTTAGCCTTCCCAAATCTCGGGACGAGATTTATTTTAAGGTTGGTAGCCTGTCACATCCCAAAATTTTCCAAATTTTGAAATGTGAAAAATAAATAAACAAAATAAAACTTTGTTGAAATTTAGGGTGAGAAGAAACTTTTTGATTCCAATTGGAAACATCAAAACCTATTTGGATCAAATAAAATACTAAAGGGATTTAAAAATATAAACAATTAATAAAGAAAGTTTTAATAATTGGAATTACTATTTTTGGATCTTTTAATAAAAAGATTTGATTTTCAAAAGCAAAGGTAGAATTATGATTATAGTTTATTTTATTGAGCCAAATTAAATCTTGGCCAAGCTTTTGAAATGAAATATTACTATTTGATAAAAATATTAAAGGTTTAATTAAATAAAATAATGAGGATTTATTATTATTCAATTTTATTAAAGTAAAGGTTTTTCTATTTTAAATAAACACTAAAACTTGTTAATTTATTTTAAATAAGATTTCCAAGTGTTTTATATTTTCAAATAAAACCTACTGAATTGATTTTGGTATTAATTTAGATTTCAAATATAATTTTAAAAAAATAAATCAAATCCTATTTGAATTAATAACTAAGGACTATTTTATTTAATTATTAAATAGATCCTAAAAGAATAAAAGTATTATTTTATTTGGACTTTGAATTGTGTTGTTAAACAGAACTAAAATGATACAAAGTTTGGTGGAAGTTTGAATTCATTTGAAGTTTGAATTGTTTGATTGAAAATCAAAAGAGAAAATCAAATAGAAAAAGAAAAAGCTTACAGAATAAAAAAAATAAAACAAAACAGCCCAACTAAGCAAGCCCAGCAAGGCTCAGTCGCAGCCCAACTCTCCCCCTCCCTCATCGAAAAGTTTTCTACGCGCAAACACTCTCTGCTGAGCGGTGGACCCATCTCCCTCTCTCTCTCTCCCTCGCTGACAGATAGGCCCCACGCCAGCACGTCGTCATCCTCACCCGCGACCAAGTCCCCTGCCGTTGCAGCCGAGTAATTCCGGCGATGAATACGCGTTGATGGCGGCCTTAATTCCTCGCAGTGACCACGCTCGTTAAATCGCCCCATTCTCCTCTCTCTTCCCCCCTAGACAGCGCCTCCCCTCTACCCCAGGGCTGCCCAGATTTTCCCTTGCACCGACGCGGACTCCGACGAGCTTCGCGATCAATTCCGGTGTCGTCCAGCCTCGCCTCGACTCCCACTGCACACTAGCCTGTTCCCCACCTCCTGGCGCATCTCCTCGTGCCACCCGTTCGCCCGCGTTTTCCCCAGAGTGTCGGCAAGGACAAGCTCGACTCGCCACCGCCGTCTACCATTGCTCCGTCGAGCATCCCAGGTGAACTCCGACCGCCCTAAGCTCTCTCGATGATGCACCTATCTTCCCCAGATCAATGCGCGTCTAACCATACCCCTACCTTGACTTAGGGCGACCTGCAGCCTCTCCTCCACCTTCAAACAGAGCCGCCCGTCGTTAGTAGCTACTCCGGCGAGCAATCATCGCCGTTCCTGAGCGCCCCTCGCCAAACCATCAACACCTTGAGCTTCACCAGGACCCTGCAAGCACGGTGAGCACCTCCTCTTCTCCCCTTGCTTCCTGAATTGCCGCCACCGTCTCGATCATGCGCTTGCCAGCGCCGCCAGATCTTGGTTGAGCTGCTGTGAGCCGTGCGATGCGAATCGTATGGCTGCGATTAGATTTTAACTGAAATGGTATGGGCACATCAGAGCCGAGCGACTTAACTTATATCCAACGATCCAGAGAGCCCGATCCACCCGAAGAGGTACCGGCCAATTAGATTGCGCCACGTGGACAAAGTTTGGTTTAAAAACAGAAATAGAATTTGATTGAATTGCAAATTTGTAAATTGCATAACTTTTGATCCACACGTCCAAAATTTGCAAATTTTATATCAATAGAATCAGTAGAACAAGTACTTTGCAACCATAAAATTTGTTTAATGATTTGCTTCTGGAAAATTGGTTGAATTTGCAGAAACATGTGTAGGCTTATTTTGAATATAAAAATTGTTCTAGATAAAATTTTAATGTGAAATCTTTGCAAAATGGTTTGTTGTGAACCTACTGACCTTAGGAACAAACTCATGGATTTAAAAATGAATTTTGTGAAATTTAGAAATAAATACTTGAATTAGCTCATTTCTAGTCAAATAAAAATATTGATTTTGATATGGAAATGATTTTTGAGTAAAACCTTTGGGAAATGTTTTGATTCAAACCTTCTGACCCTAAACACCAAGTTTTGTGAATTAACAACTTATTTGATGAACAATATAAAATTATTGCTTTGCTAAAAGCATTTCCAACCACATAAAATAATGATTTGATTTAAAAATGGTTTATAGATAAAACCTTTTGCAAATGGTTTTACCACTTCAGTAAATGACCACTTTTGAACTTTATAATGTTTAGAGCCTAGTAGAAACCACTTTTGCAAATAAAACTATCTTTTGCATGCTTGCATGCATGACCTTGTTTCTAATAATTTATGTGTGATAAATTGTTTGAATATGGGTTGGAATGCTAGTTGAATTTGTGTTTTCTTGATTGAATTGTAGTGGAATTAGAAGAGTGTGATATTTGCAAGATCAAGAAGTGAACCAACATTCTCTACTAAAAAGGCAAGTGACACTATCATCCATGTCCTACTATTTTCATTACACTTAGTGGATTTTTGAAACATGCATGATAAGGTTTACTATATTTTATGCTATGCTAAATCCTAATAGGACACCCTTATATAATCCTTAGTGGAAACATTATAGTTGTAGTATGCTTAGCCCTGCTATATATTGGGATAGGATGCATGTTATGATTATATGAAGTATTGAAAAGTCTTATGTTTTATATAATAAAACAAGTACTCAATGAACCACCTGGGTGGACAAGGATACTCAAGGTTGGACAAGGTGGCAACAAAAGGAACCATGTTTATATGGCTATCTCTTTTTGTATGTGCACTAGAAGAAAACCACCCAGGTGTAGGGGTTCGTAGCATGGAAAACAAAAATTTTCTATCGCATACAAACAAACAAGCCAAGATCTATCTACTATATTGTAGCAACGAGTCGATGGAATAACTTACCCTCGAAGATTCCAAAGCGGCTAACGAGAGCAGATTCTCGTGGGTGATGTAGTCGTACTCTTTCCGATCTCAAGATCGCGTAGACGATCCTTCCGGCTGTAAGCAGCTTCCTGATCGGTCACACGTTCGGTACTGACGAAGACCTTCCTCTCCTTGTTCCAGAAAATGGAGGTTGTAGCACTCTCCTCGCGATTCCAAGATGCTGGCGTGGTACCGGAAGTAGAGGAGATCATGAGCCGCTTAAGCCGGAGCAGTATGGTGGAGTATGAGAAAGCTATTAGTGGTCTAGGATTAGACACACCAATTAGAAGGCTCTAAACCGCAGGCTAGAGCAATTAGAAGCTCTAAACCAAAACGGCTCTAAAGGAGATTAGAGGATAGGAACTTGTGTGTCTAGAGGAGGCCCCCCTCCTTTTATAGGTGGGAGGCGGCCAGGGAGGAGTCCTCCCCAAGTCGGTTCAACCACCTCTTGCTTGTTTCCCAGTTTCGCTTCCCAGTTTCTGTTTCCACAGTTTCTGTTTTAGCGTTTGACTTTCAAACCGGCAGTTTGACTTTTCAGTTTTGGAACAAGAACAATTAGTACATGATGCAATCATTCAATATGTAATGACACATTCATGTACCCTCCCCCACCCGGGAGTGCGGACAATCCGGAACCTTCTAGAACATTCCGATGAAAACACGGAATCATTCCCGAACTCAAAGCAGGACTTTCCTTATATGAATCTTATTCTCCGGACCATTCCGGATCACCTCGTGATATCCGGATCCCATCCGAGATTAGAACAACATTCGGTCTCTTTCTCATAATACCATAACTACTCAAACAACGTCGAATCCTTAAGTGTGTCTCCCTACGGTTCGTGAATTATGCGGACATGATCGAGACACTTCTCCGAACAATAACCAATAGAGGAATCTGGAAATTCATATGGCTCCCACATATTTCTACGATTACTTTGCGATCGAATGAACCACTTACATACGACACCAATTTCCCTTTGTCTCACGATAGTTTACTTATCTGAGGTTATGATCGTCGGTATCTCTTCATACCTAGTTCAACCTCGTTACCGATGAGTACTCTTTGTCGTTCGTGATATGTGATCCCTTGTGAGCAGGTCACATGCTTGCAAGCTAATTGGATGACATTTCACCGAGAGGGCCCAGAGTATATCTATCCGTCATATGGATGGACAAATCCCACTCTTGATCCATGTGTTTCAACCAATACTTTCGGAACACTCAATGCCACCTTTATAGCCACCCAGTTACGGTGTGGTGTTTGATGTCATCAAAGCATCCATCCGGTAAATGTGATATGCATGATCTCATGGAAGGAATTAGGTTACTATGTATCAGAAAGCATATAGCAATTGAACTATTGAAATGACTTGATCTTTATGCTACGCTTATCTATAGGAGTATGTCCACCATATCATTCTCCTAACGATATGATCCTGTTGTTAATAACATCTCTATGTTCATGATCAGGAAACCATGATCATATATTAACCAACAAGCTAGTTTAACAAGAGGCTTTACTAGGGACTCTTATTTTAGTTTACAAATCACACAAGTATTAATGTTTTGTTAATACAATTATAGCATGGTATGTAAACATTTATCATAAGTGTGAAGATATGATAATAACCACTTTATTATTGCCTCTTGGGCATATCTCCAACAGATCTCCACTTGCACTAGAGTCAATAATCTAGTTTCAAACCTTTGTGTATTCAACACCTATGGCTTTCAGGTGTTGTATGTACACGATTGCTAGTGGTCAACGATCTCGGATCGACACTTCCGGTCGTGTGTAATTGCATGTATTTGCGTCTCTACGCATCACTCATTCTCTAATGAGATGGCTTTGTATAAATTTGGTCTTTCGGTGTGACCTTTAGCTCTTTGGGGTTAAAACATGTTGATAATATTGTGCACAATATATCTTCATAGTATTATCCCACTTTGAACTACACCTAGTTTGATAACAAACTATTTGACACAAATGCCCTCTTTTGCGCTAAAATAGCAGGTCATATACTTAGCCTTTTGTTGTAGTATCTCACAATGTCTTAACTTTGGAACTCATCCAAATCCATTATGGAACTCACTTTCTATTATATTGTGCCACCCTTAGTTTAGATTGAGATAAACTTAATTTGTACTTTGTGACAAAACTAGTATCAATGTAGTACTTTTACAATGAACTAACCATCTATTTGTCACTTCTACAAATAATATACTCTTAGTTCTTCCAAAAGATCATAAGAATATCCTTACTATTGTCCAATGATCATCTTACGAATCATTCTGGTATTTGCTCACAACATTTAGAGCATAGGACATATCTGGATTTGTACATATCATTGTATGATTGATATAATTACTCTTTGTGATTTCATACATCAAGTATCAATCTATACTTGATTATTTGTTTCACTTTACCAAATGTCAATACACTTGAATATATCATCAACATTGAACTCTTTCAATCCTTTCTGTGCGACAAGAACCTTTTCTTGTAGTTTCTATATTGAACTCATTCAATATCTCGTCTATGTACTTCTGGCACAACCATATCAGCGTCTATTGATGCCAAATATTTGGGTTTTGCCTAAGTCTTTCATCGGGATGAAATTCTTAATATGTGTTAATAAAAGATACATTATTTCCAATCAACAATATGTTTTCCACATAATGTATTAGAAACATGTCTTAGCGCTCCCACTTAATTTCTTGCAAATGCAAGCATCTTCATTGTCTCTAATGAACTTTTAAAATCCTTTAACAGTTTCATCATAGTGAAGATTCCAACTCCGCGATGCTCACTTCAACCATTGAAGTTTGCATATGCTTTTAGCATCCTTTGAATTAACAAAACCCTATGGACCGTGTTATGCACATGTCCTAGGTAACGATTCTATTAGAAGAACTTGTTTTGTTTATTCAACTACCATATAACAAATTATATGTAGTGGTTGCTACATTAATCCGTCTAGACTAACTATCACTATGAAAGATCAAATCTTGTCATAGTCAACCTTTGAACATTTTGTGAACTCTTTCCCAACATGTCGACTATTTCATAGATGTAAAACATCCATGTCTATTTCTTTATAGATCCAAACACAACTGTAAGGTCTTACACCTTTCTCGAGGGTCCTTCAAGTTCAAAACTTGATTTCTCGTGTATGGAACTATCACGGATTTTATGGCTTCAAGCCATTTGACGGAGTCAGGGCCCATCATCGCTTCTTTGCATGTACTCGGTTCATTATTCTCAAATAATGATTCAACCCTCAAATCTTGGTATTTGATTGTTTACCCGATCTACTTGTTTCAATAGGAACTTAGATCTCTGTGACCACAACCTTTGAGGCACGTAAGCCATGAGCATTGTTCGCCTCCTAACACTTTTCAAGACTGCAAGCAACTCTGCACATATAGCTAAGGTTCTTTTAACCTTATCAAAGTTCTATTGTCCTCCCACTTTACTTTTCACGAAAAATTCCTTCCAAAAGAAATTTGACGTTCTAAGCAACAAACACTTTTGTCTCTGGTGTTATGGAGGAATACTTAACAGTTATTCGAAATAACATACAAAGACAGGTTCATCCGACTTTGGTTGCAAACATCTTTCTTATGCAAAGCATACCAATGTTTAAGAAAGGACAACTTGGGTTTTATCCCAAACCATAACTTTATATGGTGTCATTTCAACGGATTATGATGGAGCTCTTTTCAGTGGAAAAACGGTAATCTCTAAAGCTTTTAATCTTTAAAATACAATGGCAGTTTTATGAATTACACCTTTGATCTTACCATGTCAAACAAGGTTTAATTACATATCTCGAATGCTCCATACTCTTATGGTGTTTCGGGAAAATGCAAATCCATGGAACGATTCCTTAAATCTTAGGTATTATGCTAAACTTGTAACTCAAATATCTTCCTTTATGATCTTATCATAAACTATTTATATTCTTGTTACAATGATTTTGCACTTCATCTTGAAAATCTTTGAATTTTTCAAATATTTCACACTTCATCCTTATTAATTAAATATTCATATATTCACTCAAATTTTCGGAGAAAGCATATGAAGTTGAAATCCATCGCTCTTAACTACACATAATGGATTTCGTACAACAATATGTACAAGTTCCAATAAGCTAGTCATTTGTTCCCTTTTGGCCTATGAACGAAGTTTTAATTATCTCTAGGAAAGTTTCACAAGCGTCATTTGATCAAAATCAAAAGGACTCTAAAATTCCATCCACATGGAGTTTCTTCATGTTTTCTTTCCAATATAATTTAAACGGCGATGTCACTTCCTAAGTGATCTTTCAATCAATTTGTCTTTCGACATTTTTAGCACTAGTTTTATGGATGTGATTTCTCCAACGAGATTTGTGAATCATCCATCTTTTATGGATTACGGCAATTATTTGAACAACCCTTTTGTTCTCATAATACCTGATAAAAAAAATCTTGAAGGCAAGCTTTGATGTTTTAACGAGCAACACAATAACCCTTTATTTGTTCTCGATGAACATCATCACATATTCTTTTGCTAGTTACTTAGGCCATTGTAGTTCATGAATTCTGTTGTTTCGTATGACGATTCACACCAACAAATTCAGTATCAAATACTTAATAACCATATTGTTTAATAAGCAAAGAATATAGCCATAACATGTATATCATCTATATACTTAAACTGAACAATTCTAGTCTTTTCTTTTACGCGCCATATATTTATGAGATTCTCTTTCAGTATTTCCTTTTCTGTTTGAAAGAATCTATCAATATCAATAGTGGAGTCATACATATGACACATAATCCAAAGCGTGTATAATTAAATACCAATGTCTTTGGACTTGCACTTTGAAGTAGATCACCTATCATCAAATGTTTGGTGTTCTTTCAAATTCCTTTCTTTAGTAATCTCTTGATGTAGTAAACATCTTACCTACATCAAATATTTACCCTCATCATGGATTTATCCATGATCAAGCTACTTTTAGCTTGTAACGGTGAATCGCAAGTATAATGTTGCTCTCAAAACCTTTTGGGGATTAGGACAACTAGTGTCTCCAACCTTTTGGAAATTCTCATCAAATATGAGAATATGACTTTTGCCATATTATACTCTATCATTATGTAACCAATACTTCGTTTGAGATATCACAATATCTTCCACATCATGGTTTCTGAAACAACTCTTTCAGATCCTAGATAACCTTGATATTAAGAGAATCCTTTGAATATCAAGAATCATGGAGACAAACATGATACTTATATACTAACACTTGGAATTGTTACTCTTGATTTAATACTAATTATTAAACTTCATGGAGTAACCAGAACTTACTGAAAGTTTGCAATAGGACTTTTAAACTTTAGATTAACACTTAAAACAATACGATACCAGTTCGTAAAGTATCTAACCAGAATTCTATAGTTCTATCATCTCAATTATAACTAAGCGCAAGGTGGTAAACGGATGCCAATGACTACAACAACTATGCAAATTCACTTTGATTTAGTTTATGATAAATTGAGTTCTAATTAATAATTAAATTAATCTAGGTGAACTCCCACTCAAAACAATATCCCTCACATTGTTTTAGTGATCACACGAACCAAATCCACCACATCAAAACCGATCATCACGAGAGTTGATATAGCTTCAATGGCGAACAATCAACATGTTCATCATATCTACTATATGACTCATGCTCTACCTTTCGATCCGTGTTCACGAGGCCATGTCGTACATGCTAGGCTCGTCAAGATCAAACCTTAGTTTCGCATGAGCAAATCTGGCTTGCTCACGTTGTATACACTTGTAGAATCTAACACACCCGATCATCACGTGGTGCTTGAAACAACAAGCTTTAGCAAGTGCTAACTAAGGGTGAACACTTTATGACTTGAAATTCATGTGCATGAGGGATCATCTTATAATGCTACCGCTGCCTACTAAGCAATACAAGATGCATAAAGGATTAACATCACATGCAATTCATAATATGTGATATGATATGGCCTTTCTTCTTTGTGCTTCCGATCTCCATCTTCTAGCAAGAACATGATCTCCATCATCACCGACATTGCATCAAGGTCAATGATGCTTCTCCATGGTTGTCGCCCACCGCTTCAACTATTACAACTACTTTGAATAGACACGCGGTCTTAATGTAAATTAAAGACAACCATATGGCTCCGCGGTTGCCAACTTACAATAAGGGACATTGCATACATCAAATATAATCACAATCATGGCCATATCACATCATTGCACACACCCGCAAAACAAAGTTAGACGCCTATACTTTCTTTCATGTTTTACGTGGTTTGGGGCTTAATAAGTGTCGTTCTAACTTACGAACATGAACCACAACATTGATACTAGTATTATTAATCACCGTTGTAAATTGGATCTTAACTATGCTAGGAGAAACAGGCACCATAAAGCCACTTATGCAATACAAGTTGCATGTCGAGCGTGGAGCAAGTCTCATGAACGATGTCATGTAAGGTTAGCGGCCGCTTCATCCCAACATACCGCAAGATGCAAAGTACACAAGAAGCAATCGACAATAAAGCATCAACGCCCACAATGACCATTGTGTTCTCTACGTCTGTGAGATCTACATATAGACACGGCTCGATACCCTTTGTAGGGGTTAGTAGCATGGAAAACAAAAATTTTATATCGCATACAAACAAACAAGCCAAGATCTATCTACTAGATTGTAGCAACGAGTCGATGGAATAACTTACCCTCGAAGATTCCAGCGGTTAACGAGCAGATTCTCGTGGGTGATGTAGTCATACTCTTTCCGATCTCAAGATCGCGTAGACGATCCTTCCATGGCTGCGTTCGCTTCCATGATCGGTCACGTTCGGTACTCGTGAAGACCTTCCTCTCCTTGTTCCGGTGACGGAGGTTGTAGCACTCTCCTCGCGATTCCAAGAAGACTGTGGCGTGGTAAGAGGGGAGATCCCGCAGGCTTCGCTTAAGCCGAGCGAGTATGGTGGAGTATGAGAAAGCTATTAGTGGTCTAGGATTAGACACACCAATTATAAGGCTCTAAACCGCAGCTAGAGCAATTAGAAGCTCTAAACCAAAACGGCTCTAAACCGGAGATTAGAGGATAGGAACTTGTGTGTCTAGAGGAGGCCCCGCCTCCTTTTATAGGTGGGAGGGGCAGCCAAGGGAGAGTCCTCCCAGTCGGTTCCAACCACCTCTTGCTTGTTTCCCACAGTTTCTGTTTCCCACAGTTTCTGCTTTTCCACAGTTTCTGTTTTAGCTGTTTGACTTTCAAATGGCGGTTTGACTTTTCAGTTTTGGAACAACAAGAACAATTAGTACATGATGCAATCATTCAATATGTAATGACACATTCATGTACCCTCCCGGGAGTGCTTGGACAATCCGAACCTTCTAGAACATTCCCGATGAAAACAGGAATCATTCCCGAACTCCAAACGGGACTTTCCTTATATGAATCTTATTCTCGGACCATTAGGATCACCTCGTGATATCCGGATCCCATCCGAGATTCCGAACAACATTCGATCTCTTTCTCATAATACCATAACTACTCAAACAACGTCAATCCTTAAGTGTGTCTCCTCACGGTTCGTGAATTATGCGGACATGATCGAGACACTTCTCGAACAATAACCAATAGAGGAATCGGAAATTCATATGGCTCTACATATTTCTATGATTACTTTGCGATCGAATGAACCACTTACATACGACACCAATTTCCCTTTGTCTCACGATAGTTTACTTATCCGAGGTTATGATCGTGTATCTCTTCATACCTAGTTCAACCTCGTTCGATAAGTACTCTTTTCTCGTTCGTGATATGTGATCCCTTGTGAGCAGTCACATGCTTGCAAGCTAATTGGATGACATTTCACCGAGAGGCCCCAGTATATCTATCCGTCATATGGATGGACAAATCCCACTCTTGATCCATGTGTTTCAACCAATACTTTTGGAACACTCAATGCCACCTTTATAGCCACCCAGTTACGGTGTGGTGTTTGATGTCATCAAAGCATCCATCCGGTAAAGGTGATATGCATGATCTCATGGTCGAAGGAATTAGGTTACTATGTATCAGAAAGCATATAGCAATTGAACTATTGAAATGACTTGATCTTTATGCTACGCTTATCTATAGGAGTATGTCCACCATATCATTCTCCTAACGATATGATCCTGTTGTTAATAACATCTCTATGTTCATGATCAGGAAACCATGATCATATATTAACCAACAAGCTAGTTTAACAAGAGGCTTTACTAGGGACTCTTATTTTAGTTCACAAATCACACAAGTATTAATGTTTCCGGTTAATACAATTATAGCATGGTATGTAAACATTTATCATAAGTGTGAAGATATGATAATAACCACTTTATTATTGCCTCTTGGGCATATCTCCAACACCAGGGACTTAGAGATTGAACATGTTTCTCGTACAGTGGCTTCCGTGTACCTCCACATGCTAAATGGGCTCTGGCTTAGTCAACTACATAGTGGAAGACCCATGCATTGGCATCTTCAGGTTAACTAGATTTGTGCTAGGGAACTTGAAACCCTACATTGGTGACTGGATGACAAGCTAGCATTGTGTATTGGGAGGACTCCTATGGAAAGACTTTGTCACATTCTCAATCTGCCAGTACTCCATCTTGGTGAGTACTTATCCAGCGGCCACTAGTGGCATCAAGATGAGATTGTGTCATGTGGGTAAAGTGTACAACTTCTGCAGAAGATCAAAACTCTAAGTACTTAGCCGTGTCCCCGGTTATGGACAATACTGAGCAACTAAGGCCTGAAGCTATGGAAGATCTCGACATTCCAATTTCTCAAAGTTAAAACTTGATGGTGACAACAAGGGATTTTGAAGCACTTGGTGTTTTCCAAGAAGTTTAAAAAGATTTGACAAAGATCAAAAGCTATTTTGAAAAGATAGGATAAAACTATATTGCTTTCTGCAAAAGAGCCTAAACCCTACTTAGCCAAATATGCATGTATTGATAGGATCCACTTATATTCTACATAGTAGTGAAACTTGCCAATACAATTCAAATGTATTGACCCTTGTGGCTACAACTTATTATGTTGCAGGTTTGTTTGATGTTAAATGTGTTGATTAGGATTACAAGTCTACAACCAACATGTTTGCCTGTGGCACTTTGAAGATGAAGGACCCCATGCTTATAGATATTCTACTGCAATGTAATGTGATAGCCAAATGAGCTATGTAAGATGTAATGAATTATTTTATTCCTGGTTATAAAGTTGTATTATGACCTTTGTTTCTTAATATTACATCTTAACTGTGAATGCTAGCTATTGATCCAGGGACTAGCATTGTAAACACAGGGATCTCTACCTTATTAAAGGTTGGGAACCTTACATAGGGGTGTGGCCCCCTGGTGCCTCCCCTCCGTCTCGTACTCTGGCTCCGTGTTCCCCACGGTAAAATATTGACTTTGGCTTTTATCTCGTCTAATTCCGAGAACAAAGAGATGAAGAAGAACCGAATGAAGACCTTCATCATCGTATTGCTCACTGTGATTGTGGTTCGAATGTATTTAATAGTAGTTAGGTGAGCACCTCCATTGTAACGTGACAGTGACTTGCTACTCGGTCCCGAGACATACACTTGTGTAGTGATTTGACACTTGTCGTTATTTCCTGTTCTAATTAATGTAATGAACTATAATTGTGTTGGTCTGATCTCTGTTTCGGTTAATTACAATGTAATTGCTGTTTTGTAAACTATGTATACTGTACCATATCTACACAATATACATGTACAAATATGTAGACAAAATATTAATTTTTTCTAAAAACTTACCCCTGTCATACCTATTAGGTTACACGTGGCACGCACACACCCATGTTATACCATACATACCGTTAGTGCTTACCTGTGGCACACCCTGTAAACTATTCGTGGCGCATCACCACAATGCGTCAGAGTATACATATCTGCGTGTGGCACCGTCAAAGTAACATATAACGGTGGCGTTATCATGCGCACTTCTTAGGCTTATGAGGCTTTTCGGTGCGCCATGGATAGTCTTTTTCCTAGTAGTGTGGGTGGATTTTGCTATGGCTGCGAGGGTGGAAACAGAGGCCCGTGGGCGGTGACGACAAGCTCGTGGCGGGGAAAGAAACGACTAGCGGAAGAAATGAAATGAATTTGGCGTATGGGAAATGGTTGGGGTCATGTACGAGCCACTGTGTGAGTGGCATGGCTGGCTCGTGCCTGCTTCGGCCCTTGGGGTGGGGGTTGAAGGGGCAGTTTGTATTTTTTATTAATGTAAAAATAAAAAAGAAAAGGAACAAGTAGTACAGTAGGAGGTAGCACAGTAACTTAGATTAGACTAGGTTTGTAGGTCAATACTAGCTCTCATGTCAACCCCGGCAAGCAAAGAGATTAGTTGAAGAATCGGAGAGTGGAAAGCAGCCGCCGTCCGATCCGGATCCGACGTCCCACAGCCGTACCCAAATCCCCAACCCAAATCCCACGGCCAAGAAGAGGAAGAAGAAGATCCACTCCAATCCTCTCTCGTCCACCCTCCCTGTCGTCCGTCTCTCAGCCGTCGCCGACCCGACCCGGTCTCCGGCCGCCGCCGCCGCCGTCGCCGCCGCCCACGGGGATGTCGGCCGGGCATCCCAGGAAGCGGCCCACCAGCTCGGACCAGCACAGATCGAGGCCGAAGAGGCCCAAGCTCGAGCGGTCCCTGCTCAGCCTCAGCTCCCACGTCCGTCTCCGGTGGGACGGGGCCTCCAGGCGGGTCGTCCCCGCCGAGGACCAGATCGGGATCTCCTGGTCGCGCCTCGCCCCCTTCGTCGACGCCCCGCCGCGCCGACGCGCTTCCCGGCTGGCCGATGTGGCGTCTGTCCCGAGAGAGGTCTTCGCGCTGGAGAACCTGCGCCGGGTGCTCTCCTACGAGGTACCTACCTACTTACTCAGTCCCTTTCTCAGTTGGAAGTCAACTCCCAACTCCTCCTACTCCTTGTATGTTGTAGGTGTGGGACAAGTGCCTAACAGAGGCCGACATGAAGTTTCTTGCCCAGTTCCTCCCAACTGGGACCAACACGGAAGAGACGGTGCACTCGCTGCTCACCGGGAAGAACCACCACTTTGGGAACCCTCTTCTCACCTGGCAAGTACTTACTATTACTCCTACTGCTGCTGTACTAGTATATTATCATTTACTCATGAATGACACAAGAACAAGCATTGATTTGGTGAACCCTCTTCTTGCACTCCAGGTCATCCTCTCTCTGCTATGGTGATCTCCACCCTGATGCCGTGCTTACCAAGGAGCGCCAGATTAGAGCCGACATGAAGGCCTACCGTGCGCACCTAAATGAATACCACTCAGAGTATGTCAATTGCAAATCATCCATTTACCTCCCTCCATCTGCTCCTATATATTGCCATTTTTATCTACTAACAACACCCAACTCTGCAGCATCACCCACACATTGACCAAGTGGAAGGACAGATGGTTGACTTGTCACAGTCCAGAAACCTTCTCCAGGTTACTAAACTCAACTATAAAAGGAAAACAAAACTCAACTGTTTTCGATTCTTCTCACTTCAAGTCTGCTTTTATTTGCTATAGGGATAACCTCACTAAACAGAGAAGAGGAGACCGTGGAGGAAATGGCATGTCTTCTAAACCTCCTAACAACAATGCAATACCCATCAAGGTTGTTCGAAACGGGGACGTCACAAAGTTCATGTCATATATTAAGGTAATAAACTTAATACGGTGGGGCTGTAATAAGTAAATAAGATTCCAGACACTGCATTCCTTAGAATAACATAACCAGTGGGCTTGGGCTTTCAATCATGTAGTATCATTCTCTGTTTCTAATGAGCTATCAAGCTTTACTTGTCTTTTTCACCAACAGTTTCATCAGTAACATGGAATTCATTGAAACACAGATTCAATTTTAATGAAATATTTTCCAATAGGATTCTATTTTTACCTCCGCTAATATTTACGAGGATGCCATATTGTTGGATGTATCAACCAGCAATTGTCAATGTACTGCTCACATTATGCTCATCTTGAATCATGGATTTACTTAGTGTGCCTTTTTTTCAGATCACCAGGTCACAGCATGACCTTGTTAAGAGAATGAAACAGTCTGGTGATGGCATTCAGACCAAAAATCTTACTGCTGTTATTGGCGACATTGACAATTTTCCCATAAAGCCATACGAGACATTGATGGAGGATGAGAAGAAGAAACTGCATGTTTATTGGTCAGTAAATATCTTTTGTTGGCATCTTCTCACTTTTGATGGGTCTTTTCTTACGCCGAATTATCCTATGCTAGGGCCATTCTTTCATCTAAAGAACTCCCTGCTGCTGTTGAGGCCCGCCAGGAAAGGAAGTCAATGGCTCAGAATTTAAGGACGTCATTGTGCCTTGAACTTGCAGAAAGGAGTATGCCTGCAGCGGAAGAGGTTTGTTATGCCTTATCCCACCATTTTTATCCTGGGAACTCTTGTTTTTATGCGAAAGTTATTCTGTGGATTTTACTTCTGCATGAAAAAATAGTGGATATTCTGATTATCAGGGTGAGTGCACACTGCATACCCATGCATCTCCAGCAAATTCTGGAAACATTGATGATCATGTGCGCTGTACACAAAATATGAGGCTTTATACGGACTCTTCAAAAGAGATGCTGTTGATAGTATTTGGTTATATATTTATCATCATGCACGGGAATAGCAGACTTCCTACTGTACATTGATATCCAATAAGTTAGCATATAATTTTACGATGACAACTTATTGCTAATCATTCTGTTCAGTCGATTTAGACATCAAGCAAACATGGAAAAATACAAAATATGTCTTTTTAATGTCCATCTAACACATGATTTGTTTCTAACAATCCGCCTTCTTATTTTTTTTGAGAAGGCAGAGCAGGTAGCTGACAGAACAGCTTATCAAAAAGGTGGCATCTCAGATGAAGAGGAAGAACCGGTAGACCACTCGCCTGAGGATGTGTCACAAGCCGGGCATAATAGCAGTGCAGTTCCTGGGGATGAAGATGACAACGATACAAGCGACACAGATACATCCACTGACTCTCATGACAGTACAGATCAAGATGTCAATGGTACAAGTGATACAGGTACATCCACTGACTCTCATGACAGCCCAAACATGTCAGATCAAGATGCCATGGACATGAATAACACAAATATAACTACACAGAGTCAGGGTAGCGCAGATGAACAAGATCAAGAACTTGAAAATAACAGCGGCATGAATACAAGCGCTAAGAGTGGCAACAGCTCAGGCAGGCAAGATGAAGGCATGGAAGATACCAGCTGCAAAGATTTTAATGCAGGCCCGGAAGATGATGACATGGAAGATACCAGCTGCAAAGATACAGCTCTTCAAGATCATAACATTCCAGATATGCAAGCACGGGAGCCCAAGGCCATGGACCACACAATCTCGCCTATTCAAGGCCTTAGCAGTCCAAGTATGCTAGTTCAAGATTGCACCAACACTGGCTATGCAGGTTTTCCTATTCATAGTAATGGTGGTTTGGATGAGCAAACTGATGATTTGAAGAACATGTACTACCCGAGCGCCTCAACTGGACATGACAGCACAGAGGAGATGAATCGCATGATTCTTGATCAAAGAGAGCCTGATTGTTTTACAGTGATGCCCTCTGATAGTAGCGTGCTTTTCTCAAAGCCTTTGCACGAGCAAAATAATGTTGAAGAAGAAGGTCCTGAACTAAAAGGGCCTGCAGAATATCAAAAAGTTTTATGGCAGTCAGTTAGCCCTGTGGATTCCTTTAACCGCCCTCCTGGGAATGGTCTGTATGCAGAACCAGGCGCCCTACAGCTTAAACATCACCTCTCTGGAGGGCCAGCAGCTTCTATGATTGACCTGGGGATAGATGACAGACGGCAACATCAAGCTCATACCGCTGCATTACCAATGTGCAGTCCAGTATCTCTGTTGCAACCATTCACGAACCAGTTAAATGACGAGCAGCTCCTAAATAACGTGAAGGGTATTGGGATGGTCCCCTCTTATTCTGTTGGACACATGAACGGCATGAAACAATCTGTTGAGTTACATTCCATGACAAATGGCCATCTAGCTCAATCGGGTCTGGTGTTACATTCCATGACAAATGGCCATCTAGCTCAATCCGGTTTGGTTCAAGACCAGCTGCAGCTGCTTGATGAGAGGCAGAATGGACTCTACTCGCAGCAAGTTGGTAATACCGTGTATTCTGGTTCAGCACTTTGTACTCAAGACGCCTTCCCTATGGTCCAGCCGCAAAATCTTGCAGGTCATGTACCTATGGACCAAAGTGACAGCTGGTTCCCTAGTGAGCAGCCATCACACACTAATTGGTCTGGGCTGGAATCAAATGGAATGGTTTTAGGGCAGGGATTGCCTAGCGGGGATGGAAGCCTTTCGAGTGTACTGTCGCAGTACAAACAGGTATCTTCACGCGTTCAACTCAGTGACCAGTCCCTTGTAGGGAGGAATCTAGTTCCTCCTCATGGTTTAGGTGGAAGCATGGTTCCCTCATCCCAGGATATGTATGTCTACACCCAGAATAATAATGCGGCAAGCAGCCAGGTAGACGGCAGTCTGCAGTGGGCGCAAGGAAGCCATGGAAATGGAGTTGCTCATCCTTCTTTCAGGCAGTTTGGTGGAGATCCATGGTCAAGATAGTGTACCTGGTTGCATGAAGATACCTGTATAGTAGGTTCTGTAATTCATTTGGAGGTTGTGACGGCGGCGCGGTTTTGTTAGATTGGAGGCGGTTTTGTTAGATTGGAGGGAGGACTTGTGTGTACATAGTGATGAGGTGTAGCTCAGTTGCGTCGCAGAGAAGGAATAAGTTGAGCTTCGCAACTCCCATGTTTAGGACTACTAGTTGAATGCCCGTGCGTTGCTACGGACTATCTTTTCTCTCCATACATGGTAATATAATGTAAGTGAAATATTTTGTGCATACGGAACAATAGCTTCAAACTGTAGTATATCTACAAAAATTAAGATCCTATTTTCTATAATTATATCAAGGTAATAGATAATTAAACGACTTATCAATAGAAAGCAAGGATATGAACTATCTATCTATTATTACAAACCGAGATCTATTCCTAACGTGCTATAGATATTCTTGTATGTAATGAGTGTTTCTTAAGCTTCATTTTACTTGAGTAGGTATACCATTTTAATATCTCCTAGGGATGGCAATGGATAAACGTTTGAACGGATATACCAAAACCAAATCCAAATTCAAATCCATGAAGAAGATATCCATATGGATGTTTCTCCATATCCCCAACCCGCTAGATATCCATGTATTCATGGATATCCATTCTATATACAATAATTATAACAACATTCAAATACGATATAATGACAATTTAATATTTTAGCAAATATTATATGGATAATATATAGGAATATCAAAGCAATAATATTTTAACCACATATACTTAAAATATGTCAAATCTCACATGATAACATCACAAAGTACATAGATGTCTCATATAGCCTAGAGAATGCTTTTTATTACAAGTTTCTAATACAACATCTCATACATTCAATAGATATAGCAATGCATAGTAGAAATGTTGAGTTGAAACTTGGATGATTAGAGCCTCATTCTGACAATATACTAATTAATTAGGGTTAATTAGGATTACTACTTTTCTTTTGAATGGAATTAGGATTACTACTTATAAATATGAAATCTATGGATGTAATGATATCCATGAATTTCATGGACAAAATTGCCATCCTTAATCTCGATTTTGGGTTGCATGTATAGTGTCACAACTAAATTTATGTTATAGTAGAAGAAAAATAAAATTCTCACCATTATACTAATGATGCATTGTGTGTATCATGTCGTAACTAAATTTATGTTAGCACCAAGAAAATAACAATCCAACAAAACTAAATAGTACACATACAATGTCTTGTGTGTATTGTCATGTCACAACTGAATTTGTGGTAACATGGAAGAAAAGATTATAGATTCTAGTGTCAAATCCTAATGGATAGTATGAACTTCATAATGAGCACACATACAGAAATCCACACCACGAACAAACAATAGTTTCGATTATGCTAAGTATAGCTGATTCCATCTGTCCATCCATGTACCACAAACATTACAACTGAATGTATAAACGACTAGAATGTATAAAACGACTATTTTTGGAGCAATGTTTAGAAGTCTCGACTCGATTGTAAATGCTTCCCAAGTGGGAAAATGGATTAGTAAATACCGGTCTGATGCAATTTATGAACTAATGATTTTGAGAAGGATTATCAGTAATATTATATTTGAAGAATGATGAGAGAGTACAGCAATACCTGGTCTGTGGTGACATCAAAATGGTTAAACGAAATGAAACAAATGAATCAATCATATTTGAATGTGTAGCTCTCAGGATGGTGACGATGAGAACATGGATTTAAGATCAGGAACATATTGCACAGAGGTAAGATCAGCGAAGTGTAAAATTAATTGTCCACACATATGAATTTGCTGCAAAGAAACAACAAAACGGATGAAAAATGTTAAATATAAGGGTCATCATTTAAAAGTAGCAATGTAGACGGACGTCCTCCAAGACCACCGGCCTATCCGCTTCATTTCCTAATCCGACTCATCTTCTAATAACTATTTAAAAGACACAAAAATCTTATGGAAAAATAATGAAGAAAAAATGGTTTTTGAAGTATCAGACTTGATGCAATCCTTCAAAAAATTGTGGTCAAACCAAATACCAAAGAGAGGGTGCTTATCCGGATGCAAAAACATCTTATTTTCTAAACGGGAGGGAAGGAGGACATGTCATCATTCTAATTCTGCACAAAAAAAAAACGCAGAAAAAGAGAACGACGTTAGCAGTATACATTAGCTTCTCAGATATAAGTGGTTCAACTAAGAATATCCATTGACGATTAGAATAATCTTGGATATACTACTTGATTGTATTTTAGTGATGAGAAATCAATAAATAGTCTACATAATAAAAGAGAATGGGTAAATCATACCGTATGTGCTAAAGCCTGTATAAGAGGAAATAGATCATAGTTACAGTTGTATCCACCGAATATACTGATATATAAATAACTGGAACAAATGACATCAGTCACAGAGATCAGAATACATCACCTATAGCAATATCCTTCGAACTGGAAACAAAAGTGGAGTTAATCATCGAATCATAATTTATAAATGAAGCTTGAAGATGGTGCCACAATGGTAGAGCCTTGGAGATTTTGAAGAGAACATAAGAGGCAAGATCTTGTAGAAAATAAGACTACACCTGTCATGCTCATCATGTAACGTCCCAACTGTCAGTTATACACCAAACTCAATACATAAGTGAGTCTGGACCTTTTCATGCATCCAGCTTGCGGATAATAAACTGAAGACCTGGTCCACATCTCACCAATAAAAGATTCCAAGAGACCAAATGGGGAATGCCTAGGTGATGTTGCCGTTCAATGAAAATATAGCCGATCTGGTCGTCATCAGCTAGCCGCCGTCGTGCGGCCGTGAGGCGTGAATATCAGCAGCCAGCCAATCACAACCTCTGGTTATCTCCTGGTGCGTCCACCGCCATGAGGGCTGAATAGATGGCCCTGGTAGATGATTAATGATCTGAAAGTAAGAACATAATGAGTAGGAGACCTGCAGATTGATTACCATCATGACTAACCACGCACGCGCATCTATTTAGTAGATAAATTCGTCTACAAATTGGCGCTGGCGTACTGTGGACGTCCAGTTGTGCGTGGAAGAAACCAATTTAGGATGACTTCGGTGTGAATGAGGGTGCCAAGGTAGAGGAAATCGGTGCTTCGTTGGGAGGAGGGCGCATCCAGCTGGGCTTGGAGCCAGCATCCCTCCTCGTCGCTGCCGTTATACTCCTTGTGATGCACTGCCGCCGCCGTGTAGGAGAGGTTGGAGGAGATCCCCGCAGCGACGGCCGGAGTGCCGGTTTCCAGAGTGGTGGTGGCGGAAGATGGCGATGTCCGGAGAGGAGCAGGCGGGCAGATGGAGAGGAAGGAGAGGAAGTGCGGCGGAGATCTCGACTGTGTGGGGCGACGAGGAGGACAGCGCCTGACGATTTGCTGGATTTAGTAATTAGCACTAATGGGGGAAGGAAAACGACGACTTGGTAGCAACATAAGCGACAACAAGGAAAGGAGAGCAATAATTTGATGCGAGATCAACGCTAACAAGGAAAGCAAAGATTTGATTTGGTAGAGAGATTACAGGAAGTAGCCACGGTGACATAGCGCTCATCACCTGCAAAGATTGATGACCGTGGCAGATTTTTTTTGTAAATAATGGTGACCAAATTTGTTGGTCCATTGTTGATTTCCTTCCTTAGTAGTAGTACTATTCCTTTCTTAGCTGATTTTATTCCCATTATTGATTACCGGTATTGATGACCGAGATTTAAAAATCCTAATTTGTTGTCAGCAAAGACTAGGGCTGTTGTTTTCTTTCTTTTACAGAATATATATAATAAGGAGGTGCTGCTCTGCCCTGCCTGGCAGCTAGGTTGTTAGTTTGGTACAATGCCAATGTGTCATCGATATTCATTCATGGTGAATTCGAGAGTTTTGACTTTCGTTTTCTTTGATTAAATTCCTTATAACAAATACATGTTGTTTTGGTTATGCATTTGGTCAATATTTTGACTAGGAATATCATTGCAGTTATTAAGATTAGTAGTTTGAGTATCACATGGTGTATACCTTATTTTGTGTAGATATATATTCAACATAAATTTGTGTTGAACATTGTATCTTGTAGAATGTCATTGTCGGAAACCGACATCTATTTGGGATATGGCCCAAAATACGTGAATCTTTGTTTTTTCATGGTGAACAGGCCCCGAAGAACCTGGAAGCTGCATTAAAAAGGTTGTGGGTACAAAATTACATAAAGGCCCTCAATAGGAGTTGAATAATTATACTATACAAAAGAGAATTACCTACCTAATTGCACCTTGAAAGATAATCATGCCGGCCCGTGAACACACGGTCGAGTCCTTGGGCTCTACTCCCGGTTGCAATTGCTCCTGAGGTTGCTAGGGACGAAACCACTTGGAATGCCGGAGATCGCGGACTCTGTCGCACCGGATGAGAAGATCCTCGTCCGGAGGAGAGACAAACTCGAGCCAATGTCATGCTCAAGCGCAACTGGGCCAATCTCGTGGTTGATGATAGCAGCAGCTGCACAAATCCGCTTCAGATTTGCTCCAGAAAACATAGTTTCGAGATTATCTGAGCACCACCACCCAAAGCCAGCAATCGTGAGCCTAGTACCTACCTCTTCCTCACTGCCCTCGCCGGCCAAGAGGAGGAGAACGCTGAACATAGTGATGTGACGGCGATAAAGGTGCTTCTTATTTAGGGATCTCACAATCCATCATTAGAACGTTTTCCTCCTCCATGGAGTCTCGACGGAGTAGCCCTCTAGTGACCTAGTGGTGCCGCGCCGAAGCACCACCGTAGGGGCGCATACCTAGCCCCCTCCTAGACTGCTCGCCGCCCTACAACCAACCTTCTTCCCCCCGTCGCCATGGCCGGCCAAAAGAAGGTTGAGCAGAAGAAGCAGCACACCAACTTGGAGGTCGCCGATGACTTTATTAGGGGATATGGCCCTAGACCACCACGTAGTTATCTCCACCCGCCAGAGCACGACGCCGTTTCCAATCCATCGCTTGATGCACCAGGTTCAGTCCAAAACCGGTGCCTACTCCCAATCAATGTCAAATTGCCAAAGAACCTGTGATTACCGCTAATATCTACTATGGCGTCTCCCTCTGCCATCTCCGACCGGCCAAGCCACCGGAGAAGGCTCAGGATCGGCCTCTTCTTTCGGTGGTCAACACTCAGAATGGGGGTGACAGGGGAGAGGATAAGTGTGAGCCCACATGAATCAAACTCACACTAGCCAAAGATAATAGTTGAAAGTAGGGGAACTCACCCACGCGCTTTCTCTCTCCTCTCTTCTCTTCTCCATGTTTAGAGTCATGTGCCAACACTGAACTCTCTCTCGACTCTTCTGTTGCGACGCTGCCGTTTGGAGAGGGCAGATAGATGCCCAGCCTGTGCAGCGTAGGATTATGTTTCTCGGCGGTATGCCGGAGTTGGGCTTTATGCCCGTAGTTGGAGGTGAGGCTCTTGATCTATGCGGCAAGATCTAGAGCCATTTAGGGTTCTTATTCTTCCTTCGGTTCCTGAGGTTAGAGTTGAGGATGGTGGAGATGTCCATCATCTTCCTCAATAAAGCTGTTTTTGCTTCCCCTTTGATCTCGGACACTCCTTTGTTGATGATTTTCGTGTTGGACGGCCGTGGATGCAGAGTAGGGGAAGGAGGAGAAGATCAGCACGGAAGCTCATGGATTGGCAGGGTGATGGGGGTCTTCTGACTCTGCAACTTTGGTCTTGACTCTTGATGCTGCCTTGCTCTTCTTGGCCGGCCTTGGTTGTGAGGGAGAAAGGGGAAGCAACGGGTGGATTATGGCTGTCAAAGGTGGTTTCTCGGAAGCTACTACCCGCAGAGTTCATCAATAGAGGACCTTGTGCGATGGCGTGGCCCATCTTGCTTCTGCTTCCCCTCAAGACCAAGGTCAGGTGGTTCTTCCTCCTGGCCTCATGCCGATTGGGAGAATCTTCCTCGACCTCAAAGTGGGATCCATGACAGGTGTCGCCCCAAGTGGCTCGTTCATGATGGTGGCGACAACACCCGTCTCAGCAGGTCGCGTGTTTGTGGTGGAGAAGGCTAGGGCCTTGCTTGCTTTTTTGTTTTGTTTTTGCCCTAGGGTCTTTTCAGTAATAGTTGCAGCCTTAACCATAATCCCCCTATCTTTTAGGGACATGTTTGTAAACTTGTCCCCATCGCTTTGAATGGAGCTTCAGGTCATCGGGGGCCTTTTTTGTGAAAAAAAGGAAAGTAGGGAAACTCTAAATTGAGCCCCAGCCTCCACTAAGGCTGGGTTTAAAACTTCACTTTGTGAAACTTGGGCACTTACAAAAGTTTTTTTTAGTAGTATTATATCTTTACTATTAAAAAGAAGTTGGTGTTGGTATGTCCACTTTGACATCAAACATCCACTTTGACATCAAACATTGAAACAATCTAGACCGTTCGATTTTTTGCATATCCAATACGTTTGTAAACAGCAGTTAAGGAAGTATATTATGTACCATCAATTAGGAGATATGTTAATCATCTATTTCCCCTAAAATTTCTTGCGTGGCACAAGAGAAAAAAGGAAACAATAGTAACCCCCGATTGGTTTCGTCCTTAAATTTTGAAACAAATCAAATCAATTAGTAACTGGAGATCGTTTTCATCCTATTATTAGTTTGGAAAAAACCAATCTAGCATTAACTCGCGGGATGTATTCCCAGTTGTATCCATGGATGCGCATGCAACAAGTCCAAATGTAAGCGAGGCACCAATGCCCCAGATATTTAACAGGCGACCTTGGCCGTAAAAAAATTGACTGAAAGATCGTTTTATCGGATACCAATATTTTCACACAATTCAATTTTGTGAGCACACAAGTTTTATTTTCTATGAGCGAGGCGTGCAACAGAATAAAAAGGAGAGGTTGTATCTCCCACTTGGCATTCTCTTCATTCTCTCTCGTGAGACCACATAAATACATCACCAGCGAAACTGGTGGATTTTCTTGTGCGGAACTTAATCCGAGAAGGGGAAGAATATATATCCAATCTTATTTAAGATTACAATTAGATAGTTCTAGAGCAAGTTCGACAATCCCGCCTCGCCTTAAACTCCTAGGATGAATTGGTCCGCGTCCACGTTCCTAGCTCGGCCGGCATGACCTCAGAGACACACAATAGAACTTGGGGTCTATCCGCAAGTTTGCATAAAGAAAATGAATCTTTGATTTTTTATTAATACATAGTATTTACTAAAAAAGCGAATCTTAAAATTTTTATTAAGACATATTTACGAAAAAGTGAATCTTTAAATTTTCATCAAGACATATATTCATATGTTTCATAGACTGCTCCTAATGACATATTCACAAGGACCAAGCAGGTTCATGGTATGGCCTAGGGCCCTTCACCATCGGAGGAGTAGATGATATGCACAATTTAACGCATGACTTGAGTAGATCATATCAGATGAAAATAATAGCGGGTTGGCAATGTAAGGTGTGGTAGATATAGAATAGAAGCAAATTAGATCAGATCTTATTGCATAAACATGATCCAGACTATAGACAGGTTTGATTTTGATCAATTTTATCATTAAATAGACAAAATGCCCTTCATAAGCTTTTTTTGAATCAATAAACGTATATAAAACCATTATACTCCATAACAAAAATCTCCAAGGTGTAGCTACATACAATTATACGAGTAAGCTAAGATAAAACAAAAAAACTCTTTAATGAAATTTCTGAATGGTGCCCAACAGAAAACAGAAAAAACCACACAAAAGTGTGTACCTACAATAATCATGTATGAAAAAAACTGAGTTTGAGCAAGGTGGAACCTTAATTGTCTTATAACACTACAAGCTGCCTTTTTTATACACATGAATATTCACATTCATTACATATCATATATGTTGCGAGTAAACAAAAGACCGTAGCAGCTTACGGGTATTCAGCTAATAGGGAACTTAATAAAGATACCGAGTAGGTTTTTGAAAAGGATGGACGGTTGGGATTGGATCGGAAAAGAAGCCGAACCCAATTCAGATCCAAATCGGCCCAAACAACACCTCCCTTTCTTGTGTCTGCTCCTCCCCTCCCTCTCTCTCCTCCTCCTCTCTCCTCCTCCTCCTCCGCCGCCGCCGTGTTCTAGGGTTAGGGTTTCTGCGGTGTCGCCGTCGAGATGGACGCGCAGCGAGCTCTTCTGGACGCGCTGATGGGTTCTTCGCGGAACCTGACGGACGAGGAGAAGAAGGAGCACCGGGAGGTTGGGTGGGACGACCCCGACGTGTGCGCCGCCTACATGGCCCGCTTCTGCCCCCACGACCTCTTCATCAACACCAAGAGCAACCTCGGAACCTGCCCCAAGATCCATGACCCGGTCCTCAAGCAAAGGTTGGTATCCTCCTCCTGCGATTCAATCCCCAAATCAATCAATCCCTAATTTCAGTCTAGCACTAGTCATGTTCTTCCCCTCCAACTGAAATAAGGAACCAGGATTGATCAGAAGATGCAGTGAACATATTCACTATAGCTAGTGTCCTTCCATGATTTTTCTCAGATAATTGATAACCATATATGTATATCTGTATCTTGATTGACAATTCATGCCTGCCCAACACACAGCTTCGAGGACTCCCCCAGGTATGCCGCTGTCCTCCCCAAATTCGAGGCGGAGCTCGCCCACCGCTGCGAGAAGCTGGTCAGTCAGTTCCTCTGCCCCCCCCCCCCACAATTTGCAGACCTGTACTACCTCCTCAACTGGCCTGATTCCAACCTCTCTCTCTCTTTGTAGGTCCTGGACTTGGACAGGAAAATCAGGCGCGGCCGGGACAGGCTGGCCCAAGAAGTCGAGCTACCGCCTCCTGCCCATGGCGACAAGTCCGAGCAGCTCTCTATGCTCCAAGAGAAGATCAAGAAGCTACTCGAGCAGATCGAACAGCTCGGCGAAACTGGCAAGATCGATGAAGCTACGGCGCTTATGAGGATGGTACAAACACATACCCCCACCTGACCTTTTTGTTTTGTTTGTTTGTTGGCCATCATCACAACTATTAAAACGTTTCTGTCCCTGGATGGCTTGCAGGTCGATGTTCTCAATCTCGAGAAGGCGGCTCTGGTTAACCACGCAGAGAACAAGGCCCTCATGGTCCCCCAGGAGAAGAAGATGGAGCTCTGCGAGCAGTGCGGTTCCTTCTTGGTCACCAATGACGTCCTTGAGAGGACGCAGTCCCACGTTACCGGCAAGCAACACATTGGCTATGGTCTGGTCAGAGAGTTTCTTGCCGAGTACAAGGCGAGTGATCGTTGCGCATAAGAGAAGAACAGCCTGTGCCTTTTACAACATTATTATTTGAGTTCTGATAGTTGCTTTTCAGGCTGCGAGAGAAGAGGAGAGGCTTGCGAGGGAGAAGGAAGCGGAGGAGCGTCACAACCACAGGGAGAGAGGGTACCATAACGTAGCCCGGCGCGACGAGCCTAGGGAGAGGTCGAGGGAGCATGAGCGTGATCGCTACTGTGAGCGGCACCGCGACAGGTATGATCATGGAGGCAGAGGGTCCGACTATAGAAGCGGTTCCTACAACAACAGGAGGGATTATGAAAGGGAGAGGCACAGAGATAGTAGGAACGGTGATGCAAGAAGGAACCCTGGGAGAATGAGGAGCAGGTCCCGGTCCCCGGGCAGGCACGGTTATTGAATTACCATCTTGAAGATGCCCAGACAATTAGTTCAAGTTATCAGACTTGTGAGGTAGACCATTATGCCCTTGTTCATTCTGTGCCAACCGTGTTTCAGTCCCAGGGTTGTCATGATTAAAGTTTGAACCTTACTCTGCTGTAGCAGCTTTGTTGAAACCCTATCTATGGTCTTCTTTTTAGAGGGATAAAAAATATATCACAGGAAGGTATCATCTGTCCTTGCCTAATTCTTTGTGTTGTTTATATATCTCTTACGTGAGCTTTCAGATTGTGTTTTCAGTCTAGGAACTGAAAATATTTTATGCGATAGAGCTGAAAGTCCTATGGCAGGTATTCCATAACCTCTGTATGTCTTGCATGTTAAACTGAAATGTAAATTCTTGGGTAGGACTTGGAAGACATTTTTGGCAGAGGAACAGGTAACAAGCTAAACAAATGATTGGTTTGAGTAATATAAACTAGTGCAGCAGCAGCAGCAGCTACTAAACCAATTGGTTGAGTTGGAGGAAGGTATTTGTTGGAGAAGAAGAGGTAACAAGCTACTCAAACACTAATTGGTTGTTTTAAGTAATATAAACTAGCGCAACAGCAGCTACTAGCTAGATGCTCCAAACAATCTAATCACCATGCCAGATGTTTGCATGATTAGTTGTTCAAATGGATGGTTCACTGCCCTTCCTCATGCTGCTCACCTAGAAGATGTTTTTTTTGATACCCAGTCTTGTACATACATTAAATTTGCACTGCCAGCATATATAGGTCCTGTTGTTGCACGATGCATTTCTTGTTTATCAAGAGGCGGCCACGGAATTCTTCAGACATGGGCACATTTCGGTCAACTAGGTATGGACACCAAAAGATTTGAAGTTTTTTGTACGAGAGACACAGCAACTCTTTCTTTGTGTGTGTGGAATTCAAACAGCAGATTCATTATTTACCGTGCAGTCTGTTGAATCTGAGCAAAGCTGTATGTAAACTTGCAATTGGAATTGAATTGAGTTTTGAATATTTTCCCCAATGTTGGTGATCATATTGCTGACGTGTGGTGTATGAACGAGTTTGAAAATGCATTGGGTCTTATGTTAAACTGAAATTTATGTACTGTACTTGGTTGGGTAGGAGGTGAAAGTATTTTTTGGCAAAGAAGAGGTAACACAATTTTGAATTACGTAACTGCTTTTTCGTGTAGAATTTTGGGAAATATGTATGCAAATTCATCTAATTGTTTGGGCTCTCATTCTCAAGAGTGCACCTGAGATGTTGTTTGGGCAAATTCATCCAATTCATCCAATTGTTTGAAGCTGTATTGGCAATCTTTGTGAGAATACCAATTTATTGGTGGTGAGACGAACAATCTTTTTTATAAATAAAAAAATAGCGTTTTGCAAATTGAACAAGAAGGTGTGCACACATGAACACGGAGTGCAAGAAACAAGGGTACCCCCACGTCTGTGAAGCGAGGTGGGTGTTAAATGGTCAAAACCACCAACGGGAGATACAATTAAATTCAACACGGATGGAGCTTACTTCTCAAGTACGTACTAATCATGGAGCTTGGGGCTTTATTGCTCGTGATGCTGATGGTGATGTCCGGGGATCAGGCTATGGTCATTTGAGGAATATCCGAGATCCTCTCTGTGCTGAAGCTGAGGCATGTTTGCGGGCGTTGCATGCTGCTGCAGACTAGGGAATGACCAAGATTCATATCGAGACTGACTCGACTACTACTCTGGCTGAAGCTCTGAAAACAAATACATTTGATCGCACATCGGCTGGAGCTATTTTCAAGGATGCCAGGACCTTCATGCCACTGAATTTTCACTCCTGCGTGAGTAGTTTTAGCCCACGGCCATGTAACTCTGCAGCACATAAGCTTGATGCAATGGGAGCCTCGAGTTCTGTCTTTCTTTTGGCTGAAACTGCTCCTGATGATGTAAGAATATTTGTGGCCAACGACTCTGCTGTGTCCAATGAGTAATGGAATCGTGGTGTTCCAGTTCAAAAAAAAAAAAGAAAGAAGGCGACAAGTTGCCGCTCATTGCGTGCTACCTTAGCTACGAGTGTAGCGATGGCCCAGCCGCCATGATGTCGGACGTCTGATGAACAAGAGAGGGGCAGCCCGCATGCAGGCCAAGAGGCAAAGGTTGGCAAGGCGACAAGCTCCTTTGATGGAGCCTGCACTACTTGGAGAGGAGGAGGAGGAGGATGGAAGATATCTGATTGCCAACAAGCTATCGGTTATGCTATCTTTGGACGTCTACCACCATGTACCTTCTCCTCAAGTGTCTGCAGCTACTTTAGAATTATGGATGGATTCCGATTTCATAACCTATTTAATCTATATTTATATTGTTGAAGTATGATCTAAATTTATTAAGGAGGCTAACTTCTAATGAGCGGAGCCAGACCTATCGCCGGAGGCTTGGGCCGAAGTTGCATCTCTGAAATCCCTGGCGTAGGTTTGAGCCAGTGAAGACCTATGATTTGATCGATCGCTATACATGCCTCTTGTAAGCCGTCGGTTGGGATAAGTTTCATCTGTGAAATTTTCAGAGTTGTGTAAACACTCCTCGTTGTAGTGAGCGTTGGTTGGCTGATGTCCGTGGTTTTTTCCTCTATTTGTTGAAGAGTTTTTTTTTTACATTATCTTCTTGTCGCGCTTATAACACATTATCGTTTTGTGCAGATATAAGTTTAGTTAATTTGCTAAGTAAGATGGCGTAGAAACAATTAAGTCTCCCAAACACATTAACTAGAACCAGGTACCAACACGGACCATCATTTTGTAAAGTTAATAAAGCATGTCAAACGTACAAGTGATTATAGCCACGGTAGAGGACAGCTTCATCCATGTCGTCACACATATATCTTGGAATACAATGCTAAGAGCTTTGGGAATCCTCCACCATGTTAAACAAGAATTCCAAAGACTCTACGCGGGGGAGGTTCTCAAGGAGGTCGTCAAAGGAATCCTTATTTCTTGAGATGACAGGCAGGCCTCCGCCATATGTAGTACTACTACTTCTCACACCAGCAGGTGAATCCACAACAATGGTGTCGTTATTATTATGCTCAGGGGGGACGGGTATGGTGTCGTTATTATCCAGCAAACAACCAAGGGATTCTACCCTGGCCATCAGGTATTCCCCATCTTCACAAGTCGGACCATGTGTGTCGTCACTCAAAAGTATCTCGGCAAACTCCGATAATTCTTGGGACTGCATCTCCGCGGTATTGTGCAATGGAGGAGGAGGAGGAGGATTCCCCGCAGCGTAATAAGAGCAACCATTTTCATTTGGACCTTTTAAGACAGAGATCCCAGTTTCAAAAACTGGAGAGGAGGAGTCCAATGAAATAGCTTCTTGTTGGCTCAACCGCTTCAGTCGCTCATCGCATCCAACGAGTTTTTCAAAATTCTTCCTCAACAAACTCGACGATGGGCACCTCAAAATATGCCTCCTGCAATTCCAGCCTTTCAAATATTAGCTCGCACCCAAAACAAAACAAAATAAATGAAATAGCTTATTAGCAAAAAAAATCAGAAACAACTATAGATGTAAAGCATATTGTCACTATATAATTAATACTAGCATTGTAGCATCTTCTAACTTTCCAATTTCTCAAGTGTGAAAATAACAACAGAATAATAGTGCTTAATTACCTGTACACGCTTGCTGCTTGTCCACCAGTGAAATCCACCGAAGCTTTCCATAATGTATGTTTTCTTGGTTGAGGTTCCATTAATTCGTGGAAGAAAAGGGGTGGACCGGACAACTAGAGAATGAAAGGCTTGTCAGATCGAGGGAATATGAAAGCATAAACAGATGGTAACAAAATCACGGGAACTAACCATGACATCCAATATTCCATGTTCGTCCTTTTGATAAGTCGCCTTCAAATAAATTATGTTCGACCACTGCATTTCAATCTTTCTCTTCAAACCAGAAATGATAAGCTCCCATACAAGCTTACGCTTTGCATAATAGCATTTCACAATTAAATTGCCGGGATATTCTGATGTGTACTGCATATAAAGAAGATTTGTTATTTTGTTTTTATAAGCAGTAACTACTTATATATATGAATACTAGTACTACTTACTCCATGTTTATATATATATATAGTAAGGAAATTGCTTACCTCCCAAGTGCCAATTTTAAGAACGTTAGCAGGAAAATTTGAAGCTTGTGGGGTTTCAACACTTGTAGATTTTACATATTCCTGTACCAAAGGCCTGGAAACGCCGAGCATCCCAGACTGGCCTGCCGATGACTTTTCCTTGGAGAGGGCGGTCTGAATAAGGTTCAGAAATGATTCGGTCTTTCTTAATTGCAGACCAAGAGGGGGAGGTCCAACACTACGACCGCCATACATATTATTGTCCTGCAAAACATTATGCAGAATAGGGATATCCTGCATATTGATCAGTAAATGATGTAGTAATGAGTACCGATATCCTGCATATTGATGAGTAACCAAATATATATTATTAGCAAGGAAATATATTTGCTCAAGCACGTTAGAACAACTAGCAAAGTGCAGATACATCGCTAGAGGGCAACAATAAAATACATAGTGAACAATATAGCTGCCCCTCGCACGGCCGTCGGCACGGGCTATGCCGAGGGCAGCCCTCGGCGTAGCCCGTCGGCACAACGCCTTGTCGGCACATGCACTTTTGGCCATAGGCACAAGAATTTCCGTCGAAACAGGCTATGATCGGCATAGCCTAACGACCGGTTGTAATTTTATTTTTATTTTTTGACCTTTCAATTGTTTGACTCGTTAATCTCACTCGGAACATTTTTAACACTAATTACACTTAAACTTCGGTCAAATGACAATCTTGGTCAAACTCGCTGGTCACCCATCCTCACCCTACTCCATCCTCGGCAAGCTTAACTTGTCTGTTCTTTCCGGATGAGTTTCCGCAAAGCAATTTATATATTGTTGCCAATACTATCATATCAATCATATTGACTCTTATATTATTATTGTCACACGTTTTTTTGTAATCCCAACAATTATTTAAGTGAACAGTAATAATTATTTAAGTAAACAACAATAAATAAGTAATAATATTATTGAATGCAAATAAAAATATAATGATTTTTTTGTATTTTTTTATTTAATATGGAATAATTAATATCTTTAAATCCGTAAATCGGAATTGCATAAATAATATGTCTAAATCGATCATAAAAATGAGAGGAATCCAAATATGATATCTATATCATATTATCACAAACTATGCCGTGATTATAGCCATATTTTTTTACCAGTTTCAAACTATGGTCAAAACGGCGGGCATGAATATTCTTAGCCCGGTGCTGAGTATCGCTAAACTTGCAGTGGATCTCTGATGAAATAGCATATTTTGAAACCTAAAAATAATTTTTCTAGTAAATCATGAGTATTAAATCATGTCCCTATATTTCAAATCTAACCGACTTGCTGCCAATTCGGCAGGAATTTTTTTTATGAGAGGTAGACAAAAAGGTTTAAGATATTCCGGTTGTGGAATTTTCATGTAAGGTGGTCTAGTATTTTTGAAAAATGGAATAGTACCAATGTGAAACTTTCATTTGGTGTGGTTTCTACACAAAATACTCTATTTTTGGCATCCGGAAATAGAAAATGGCTTGGTGCGATGAGAAGGAAAACATCCTCCTATAAGATTGGAAGCCATACCAAGATGCACCAGTGTGCATAATATGGGCACATTATCATAAACTATGCTGCAATTTTAGCTATAATATTGGTCGTTTGGCTTGAAAACCATGAAACCTCGAACAAGATAGCTCATTTTGAGTTCTTTTTAGAATATTTGCAATATTCCAAGTTTGATATTTTTCCTTGCAACTGTATCATATAATATGACACCACGTGAAGGTTTTACATTGTTTGGATCGTTTTAGAATTTCTTATGCCCGTTTCAAACTATATGTAATATTTGTATGTTTTAGTTAATTTTTATTTACAAATGTGAAATATTTGAGTGTAGATAGATAGATTTTTTTTGCAAATTCTGATAGTATATTATTTGTATTTTTGTGAATTAGAATGATTTTTCTAAGATTAATGTGGTAAAAGGGAAAATAGTTATGCCGAGGGCATTGTCATCGGCGTAGCTATGAAATCTTTGCCGAGGGTATTACCGTCGGCACAACAATCCTACGTCGACGGCCAGCTTCATGGGGTGCCCGGCTCATGGCCTACGCCGATGGCCCCAACTTTTGGCCGTGGGCGTAGCGCCTGGCCCTCGGCGCCTTGGATAGTTGCTGTAGAAAAGCAGCCCTCGGCGCCTTCTAAACCCTAATTTCCTGTAGTGATAGTTGCTATAGAAAAGCAGCCAAAAAATACATATGTCCATGTGTTGAATACACGTTTAATTGAACCAACATATATGCTGAAGTAGCATAGTGGAAACTATGCTACTTTGTAAAATGTACTCCTATTGCATATCTTCAGGAAAACCTCGGTAGCTCCTATAGAAAAAAAATCTCTGAGTGATTTGTGTTGAGCAGACAACGTATATATATTTCACTTTGTACATATTTAATGGGCAGACAAGGTATTTTTACATTTCTAAACACTTTGTAGTACAGTCCAACCTCATTAAAAGACATGATATAAACCCCAAAAATAAAGTAAAAAGTAGTTTTTTTTTTTTTTTTTTTTTTTTTCCTACATTAACACATGGTGGGGTGGGTTCTAAATTTGGGGGAAGACGGAGAAGTTGTGCCTCGATAAAAAATTTCTCTTTCTTTTTGCTTTTAGAACTAGTTCCCTGTGAGTTCTGAGCAGTTCTATATTTTTGTTGTTGTGTTTTGTTTTGATGGTGGGACCGTTATTATTAATATTTGGAACCACTACATAGTGCTGTTGCTATATTATTATAGAGAGCCACCAATTTTTTGTGTGTGAGATGGCAATGACAACATTGTGGGTGCCCTAAGTCTCACTGATCAATCAATGCTACTTCTCCTAGCTAGGGGGCGGTTACGTGAAAGACAGTTGGAGACCCTAGATAGTATTCTTAGATCGTAGTGTACTACCCTACACAGTACTAAATCTCAAAAGCAAAAAACTGTATGCAGGAGCCAATTAATTGCATCTAGAGAGGAGGAGTACATTTTAGAGCATGGTATTCAGAACCACGCTGCACAAATCTGATGAATACGGGGACAAGGAAGAAGCAGTGAAATTGCAAATTTTGAGATTAGACGAAAATATCATCACACTGCAAAGAGATATTGCATGATTCACGCATCATCTTGTACGAGATCCAGCGACAAAACCTGACGATTACCTGCTGCTGCTGCTGCTGAGGCGGCGGCGGCGGCAACGCCGCCCTGACGAGGAGCTTGTGAGCAGGTGCATTCCCGTCGGCGACTTCCTCTTCATCTTCGTCTCCCTCGGCGGCGCGCCGCTTCTTGGTCATCACGGGGATCTGCCTCTAGCTAGGGGAAGAATCCAATCTCAGGACGAAGCTCGATCGCCAGCGCTGCGTCTAGTAGTCTAGGGTTTGGAGGAAAGCTGGGCGTAATTTCTTCCAAATATATATTGCTTCCTTCCTTCCTTCCCTTGCGTGGCGATGCCAACACGATCGCAGCTAGCTGTCCATTCGGAATGCGGGAATCATGCATGTATAATATTTTTTTCTTCGCGTTGCGAAAACATATCTAAATGACGGCCTGAGTTGGGGTGGATCGGAGGCAAAAAAAAAAAAGGGACCCATAACGGAGGCCCCTATTCGGAATGCGTCATGCTACAGGAGCGCGAGGACGCCATGCACTTCGGAGGGCCGCGGCTGACCGGGCCAGCGCCAGTGCCACCGACATCTCCTCCTAGGGTTCGTGCTGGGACGGGGACGCAGCAGCCGCACCGAGCTTCTCACGGTGTCTTCTCCCTCCCGTGGCGCCATGGCCACTGTCACCAGATTAGCCCTACGAGCACATGTACCAGCAGAGCCTTATCAACTGGATGGAGGAGCTGGCGGCCACCGGTGAAGGAGGAGGAAGAGGAGGAGGAGGACTATGTCGGCGACCTCATGTCGATGGGCTTCACCGAGCAGGAGGCCTTCAAGCTTGCTAGGCGTGAGTCGGAGGCGCAGTAGGATCTGGACCGGGAGGCGTGCTGCGGCGGCACCTTCTAGGTGCTGGAAGCTTCCGACGCCGCGCCGGCACCTCCACCGCCACGACCTGTCTAACAGCCTCCGCCATCGCCACAACCCTTCCAGCAGCAGCACCAGTGGGGGCCTGCCCCCTGGCGGGTGCCGGACTCGGTGAACCTTGCCTCCGACGAGGAGGAGTATGATGTGGCGACGCAAACCCTAGAGCCACTGCCTAGTAGTCTAGGGTTAGGTTTAAATTCGCTCAAATTTCAATCACGTCGCCCTAAAATTTGAATGAAATTTGTTTATATTTCCTTTTTTGGCAGCTTAATCGTTGGGGGGAACCGGTGTGGGACGACCTTCCCAAACTGCCGGCAGTTTATGCAGTGCCCACCAAACCAACTATCGGCACGCTTGTCGACCACCCATTGGGGGCACTGGTGGAGATGCTCTAAGAATCACTACGAGGTAATAATGCCTTTTTCATACATAAACGACCGCATATTCTACATATGGTACTCCCTTTGATCCCTTCTTACTGGATCTATCGATATCCCTCTCATCGTCGTCTTTAGTCGAATATAATTGCGCAGAGGGGTGGCTGACCCTGTCGCTAGGGTTCAATATTGAGATACCGCTGGTCTGGTCCTCCAGATGCACCTTGACCAACTACTGCCGCTGGCCAACCCTCCCGCGCCCACTCTAATGGATGGTGATGGAGAGGATGGTTCAGGAGGGCGCACACTCCGACAGGCATGTTAGATGAGTGCCTTTTGAGGGGATGAACACTGGGAGCACAGATTCTACACGTGCTCGGTTCAAAATGTAAGTTCATTTCTGTATTTGGAGTTCTCCACGATTTGGTTCACTGAAGTGTTGAATGTTTAGTTCATTGTAGTATATAGTTTAGAGAAATTTAGTTTAGTGGCTTGTAGTGCTTCTAAAGATTTAAATTAAGTGGATTTTAGTGCTCCTAGATATTTAAATTCAGTTAATTGTCTTGTAGTGCTTCTAGAATTTTTGACAGCATCATGTATGATGTTTTTTTTTTGGAAAAAAGCATATATTAATATCACAATGACATCAATTACACCCAGCCTCTGCAACAACGCATGCCCTAGCGGCTCTACGGATGCACACAGCTCAGAAAAAAGAAAGAGAAATTACAAAAAAGAAAAGTCCCTCTACAGAGAACTAATCCTCAAAGAAACGACAGTGACACCATCAGAACAACACCAGTAGTCCTCCACTCCAATAACAACGCCTTCAAGAAGGAAACAGTGCCCAAGCGCCGTCGTTGCCCGACCAAAGGTCATAGGTTTTCACCCTGGAGAAAGTCCTTACTCACAAAACAATGTCTTTAACAAGATCATGGCCAGACACAACCAACTAAGGCCAGACCTTGGATTTTCACCCTGCAAGATAAGACTGGAAACTCCCCTGTGTTGTCTTCCCGCACCAACAGTCGATGCAACGAGTCTCAGATCACGCAGCCAGATCTCCGTCACCATAAGAACAAAAATCACTATCGCTACCCTCAAATTTCCGCTTTCCTGACATTCTCCGCATCTGACATCACCATGGCTCAAAGCATGGCACTTGGTGGAAACAATGAGCAGCACCGCTCCCGCTGAAACCAATCGGCCAGAAAAACAAGGTGCGCGCGACCGAATACCTTCCGATCCAGCAATCTCCAGGCATGATACGCCCATGGGAGTTCGCCGGCGGAGCCTTCCGGAACCCGCCTATCCAGACCAGATCAAGGAGGGCAGACATCAAGCAGATCTTCGTCTTTATGCGAAAGAAATCAAAGGACCACCACCTTTATTAGATCCGCCACAGCGATCCCCATACCGCCGGCCGGTTTCCGGAGGACGGATCGAGCATGCAAAAGGAAGAGAGCCAAACCGGGAACCACCGCAGCAGCGCCGGAGCCGCCGCCCAACAAGATCCCAGCGCCACGCCTTGACCGCTGCCTAACAAGGCGCCCCCGCCGAGGGCCGACCTGGCCTAGATGGCCCCAGATCTAGCCCACGCGGCGCACCCGCAGACGGTCGTCGTCGCAGCGAGGCCCCTCCATACACCACCCGTACCGCCTCCGCCGAGCCACCATGCGCCTCCCGCGACCTCCAGAGCAGGCCACGCCGTCGCCCCGACCCGCCATCACGCCTCCACGGCAGCCCCCCTCTCCAACCTTCGGCGGCGAGGGCGCCCGCCGCCACCGCGAGAGGGACCTGCGGCAGCGGCGGCGGAGAGAGTCGCGCGGGAGGAGCCCGCCGGCGGCGGCGGCTAGGGTTGCCCCGAGTCGCCCCGTACGGGAGCGACGCGGGGTCAGGATTGCTGCTGCTCTCATGTATGATGTATAAATGCAGTTAATTGGCTTCTTGTAGGCCTGTGACCGTTACATGGCGTAGATTCTGACATGAGTGGAACCTATAAAATGCTGACAGTGGGACCTGCCAGTGCAATACCTATTTTTACTTGATTGTTTTCATGTGATGAAGCCTCGATGGGGTAATTTTTTGCGGGTACCGACAGGATATTTGGCTGAACGCTATTGATGTGTTGACCACCCTATGCTTTAACTTCTAATCATTAATCGTGTGTTGCCATGATGAAAATAAAAGGAAACTGGATGCCAACACCATTTCAACTTAATTAAACAAGATTGCAGAAAAAATACCGATATGATTTAGGATAAAAATAAGTAAATTGAATTTTAAAACCTAAACACTAAATCTACAACATCTCCTTCTCCCCCTCCTCTTTTTCCTGGGTTGTTCATGTGATGAGCAAACACTCCATTGCAACGGTGATTCTTCCCCTTTCACTACTGGAAAAACCCTCTTCGGTTCGATGTGAACCACCCCAGCAGTCCCGACCTGTCACAGCCCGCGACTAGTGCTAGCACTAGTCCCGGGCCGTGAGGCCTCTAACGGCTAGAAACGGCCGTAGTCACTAGTTCCGGGCCGGACCAGATCTCTAGTCCTAGTCCATAATATGGCTCGGGACTAATGACCTGGAGCAGGCCAGTTGGTCTTTTAGTGGACTATTAGTCCCGGATCGTATCACGGCCCGGGACTAGTTGTCCACCACTATATATTTTGCTGTCTGTCCTGCTGCCCTAAAGCATATGGTGGCCATTTTTCTCAAAGAAGCAAGCGAGTTCATGCCATTTTTTTCCTCAAGATTTGTAAAGATTTAGTTTGCAACTCCTAAATTCAAAGCTTTAAAAGGTTAGAACTTCATTCTTTCATCTCTTATTGCTACTTTAGCTCTATAATGCTCTAGAAGTATATATAGAGATATGGATCAATGCATGCTCTAGAAGTAGAAGGATTTTGATATTTATGTGTAACAAATTTTGATTAGGCACATAGTTACTGAAAATTAAAATGTGCAATTTTAGAGTTTCAAAGCTTAGAATGGAATGAGGTTTTCACTGATAGAACAATAATAAAAAACTCCACATTTATCATGTTGATTTTTTTCTCCAATTCACAATTGGTGGTGTAAATTTTTCAAAATTCAAAATTAATGCTCTAGAAGCTATCAATATAACTTGTAATAATTTATCATGTTGTGTAATGGTTTTTGATATACTTTTACTATAATGCAGATGGTCCAGGGATGGATGTACGGTACTGATCGACGCTCTAGCGAGTTCATTAATGACATGCATGAATTCATCCGTATTGCTGATGCAAACAAGCACAATGATTTTGTATTCTGTCCATGTAGTGGATATAGGAATCAGAAGGATTACACTGACTCAAAAACCATTCACAGCCACCTGTTCAAGTCTGGCTTCATGCCCAGTTATAATTGTTGGACCAAGCACGGAGAGAGAAGGGTTATAATGGAAGACAATGAAGAAGAGGAGGAGGATGATAACTATCATGGTTTCCCTGAGTACGGAGATACTTCCATGGGGAATGCTGAAGGGGAGGATGACACATGATGAACCCGCTGATGATCTTGGTCGGACCATTGCCGATGCACGAAGAGATTGTGAAACAAAAAAGGATAGGGAGAAGTTCAATCACATGTTAGAGGATCACAAAAAGTTATTGTACCCAAACTGCAAAAATGGTCTGAAAAGCTGGGCAACACACTGGAATTGCTGCGATGGAAGGCTGAGTGTGCTATACCTGACTCCTCATTTGAAAAGTTGCTGAAAATGATGAAGAATATGCTTCCAAAAGATAACGTATTGCCCGCCAGTACGTACGAAGCAAAGAAGGTTGTCTGCCCTCTAGGTTTAGAGGTTCAGAAGATACATGCATGCCCTAATGACTACATCCTCTAACGCGATGAGGAGTACGAGAATTTGGATGCATGCCCGGTATGCACTTCACTTTGGTATAAGATTAGACGAGATGACCCTGGTGACGTTGAGGGCGAGCCCCCCGGAAGAGTGTTCCTGCCAAGGTGATGTGGTATGCTCCTATAATACCACGGTTGAAACGCTTATTCAGAAACAAAGAGTCACTACTAGAAAAATGGCTATAGGTAATCAGCACATCCGTGGCTCACATGGGTGAAGTGTCCCACGGCTAAAACAGGCATGGCTCACCTGTGGACAATGCCCTATTAGTAACTAGAACAACCGTGGCGCACATGATCATAGTGCGCCACAGATATGTGTGGTCCATGGCCCTGCTGGCCGCATGCCGCATACCCGTAGCGCACATGGGGTAGGTGCGCTACAGTTGTTATGATTAACCGTGGCGCACATACAGCATGTGCGCTACGCCTAAGTGAAGGCCCCTCTGTTCTGTAAATGGGCAGAAATATCCGTGGTGCACTCTGGCATGTGCGCCACGGTTGTTATTATTCCCTGTGGCACACTAGGTCCATATGCGCCACAGATGTGTCGACCAGTATTTTTTGGCAGCTCCACTCTGTGCACATGTGTGATCATCCACCACCCTACGCTTTACTTTCCCCTTCTTCTTCCTCCTTAGATCTAGTCGGGATCCTTCTCCTTCCCACCTCAATTTCTCCACTCATTCACCATTTTTAGCATGTAGAACTTGCCTTGGATGTTACATACGTAATAGAGGAAGATCTCTAGTCTCTCATCTCCTTCTCCGGTCTCGCGCGCACCTCTCCTTTCCATCTTCTCGCGCTCGGTCTCTCATCTCGGTAAGTTATCCATGTAAGGATGTGTTCATGTGTATATGGATGATATGCTCATATGTATGTAGATGATCGATGCTCATGATGTGCGTATGGAGAGGATCGATGGTCATGTGTGTGTATATGGAGAGTATCGATGATGTGTGTATGGAGAGGATAATGATATGTTCATGTGTGTATGGATCGGTCTCTCTCTCTCTCTCTCTCTTGTGTTTGTGTGTGAACAAGTTGCCATTTGTTTTGCCAAAATGTTGATTCATTTCCATTTTGGCAAGACTTTGGCATTTCGCAAAGGTCCTTATTTTAGGATAGGTCATGCCGAAATTTTCTATCGACCATTGCATGCATGCATTGATTATGTGGTTCTAATAGACTTCTAATTGTACTGTGTACACCGTGCAGGCAAAAATGATGCTCATAATGAGCGAAGGCATTGTGGCTAGATTTTTGAAATGTGCGACGATCGACATGATACGAAATAACAAGACGGAGATAAGATGTCCGTGCAGAAGATGCAAACTCAACTGGGTGATCGACCCAGATTCCGGGAATCTGCAGGCGCACCTGCTCCGCCATGGTTTCATGGATGGATACACTCGTTGGATAAGCGATGACGAAGACGATGGAGACGGTGAAGGTGGGAAACATGACAATGATCATCACGGCGAGAACGGGCGATATGATGAAGAGTCTCCTAGAGATGGTGAAGGTGCGGACGCAGACCGGGATGATGATGATCTAGATGCCGGAGGAGCAGATGACGATGGAACAACGTCAGGCTGGGTGCGAGACCCTTATGTGCAAGAGCTGCTTCTCAAGCAGACGAGTAACGCCCGGGCTGCCGGTAGAGAGAAAGCCAAGCTTGCACAACTTGAGAAAGACGCGGTTACTCCATTGTATGAAGGATGCAGGCCCGATGATACCCGGTTGAATGTAACGCTCAAGGGTATGGAGATGAAGTCAAAACACAAATTGAGCGACGCAAGCTTCGACGATATGATGGCATTCTGGCACGATCGTCTCCCGGAGGGGAACACGTGTCCAACTAGTATCGAGGATGCCAAGAAAATCGTCTATCCTCTCAATCTACCGCACGCTAGATATCACGTATGCATCAACGATTGCATCATTTATCGGGGCGAGGACACGGAGAAAACCACATGTCCGGTGTGTGGCATGAGTCGATACAAGAAAGGGAATAAAGCACCTCGAAAAGTGGTATGGCACTTTCCTATCACTCCTCGTCTGCAACGCTATTTCGTGGACCCTAAGGAAGCGAAGCTCATGCGATGGCATGCGGAAAGGAAGAAGCCAGGAGATGACGATGACCCCGAAAAGGATGAGCTACTGACGCACCCTTCAGATGCTAGCCAGTGGAAAGCATTGGACCTCGAATTCCCAGAATTCGGTGGAGATTCGAGGAACATCAGGCTTGGTGCGAGCATCGATGTACTCAATCTGTTCGGTAGCCAAAGCAGCACGCACAACACTTGGCCCGTGTTTGTATGGATGTACAACCTCCCTCCATGGTTGTGCATGATGTAGAAGTACATACAAATGAGTATGCTAATTTAAGGGTCGAAACAACCTGGTACCGACATCAATCTGTATCTCGGGCTGTTGAAATAGGAGCTAGCCACGTTATGGGAATCTGGAGCCAATACTTACGACGTCGTCGCACAAGATTATTTCACTATGAGAGCCGCGTTGGTCACTACGGTGCAAGACTATCAAGGTTGCGGGTATATCTTGGGGCAGGTTATCCAAGGATTCTGCGCATGCGTTAAGTGCATGGATAACACAAGCTATCTCCAACTAGAGAAAGATCCAGGGTCTTCAAAAACCGTGTTCATGGCGCACCGAAGGTGGCTTGGCAAGAATGATCCATGGAGAAAACGTGGAGACCTGTTCGATGGCAAATCTGAGACTCGAGGAATCCCAGAGCGGAGGAGCAGCGAAGAAGTGGAAGAGTTGCTGAAAAACTGGAAAGATTGTCCTAAGCCTTGAAATAAGCGAAAGAGGCAGCAAGACAAGCCGCTGATGAAGGTATGGAAAACAAGGTCTGTTTTCTGGGAGTTTCCATACTGGAAGTTTCTCCGCACGCCTCATAGCCTCGAGATCATGCATATCACGAAAAACATGTGCGAGAGTCTGGTCGCCACCATAATCAACATGCCAGATAGGACGAAAGATGGTCCAAAAGCAAGGCACGACCTGATATTCATGGGTATCTGGAAGGAGCTTCATGGAGGACGCACTACTCCTGATGATCAGGAAGATGACGATGATCATGAGTCGGAGACGACACAAGGTCGTTGGAAGGGTAAAAAGTTTAAGAAGAACGAATATTACTGCCCTCCTTCTTGCTTCACTCTAAGCCAGGATGAGATCAAACAGTTTTTCAAGTGCCTTCTAGGAGTCAAATTTCCTTACAGCTACGCGGGCAAGATAAGCAGATACCTAGACGAGGCGAAGCAGAGGTCCAGTGGCATGAAGTCTCACGACTGTGCCGTGCTAATGATGCATGTACTTCCGGTTGCACTAATGATGCAGGTGCTAATAATGGACGAGCACATCCATGAAACGTTATTTGGCCTCTGCAAGTTTTTCGACGTCATCTCTAGGAAGTCGATTGGCGTGAATCAGCTCGGGAGGCTACAGGAGGAGATCGTGGTGATACTATGTGAGCTTGAGGTCTACTTCCCGCCCGCATTCTTCGACATTATGGTGCATCTGCTGGTCCATGTCGTGGAGGACATCATCCAACTCGGGCCGATGTTCCTCCGCAGCATGATGGCGTTCGAAAGGATGGACAAACACATCAAAGGATACATTCGCAATAGGTCCCGTACAGATGGAAGCATAGCCAAGGGCTTTCTGGCCGAAGAGTACATCTCTTTCTGCACGAATTATCTAGACATCGAGAACCCTGTCGGTATTCCCGTCAACAGGCACCTTGGCAAGCTCGACGGATCTAGTCACCGAGAGAGTCGTCGCATACTGCATGCAGACTTCGATATTCGACGCGCAGACTTTGATCGAGCAAACCTCGTTGCGCTACAAAATTTAGAACTGGTCGATCCTTGGGTACAGAAGCACAAAAGGTTAATCGAGAAGAAGTATAGTGACCGGGGCATACAGAGGACGCATGGAGAAATAATCAAAGAGCACAACTCAGATTTCACGCGTTGGTTTAGGCAGACGCTCCTTGATAATCCCCCACGATCGCATTCTTCTAACACGGAAAAGATCATATTCACCTTGTCATAGGGACCAATGCAAAAACTGGTGACCTATCATGCGTATGATATCTATCAACGGCTACACATTCTACACAGAGGAAAAGGACAACAAGTGTGATTATCAGAACTCAGGCGTAACGTCCTAATTCTACACCGATGACAACGTGAAGGAAAGATTCTACGGAAGGATCGAGGAAATATGGGAGCTCAATTACTGTGGAGAAAAGGTGCCAATGTTCCGTGTTAGATGGGCAAAGAACGTCGAAAGAGAAGACCGGTATTTCACAACCATGGTTATACCCGAAGCAGCCAAATCCAAGGCCGCAGGTGCGAACGTGGACGTGAAAAATGAACCATGGGTACTGGCTACCAAAGTGGACCAATGTTTTTTCATTACTGACCCGACAAAGCCTAGCCGTGTTGTCGTGAGGAGAGGAAAAATAAACATCATAAGAATGGATGGAGTCGCCAACGAGCAAGACTTCGACCAGTACGGCGATCCAAAGATTGAAGATGACGATGACTACGATGCAGCAACATACATCACAAGAAGAAAAAGGACAACCCTACCCAAAAAAGGTAGCCCGTTCGAAAGAGGAAACATTAAAGTGCTAGGGCTAAATTATTCAACCGCGACAAAGAAGGGAAAAAGATTATAAAACGCTAGCTCAAAAAATATTGTAAAACGCGTGGTCGAAAAAGATTGTAAAGTGCGGGTGGTCGAGTAGGGCCGTGCCCGATTCATATTATTATGGACAAATTATTATGAAATTTAGTTATACTTTGAATCATATTATTTGTACCACTTTTATGACATATATTATCACTTTTGGGCATTTTTGGAACATTTAAAAGTATTTATAAAATAAAAACAAAACAATATGGCATATATTACCACTTTTGGGAATTTTTGGAACATTTAAATGTATTTTTAAAATAAAAATAAAAAGGGGGGGGGGGCACCAGGATTTGAACCTGGGTGCTCACAAGTTTAGAATAGAGCAATGGGCAGAACCAGTGGGATAGGGTAGTGAATCTGTTAGATAGTGGGACGGCTTTCTTCTTATAAAGTTGCTAGAGGAGATAGGCATAGCGCACTCTGGCATAGTGCGCTACGGATATCTGTAGCGCACTATGCCAGAGTGCTCTACGCCTATCTTTGCCTTATCCACGTGCGTCCACGTGCACGCACGGGCACGTCCCTCATCCCCATCAGAGGTGCCCACCCATCTCGCTCGAGCCCGAGCCCCCGCCGCCGCTGTCTATCCGCCGCCTCGCCAGCCCTTCCAGCCGCCGCCACTCGAGGAGGAGACCGTGGAGGAGGAGGCCCGCGCTGCTGCCGATCCATGGAGGAGGAGGTCGCCATCGCTGCCGATCCGTGGAGGAGGAGGTCGTCGTCGCTACCGATCCGCGGAGGAGGAGGTCACCATCGCTCGAGGAGGAGGAGGCCGCCGCCACTTGAGGCTGAGGAGGAGGAGGCCGCCGCCTCTCCCGCGCGCTCGTCGTTGTCCTCGTCTCAGAGGTGAGCATTCTCCCCTCTATCCCTCTCTCCCTTCTCCACTTCTCGGTTGATTTAGGTTTAGGCTTAGGCTTAGGCTTCATTCATTGTAGGAAACAGAAATAGAAAGATCCAAGCACCCGGTAGGGAGAATACACCGGCGGCCAGCACCGCGCCATCAAGCAGCCCCTCCGTCTCTTGCACGCCCGTCGCCGTATGCGGTGCCTCGACATTAGCCGATCTCTACGCCATCACGGTAAACAAATTGCTTTACCGCCTTTCATGCAATCTATTACTCTTATGGCATCTCTGAAGATGCCGTACATGTTTTCCGCAGACGGATGTTCCTTGCACTCTCTTATGCTACGTGAACAACAAGCCGAGGGATGTTGCCAAGGGTACCATCGTTCAACCCTTGCAGCGCACGGTCCACTCAAGGCCGATGCCAGATAGCGTGCACAGAGTTAAAATTAGTTGGGTGCTAAGGGGCTGCGACGACCTGGAACCTCCCATTCAACCCCCAGGAGCGAATGAAGAAGAGCCGGCTGTTCTCAGAAGTTGCTTCGGCTTATTCTTGCAATAGCCAAAGAGCATGATCCGTTTGGGGACGGCGGGGCCCATCACGCCACAGAACAAAGACACCGTCGTCGTGCTAGCGACGAAGCGATGTAAACCTACCGCCCTCGCCGTCACCTCCACGCGGTGGGTCGGATGATCATGTTGATGATATGCACATGGCGCAGGATCCGGCCAAGGACGACGAAGACTGGAATAATCACTTCTTCAACACTCAGTTTAGCAACGAAGACCTAGGTGGTGGCCCCACAGAGAAACCCACTATCACCAAGCGTCTGTTTGGTTCTCAGGAGATGCCTCCAGCTTGTGCCTTTATAGAGCCAGCTGATACAACCAACAGACCCTTTATTCTAAGCCCTGACACACTACATAGGGCGGACGGTGCTCAGATTGCGGTGCCTTCCCGCTCTCCAAAAGGAAAAAAGGGCAGGAAAAGAAAATCTAGCAGCTCGAGCCAGCCGGTGGCGTCAACTGCGAATCTGATCAGGTTTTGGGACGGGCCACCAAGACCCGATGGTATTATGTGGAGGATTCATGTGGCGGGTGAGCCCATGCTACCTAAGAATTTGCGGAGGCTCGCCAATTTGGAACTGCAGAGTGTGCATGATGGCGTGCTGACGATAGAGAGACGCCTTCTGGCGGAGAAAGATCCCTCACACCCGGTATTCGTGGTTAAGGTGCCACCAGGCTTGGGATTCATCGACAATGCCCCTGCGGATCTATTCTTCCCGCGGTTCGACGACATTTTCAATATGTTCCACCTATACCCACTGCATTATACCATGGTCCGCCTGTTTTCTCTCAGCCTGGCCATGCAAATCATTAGAGAGAACACACCGGGCATCACTATAGTGGACCCCTACTACATGCATGACGGCTGCTTGGGTTCCCCCGCTGAATGACGTATCATGGCCTCGTACCTAAAAAGAATCTTCGTGGCGAACAGGACAAAGGAATACATTCTCGTGCCTTACTTTCCCGAGTAAGTCGTTATTCACTCGCCACCGTCAATTGACTTTATTAGATTATCATCATTATTTTTCCAACACATTCCATTTGATTTTTTTTGCAGAGACGAACACTGCACGCTCATCTCCTTATTTCGACTCGGGGAGTCTAGAAAATAAGAAAAACTACGACAAGATCAAGGAAGTTCTGGATGATGCTCTCACTGGCTATGCCTCGACGGAAGGCACCACCTTCGTGCGTACGAAGGTCAAGTTCGGTAGGCACGTCTTCAACCACGTAATGAAGTTCTCCTGCGTGAAGCAGCCGGAAAGATATCACATCCCAAAATTTTCCAAATTTTGAAATATGAAAAATAAATAAACAAAATAAACAATTGTTGAAATTTAGGGTGAGAAGAAACTTTTTGATTCCAATTGGAAATATCCAAACCTATTTTGATCAAAAAAATCCTAAAGGGATTTAAAAAGATAAACAATTAATAAATAAAATTATAATAGTTGGAATCACTATTTTTTGGATCTTTTAATAAAAAGATATGATTTTCAAAAGGAAAGGTAGAAGTATAAATAAGGATTATTTTATAGAGCCAAATTAAATCTTGGCCAAGCTTTTGAAATAAAATATTTCTATTTGATAAAAAGAGTAAAGGTTTATTTAAATAAAATAATAAAAATTTATCCAATTTTATTAAAGTAAAGGCTTTATCATTTTAAATAAACACTAAAACTTGTTAATTTATTTTAAATAAGATTTCCAAGTGTTTTATATTTTCAAAGAAAACCTACTGAAAAGGTTTTGGGTATTATTTAGATTTCAAATAGAGTTTTTAAATAAATTATATCCTATTTGAATTAAAGACTAAGGCCTATTTATTTAATTATTAATAGATCCTAAAAGAATAAAAGTATTATTTTATTTTGGATATTGGAATATGTTGTTAAACAGAATTAAAATCAATACAAAGTTTGGTGGTGGTTTGAATTGATTTGTTGTTTGAATTATTTGTTTGAAAATCAAAACAGAAATTCAAATAGAAAAAGAAAAATCTTTCTGTATAAAAAAAGTGAAACAAACTCAACCCACTAAGCAAGGCCCAGCAAGCCCAACTCCAGCCCAACTAACTCACCCTCGCAGTGAACCGTTTTTCACTGAATAGCGCACCCTCTGAGTCACGGACAAGTGGACCCCATCGCCCCATTCCTTCTCTCGCTGACAGACGGACCCCACGCCACCTCATCGTCGTCTTCACCACGACCGTTCCCCCTCGCCGTTGCTGCCTTTGATTGCGACGATGAATTTGAGTTAATGCCTGAGTTATTCCTCGCTGTGATCACGCGTACATAAACCCAAGGCATCTACCAATCATTGATTGAAGATCCTTAACCCTTGTTCAACCACAAGATTTTATCTTAGAAATTGGGATGAGGAGATTCTCGATAGCTTCCATGTCTTGATGCTCAAATTGTCCATTGCCGGGGACACGGCTAAGTACTTAGATTTTACACTCAGCAGAGGTGGTGTACTTTCCCCACAAGACTTGGTTTCACCAAGACAAGATCTTTTAGAAGCCTTCCCTTAGACCAGAATGGACACGTTCCAATCTATCATCCCCTACCACCAACTGTCCATTTGGCTAAGTTATTGCAACCTATATGATCCAGGCAGAGCCCATAATGCCAAGTGGCTGCACTTGAAGCTTCTCAACATTTGACATCTCAAATCTCTTTGTTCCTGGGTAGCATTCCACAAGTGAGATACCAAGTCTTCCCCAGTATACTGGACTTGGTGATGCCCAACTTTTCCCTAGCATACTGGACTTGCATAACCACTCAACATAAACCAGTCTTTCCATTCCACCCAGGTGATTCATTCACTTAGTTGTTTTATTAAACAAAACACAAGTCCTTGACTTAGAAATATTCCATAACTTGAATATAATCCACCCTTGTTTTCTACTAGCTAGGCTAAGCATGATAGTAGTAAGAATCTTAACTTAGGAAAATTCTACTAAGGTTTCATCTACTAGGATTTCCCATGGCATAGTTTATACTTAGCAAAAATTCCATGCAAGTCCTACTTAGAAATATCACTAATGCATAGTGAATATAATGGGACAAAAGTATGAAGCATCACTTGCCTTTTGGTAGGGAATTTATAAGTTCACTTCTTGATCTTTCAATAGTCTCACTCTTCAAATTCCACTACAATTCAATCAAGCAAGGCACAATTTCAATCTACCATTCAAGCAATCATCACATAGAATAATAAAAACAAAGCAATGCATGCAAGCATGCCACAGATTGTTTTATTTGTAAAAAGTGGTTTCTAATAGGTTATAAATATTTGAAAACACCTATTGGTCATTTATAAAGGTAACAAAACCATCTGATATGAAGTTAGTGAAAAAGGCCACCTTAAGTCATTTTTGTTTTGTTAAAAATGGTTCAAATCAAGTAATATTTCTAGTGTTTACCAAATATGTTTTTAACACAAATGTTAGTGTTTTAAGGTCAAGTGTTTAATATTAAAACCATTTGCGAAAGGTTTCACCTATAAACCATTTTTATACCAAATCAATATTTTATGTTGTTGAAAATGCTTTTTAGCAAAGTAATAATTTATAGGGTTCATAAAATATATTTTTAAATCCTAAAACTTGGTGTTTAGGGTCAGAGAGTTTAAATCAAATCCTTTTCCAAAGGTTTTACTCAAAAAGCATTTTTAATACATAAACGATATTTCCATTTAACTAGAAATGCTTTAATTCAAAGATTTATTCCTTGGCTTCACAAAATACATTTTTAAATCCATAAGTTGGTTTCTATGGTTAGTAGGTTCAAAACTATCCATTTTCCAAGGATTTTATCCTAAAAATATTTCTTGAATAAATTTTATGTTCTAAATAACCTAAACAAGTTTCTGCAAAAACAACTATTTTACCAGAAACAATTCATTAAACAAAGTGCATGGTTGGAAAGTACTTTCTTTGCTGATTCCATTGATATAAAATTTACAAAATTTGGACGTGTGGATCAAAAGTTATGAATTATGCAAGTTTGAACATCTATTAGAATAGTTTCTTTTTTTAAAACAAAAGGCTGGCCACGTGGAGAGTTATGATTGGGCGATACCGATTCGTCCGGATCAAGCAACGTGGACTGCAGGATTTAAAGTGAATCGTGCGGCACCGAATTGATCTTACCCCTTCGATAACTCAATCTATCGTAGACGCTGGATCTAAATCGAACGGCTGCTGTGCGAGTGACCAACGATGGGCGGCGCTGGCGGCGGCGAGTGGCGGCGGCGCGGTCATACGGTGCACTTGCCGGTGATTTAGGAAGCAAGGAAGTGAGGGGAGTAGCTCACCAGAATCGCAACGACGAGAGGATGCTCAACATGATCGCCGTTTGTCGAGGGGCGCACGGGGTTGCTGTCAATTGCTCGCCGAAGTTGCCTTCGGGCTCGGGTGCGGTCTGACGTTGTCGGGGACGTCGCTACAGGGAACGGGAGAGCGAACGAAGGGTACTGTTAGCTTCATACGCGAGTTGCAGACAAGTGAGCATCAAAAAGGAGGCAAGGGGGGGGTCTATGCTCACTAGGGAGACTCGCCGGAGTTGAAACGGACGACGGTGGTGTTCAGTGATGACGTTGTCGATGATGCAGAGCACGCGCGGGCGAGCTGGTGCTACGAAGAGGTTCGCCAGGTGATGGGGAATGCGCTCGTGTGGTCGAGGGGGCGAGGGGCGATGGTGGCTGGCTGGAATCATCGCGGATGTTCGTCGGAGGCAGTGACGGTGCAAGTGGAAATAGGGACGGCCTGGGGGCTCCCTTGCAGCATTGTCTGAGGGAAAAGGGAGGGGAGAGGGAGGTGGTTAAACGAGCGTGGTCGCGGGCGTGATTAACTGAGCCATTAACTCGTATTGAATCGATTCTGCAACGACCGATAACGGCGAGGAGGGGGCGTGGTCACCGTGGCGGGTGAGGAAGAAGGCCTGCCAGGTGGGGTTGGCTGGTCAGCGAGAGAGAGAGAAGTGGTAGGGTCCAGACGTCATCGACTGTGCGGGTATGTTGGCAGGTGTGAATCGTTTTCTCGCGGGAGAGAGGGAGTGGGCTGGTGCTGGGCTGGATTGGGCTTGCTGGGCTGGTTTGGCTGCTTTCTTTTTTTTGTTCTGTTTATTTTTCTTTTTCCATTTATATTATTCTGTTTTGATTTTTATTCAAATATTTCAAACACTAATTGAATTCAAACCTTTGCCAAACTTTGTGTATATTCTAATACTGTTTATTAACATATTCTAAAGTCAAATTTAGAATATTTCTTTTATTATTTTAGGGTCTATTATATATTTATAAATAGACATTTGTCTTTATTTCAATTTTTTTCCATACAATGCCCCCAAAAGAGGGATCGGGTTCCATTATCAACAGATAACGGACCAAGAACCACACATATCCACATCACAGAAAGTAGTACTGACCCACCTAGGGGGTCAAAGCGACTTAGTATCCATATTACAAACCAAAGCAAACTTAACAGACATAAGGGAGAAGGCTGGAGACGCAAGAACACCGCCCTCAGGCTAGTGGAAACAGTTTTTCAACAACGAAGATAAACTACTATCCCAGACCAACAAGGAGCCACGAGAGATTCCAACTCCTTTCTTCTCATCAATCAACATCAGGTCCTCCTTCTTTTCTCCCGCCCCCTCTCCAGTTCAGGAGCTTCATGGGCGCGATATTCAGGGATTGCCGGCAGTCCCAGAAAAGGAACAGGAGCCACATCCATAGCTGCAAGATCAGCGGTGCATTCATTGTAGAATATCGCTCGCGTAACACCTTGATCCTCCTCTCCATGCAGCCCTGCCCAATAACGGATGAACACACAAGCATATATAACCAAATCAAAAGGCGAATTAGTAAGATTTTTTTTTCAAAACAAGCCCTATTTCTGAGCTTCCAGATAGCCCAACAAATCGCCGCCACCACCGTAATTTGTACGTTCCTGCTGACCCCCAAAAACTGAGGAGCCCATCAAAAGTACTGAGAAAAGGACCCAGGCCTATTCGCAGCACCAATAGCTTTAGCAACACACCCCCAAACATATCTAGCCGCCACACAGGTAAAGAACAAATGCCCAATGTTTTCATCATCCCGACAAAATCTACAAGTAAAATCTCCCTCCTAGTTTTTCTTCCTCATGTTATCTTTGGTGAGAATAGCATTGTGCCAAATCAGCCACAACCAAATTTTAATCTTCAGGGGGATTTTTGCTTTCCATAGATGCTTGAAACTCCTATCAATCCCTACATTCGACAAATGGGAGTACATCGATTTAACAGAGAACTTGCCAGATTTATTCCACATCCACACTGGTCTGTCTTTTTCCTGATTCAAACTCACCCCATTCAACAGATTTTTCAACTGCTCCTGATGATTCCACCCATCAACATCCAACCACCTTCTAAAAGAATATCTCCACCCTTTTCTTGCCATATCAGCCACAATGATCATTTGATTCTGGCAGATATCAAACAGATTAGGAAACTTATCCTTCAAAGGCATATCTAAGCACCAAGCATCATGCCAAAAATCAGTCAACTCCCCATTACCAATTCTCATTTTCCTACCAGCCAGATAGAGATCCCTAATCTTAATCAAATCATTCCAGCAGGGAGAATCACTCTGCCTGTGTTTCACAGCACTGATCCCCCCTTTATTCATATACTTCTTTCTCACAAAAACTTTCCACGGACCCTCCTCAGCTTCAAGGTGCCACCACCACTTGCAAAGCAAGCAAATATTAAACAATCTAATGTTTTTTATCCCCAATCCTCCTTTTTTCCTGGGTCTACACACAAATTTCCATTTAACCAAATGATATTTTCTTTTGCCCACCTTCCCATACCAGAAGAAGGCGCTGGTCTGCTTCTCAATTTCCTCCACATTTGTTTTGTGCAAAAGAAACATAGTCATGGGATAAACAGCCACACTAGAAACACAAGCAGTGATTTTAACATGCCTCCCTCCCAGAGATAATGCACCCCCATCCAACCATCCAACTTTTTCTTCAACCTATCTCCAATAAAGCCCATCTCAGCCACTGTGCATCTTCTGCTACAAACCGGCAACCCCAAGTACTTAATTGGCCAACTACCTTTATGACAATTGAACATCTCAGCATAATTGGATAATTTCTCCTCATCATCCAACACCACCATCACCTCACTCTTCTCAAAATTAATCTTAAGACCAGACATGGATTCAAACAAATACAACAGCAGCTTAAAATTTCTAGCCCCCTCAAAATCATCCTTAATAAAAAGGATGGTATCATTAGCATATTGCAAAATGGCAATCCCTTTATCAAACTGATTATCAGCCAAACCTGTAAACAACCCACCAGCCTGTGCATTGAGCACCATCTTAGCCAAACATTCCCCTGCCAAATTGAACAAGAAAGGAGAAAAAGGATCCCCTTGCCTGACCCCTTTAAAACTGCCAAAATAAGGACCAGTTTCCCCATTCACCTTAATACTGAGAGTACCCTGAGTCACAACACTTTTCAACCAAATCATCCAATCTTCACTGAAACCTTTCTTCTTACAACAATAGAACAGAAAATCCCAATTGACCTTGTCATATGCTTTTTCAAAGTCAATCTTTAACACCACACCCTGCTGCTTCTGACTTTTTGATTCTTTCACGATCTCATGTAACAAGGTCACCCCATCTGCAATAAACCTCCCTTTTATAAAAGCAGTCTGACACGTGTCAATTAATTTCCCCATCACAGGTTCAGTTCTAACTGTTAGTGTCTTAGTAGAAATTTTAAACAACACTTGAAGCAAACAAATAGGTCTATATTTCTGGATTCTATCAGCATCATCACCTTTGGGTGAAAGAGTAATCACCCCATAGTTAATACTCCTCAAATCAATCTTATGAGCAAAAAAATCATCAAACACAGCCATAACATCTTTCCTTATGATCATCCAGCAATGTTGATAGAATTCAATAGGAATCCCATCAGGACCAGCACCTTTATTTTTCTCCATCTGTTCAATAACCTCCTTAACCTCTTTCTCAGTAAATGGCACACCCATTTTCCCCCTATCCTCATCATTAAGTCTCTCCCAATCCTGCCAATTGTTATCTGCAAGTCTAATAGAGGACCCACCAGCAGGACCAAACAAAGTTTTATAGTAACTGGTAGCATGATGCAAGAGGTCATGAGTTCCCTGAATCTCATTCTCCCCATCTTTCATAGAAAAGATCATTTTCTTTCTTCTCACCCCATTAGCAATCCTATGGAAATACTCAGTGTTATTGTCACCTTTCAGCAACCAATTATCTCTCGACCTTTGCTGCTAGAATCTCTCCTCATTCTCATACACCTCCAGCAATTCTTTCTGAATAGTTGCTTTTCGTTTTAGTTGTTCTGCATTAAGCAAAATCATCTCTTCAATTTTTTCCAGTTCCTGAAGCTCCTCCACCAATTCCTTCTTCTTTTTTTATCCACACCCCTTATATGTGCACCCCACCCTTTCAGATCATTCCTGACATTCTTAAGTTTCTTCTGTAACCTATCAAGACTTTTTTTACCTTTGACAAGCTTTTTCCAAACTTTCTCCACTCTGATCAAAAAATCATCACACTGTAACCAGCTTTTCTCAAACCTGAATTCCCTGCGACCCCCTTCCTGCCCTTCCATAGTATCTAGAATCAGAGGACTGTGATCAGAAACTTCTCTAGACAACTTGTGCACTGTAGTAAGAGGGAACAACTTGTCCCATTCCTTACAAACTAGGATCCTGTCAAGCTTCTCCAAAGTAGGGTTTTGCTGATTGTTGGACCAAGTAAACTGCCCCCCAGACATTTGAATCTCTCTTAAACCATAAGCGTTAATAATCAAATTAAACATGTGCCCCCACTTATTCAAAGAATGACCCTTATTTTTGTCAGAAACACACCTGATCACATTAAAATCACCACCCACCAACAAAGGAATGGACTGATCCTGGCAAACATCAGCTAATTCTATTTGAATATAAGATTTCAATATAAAATTTAAATATGTTTCAAACTCTATTTGGATTCTAAATCTTTCCAAACATTTCTAAGTAGGTTTTATTTATTCAAATGGGGTGTTAAATAATTTACTTTGAATTACTTAAAATATTTTATTATGATTATTAATCATTTAATTTAGTCAACTTTCTTTATTCAAAAGGAATAGAATTTGGTTAATGTCATTTTATTTTATTTGAAAATTCTCTATCTTTTTATTTCATTTGGATTTGGATTATATTCATTCCATTTGCTTATGGATTTGGCCAAGATTTAATTTGGCTTTTAATTATTCTCTATTAATTATTTCTTTCTTTATTTCATAAAATTCATATCTTTTTATTTAAAGATCCAAATTTGGTGGTTCCCATTTGTATAATTTTATTTAATATTTGTTTATCCTTTTAAATCTCTTTAGGATTATTTGCTCATCATTTGGTATGGATTTTTAGATTGGTTCTTTATTAGCTTAGGAAAATCAATTTCCTTATCTTACTAAATTCATAAGATTTTATCTATGGCTCCAAATTAAGTGAAACCAATTTCTATGGCTTTATAATATTTTTATTTATGATTTTGATCATTTATAAATGTTTATTGATAAATTTTTATATGGATCAAATCCTTAGTCTTAGAGTAATCTTGGAAATGATTTTCTCTCATTAGGTTTTTAGAGTTTTGGTTTGTTTTCCAAGTGTTTAAATTTCAAGATGCATTTATGGAGAATGCATTTCACTTGATTTGAATTTAGTTGGATTCAAACATTGTTCAAAGTTTGTTCAAGATGGGTTTTTGAGTTTCCATTTAGAAACAAAAGTTTCTTTTCACCCTAAATTTCGACAATTATTTATTTTGTTTATTTACTTTTCACATCTCAAAAATTGGAAAATTTTGGGATGTGACAATAGGGAGATTTGCAAGGCTCTTAAGACTTGATACATGTTTGTGAGTTATGACAAAAACGTGTAGTTTGCACGTTTTATGGCCGTTTTCATGAGCTATTGCCCACAATTTTGAGGTTCTAGGGCGATTTTCTTGGCCCGAAAGACCCAATACATGGTTGAGATTTAAGACCAAAAACATGTAGTTTGCGTGTTTTATGGCTGTTTTCATGAGCTATATTGCCCAAAGTTTTGAGGTTCTAGGTCAATTTGCATTGCCCGAAAGACCCAATATATGTTTGAGAGTTAAGACCAACCACTCATAGTTTTCGTGTTTTATGGCCTTTTTCATGAGCTATTGCCTACAGTTTGGGCATTCTAGAGAGATTTGCAGCGACCATAAAACCAGAAACAAGTTTGAGAGTTATGACCAAAACCTCATCATTTCGGCATTTTATGGCTTTTCATGAAGTATTGCCAACAATTTTGGTGTTTTAGGGAAGCTTGTAAGAGCCGATAATGTTTGAGAGTTAGGACCTAACGTTCGTCGTTTTTGCATTTTATGGCCATTTTCATGAGCTATTGCCTAAAGCTTTGGGTTTCTAGGGTGATTTGCAAGGTTCGTAAGACTCAGTACATGTTTGAGAGTTAGGACCAAAAACGTGTAGTTTGCGCATTTTATGGACGTTTTCATGAGCTATTGCCCACAATTTTGGGGGTTCTAGGGCGATTTGCTTGGCCCGTAAGACCAAATACATGTTTGACAGTTAAGACCAAAGACTCATAGTTTTCGTGTTTTATAGCCTTTTTCATGAGCTATTTCCTATAGTTTGGGCATACTAGAGAGATTTACAGCGACCATACGACCAGATACATGTTGGAGAGGTATGACCAAAACCTCGTCATTTTCGCGTTTTATGGCTTTTAGGGGGGCTTGTAAGAGCTGATACATGTTTCAGAGTGAGGACCTAACGCTCGTCGTTTTCGCGTTTTATGGCCATTTTCATGGGCTATTGCCCAAAGTTTTGGGTTTATAGGGAGATTTGCAACGCTTGTAAGACTCGATACATGTTTGCGAGTTATGACAAAAAAACGTGTTGTTTGCACGTTTTATGGCCGTTTTCATGAGCTATTGCCCATATTTTTGGGGTTCTAGGGCGATTTGCTTGGCCCGAAATACCCAATACATGGTTGAGATTTAAGACCAAAAATGTGTAGTTTGCGTGTTTTATGGCTGTTTTCATGAGCTATATTGCCCAAAGTTTTGGGGTTCTAGGTCAATTTGCATTGCCCGAAAGACCCAATACATGTTTGAGAGTTAAGACCAACCACTCATAGTTTTCGTGTTTTATGGCCTTTTTCATGAGCTATTGCCTACAGTTTGGGCATTCTAGAGAGATTTGCAGCGAACATGAAACCAGAAACAAGTTTGAGAGTTATGACCAAAACCTCGTCATTTTCGCGTTTTATGGCTTTTCATGAACTATTGCCAATAATTTTGGTGTTTTAGGGCAGTTTGTAAGAGCCGATACATGTTTGAGAGTTAGGACGTTACGTTCGTCGTTTTTGCATTTTATGGCCATTTTCATGAGCTATTGCCCAAAGTTTTGGGTTTCTAGGGTGATTTGCAAGGTTCGTAAGACTCGGTACATGTTTGAGAGTTAGGACAAAAAACGTGTAGTTTGCGCGTTTTATGGACGTTTTCATGAGCTATTGCCCACAATTTTGGGGGTTCTAGGGCGACTTGCTTGGCTCGTAAGACCCGATACATGTTTGACAGTTAAGACCAAACACTCATAGTTTTCGTGTTTTATAGCCTTTTTCATCAGCTATTTTCTACAGTTTTGGCGTACTAGAGAGATTTACAGCGACCATACGACCAAATACATGTTGGAGAGCTATGAACAAAACCTCGTCATTTTCGCGTTTTATGGCTTTTCATGAACTATTGCCCACAATTTTAGTGTTTTAGGGGGGCTTGTAAGAGCCGATACATGTTTGAGAGTAAGGACCTAACGCTCATCGTTTTCGCGTTTTACGGCCATTTTCTATGATTTTTTCCCCAAAGTTTTAGGTTTCTAGGGCGATTTACAAGGCTCATAAGACTCGGTAGAGTAAGGACCAAAAACGTGTAATTTACGCGTTTTATGGCTGTTTTCATGAGCTATTGCCCACCGTTTTAAGGTTCTAGGGCGATTTGTATTGTCCCAAAGACCGATACATGTTTGAGAGTTAAGACCAAATACTCATAGTTTTCGTGTTTTATGGCCTTTTTCATGAGCTATTGCCTACAATTTTGGTCTTTTAGGGAGGCTTGTAAGAGTCAATACATGATTGAGAGTTAGGACCTGACACTCGTCGTTTTCTCGTTTTATGGCCATTTTCATGAGATATTGCCCACAATTTTGGGGTTCTAGGGCAATTTGCAAGGCTCGTAAGACCCGATACATGTTTGAGAGTTAGGACTAAAAACATGTAGTTTGCGCGTTTCATGGCCATTTTCATGAGCTATTGCCCACAGTTTTAGGTTCTTCGGCGATTTGCACTCCCCGAAAGACCCGATACATGTTTGAGAGTTAAGAACAAAGAATCATAGTTTTCATGTTTTATGGCCTTTTTAATGAGTTATTGCCTACAGCTTGGGAGTTCTAGAGATTTACGACAACCATAAAACCAGATACATGTTTGAGAGTTATGACCAAAACCTCGTCATTTCAGCGTTTTATGGCTTTTCATAAACTATTGCCTACAATTTTGTTGTTTTAGGGCGTCTTGTAAGAGCCGATACATGTTTGAGAGTTAGGACCTAACACTCGTCGTTTTCGCGTTTTATGGGCATTTTCATGAGCTATTGCCCACAGTTTTGGGGTTCTAGGGCGATTGGTAAGGCTCGTAAGACCCGATACATGTTTGAGAGTTATGACCAAAAACTCGTAGTTTTCGCGTTTTATGGACGTTTTCATGAGCTATTCCCCACAGTTTTGGGGTTCTAGGGCGATTTGCGAGGCTCGTAAGTCCCAATAAATGTTTGAGAGTTAGGACCAAAAACGTGTTGTTTGCGCATTTTATGGCCGTTTTCATGACCTATTGCCCACCATTTTGAGGTTCTAGGGCGATTTGCATTGTCCCAAAGACCGATACATGTTTGAGAGTTAAGACCAAACACTCATAGTTTTCGTGTGTTATGGCCTTTTTCATGAGCTATTGCCTATAGTTTGGGCATTCTAGAGATATTTACAACGACCATAAGACCAGATACATGTTTGAGAGTTATAACCAAAACCTCGTGATTTTCGCGTTTTATAGGTTTTCATGAACTATTGCCCCACAATTTTGATGTTTTAGGGCGGCTTGTAAGAGATGATACATGTTTTAGAGTTAGGACCTAACATTCGTCGTTTTCGCGTTTTACGGCCATTTTCATGAGCTATTGACCACAGTTTTGGGTTTATAGGGAGATTTGCAAGGCTCGTAAGACTTGATACATGTTTGCGAGTTATGACAAAAACGTGTAGTTTGCACATTTTATGGCCGTTTTCATGAGCTATTGCCCACAATTTTGAGGTTCTAGGGCAATTTTCTTGGCCCGAAAGACCCAATACATGGTTGAGATTTAAGACCAAAAACGTGTAGTTTGCGTGTTTTATGGATGTTTTCATGAGCTATATTGCCCAAAGTTTTGAGGTTCTAGGTCAATTTGTATTGCCCGAAAGACCCAATATATGTTTGAGAGTTAAGACTAACCACTTATAGTTTTCGTGTTTTATGGCCTTTTTCATGAGCTATTGCCTACAGTTTGGGCATTCTAGAGAGATTTGCAGCGACCATAAAACCAGAAACAAGTTTTAGAGTTATGACCAAAACCTCGTCATTTTCACATTTTATGGCTTTTCATGAAGTATTGCCAACAATTTTGGTGTTTTAGGGCAGCTTGTAAGAGCCGATAATGTTTGAGAGTTAGGACCTAACGTTAGTCGTTTTTGCATTTTATGGCCATTTTCATGAGTTATTGCCCAAAGTTTGGGTTTCTAGGGTGATTTTCAAGATTCGTAAGACTCGATACATGTTTGAGAGTTAGGACCAAAAACGTGTAGTTTGCGCATTTTATGGACGCTTTCATGAGATATTGCCCACAATTTTGGGGGTTCTAGGGCGATTTGCTTGGCCCGTAAGACCCAATACATGTTTGATAGTTAAGACCAAAAAATCATAGTTTTTGTGTTTTATAGCCTTTTTCATGAGCTATTGCCTATAGTTTGGGCGTACTAGAGAGATTTACAGCGACCATACGACCAAATACATGTTGGAGAGCTATGACCAAAACCTCGTCATTTTCGCGTTTTATGGCTTTTCATGAACTATTGCCCATAATTTTAGTGTTTTAGGGGGGCTTGTAAGAGCCGATACATGTTTCAGAGTTAGGACCTAACGCTCGTCGCTTTCGCGTTTTATGACCATTTTCATGAGCTATTGCCCAAAGTTTTGGGTTTATAGGGAGATTTGCAAGGCTTGTAAGATTCGATACATGTTTGCGAGTTATAACAAAAAACGTCTAGTTTGCACGTTTTATGGCCGTTTTCATGAGCTATTGCCCACAGTTTTGTGGTTCTAGGGCAATTTGCTTGGCCCGAAAGAACCAATACATGGTTGAGATTTAAGACCAAAAATGTGTAGTTTGCGTGTTTTATGGCTGTTTTCATAAGCTATATTGCCCAAGGATTTGAGGTTCTAGGTCAATTTGCATTGCCCGAAAGACCCAATACATGTTTGAGAGTTAATACCAACCACTCATAGTTTTCGTGTTTTATGGCCTTTTTCATTAGCTATTGCCTACAGTTTGGGCATTCTAGAGAGATTTGCAGCAACCATAAAACCAGAAACAAGTTTGAGAGTTATGACCAAAACATCGTCATTTTCGCGTTTTATGGCTTTTCATGAAATATTGCCAATAATTTTGGTGTTTTAGGGCAGCTTGTCAGAGCCGATACATGTTTGAGAGTTAGGACGTAACGTTCGTCTTTTTTGCATTTATGGCCATTTTCATGAGCTATTGCCCAAAGTTTTGGGTTTCTAGGGTGATTTGCAAGGTTCGTAAGACTCGGTACATGTTTGAGAGTTAGGACCAAAAACGTGTAGTTTGCGCGTCTTATGGACGTTTTCATGAGCTATTGCCCACAATTTTAGTGGTTCTAGGGCGATTTGCTTGGCCCGTAAGACCCAATACATGTTTGACAGTTAAGACCAAACACTCATATGTTTCGTGTTTTATAGCCTTTTTCATGGGCTATATGCTACAGTTTGGGCGTACTAGAGAGATTTACAGTGACCATACGACCAAATACATGTTGGAGAGCTATTACCAAAACCTCGTCATTTTCGCGTTTTATGGATTTTCATGAACTATCTCCCAAAGGTTTTGGTTTCTAGGGCGATTTGCAAGGATCGTAAGACTCGGTACATATATAAGAGTAAGGACCAAAAACGTGTAATTTGCATGTTTTATGGCCGTTTTCATGAGGTATTGCCTACAATTTTGAGGTTCTAGGGCGATTTGCTTGGCCCGAAAGACCCGATACATGTTTGACAGTTAAGACCAAACACACATAGTTTTCGTGTTTTATAGCCTTTTTTCATGCGCTATTGCCTAAAGTTTGGGCGTTCTAGAGAGATTTACAACAACCATAAAACCAGATACATGTTTGAGAGTTATGACCAAAACCTCATCATTTTCGCGTTTTATGGCTTTTCATGAACCATGCCTACAATTTTGGTGTTTTAGGGCGTCTTGTAAGAGCCGATACATGTTTGAGAGTTAGGACCTAACAATCGTCGTTTTCCGTTTTATGGGCATTTTCATTAGCTATTGCCCACAGTATTGGGGTTCTAGGGCGATTGGTAAGGCTCGTAAGACCCGATACATGTTTAAGAGTTATGACCAAAAACTCATAGTTTTCGCGTCTTATGGCCGTTTTCATGAGCTATTCCCCACAGTTTTGGGGTTCTAGGGTGATTTGCAAGATTCGTAAGACCCAATAAATGTTTGAGAGTTATGACCAAAAACATGTTGTTTGTGCGTTTTATGGCTGTTTTCATGAGCTATTGCCCACCGTTTTGAGGTTCTAGGGCAATTTGCATTGTCCCAAAGACCGATACATGTTTGAGAGTTAAGACCAAACACTCATAGTTTTCGTGTTTTATGGCCTTTTTCATGAGCTATTGCCTACAGTTTGGGCATTCTAGAGAGATTTACAACGACCATACGACTAGATACATGTTTGAGAGTTATGACCAAAACCTCGTCATTTTCACGTTTTATGGCTTTTCATGAACTATTGCCACACAATTTTGGTGTTTTAGGGCGGCTTGTAAGAGCTGATACATGTTTGAGACTTAGGACCTAACATTCGTCTCTTTCACGTTTTATGGCCATTTTCATGAGATATTGCCCAAAGTTTTGGGTTTCTAGGGCGATTTGCAAGGCTCGTAAGACTAGATACATGTTTGAGAGTTAGGACCAAAAACGTGTAGTTTGCACGTTTTATGGCCGTTTTCATGAGCTATTGCCCACAGTTTTGAGGTTCTAGGGCGATTTGCTTGGCCCGTAAGACCCAATACATGTTCGAGAGTTAAGACTAAAAACGGGTAGTTTGCTCATTTTATGGATATTTTCATGAGCTATTGCCCAAAGTTTTTAGGTTCTAGGGCAATTTGCATTGCCTGAAAGACCCGATACATGTTTGAGAGTTAAGACCAACCACTCATAGTTTTCGTGTTTTAAGACCTTTTTCATGAGCTATTGCCTACAGTTTGGGCATTCTAGAGAGATTTATAGCGACCATAAAACCAGAAACAAGTTTGAGAGTTATGACCAAAACCTCGCCATTTTCACGTTTTATGGCCATTTTCATGAGCGATCGCCCACAATTTTGGGGTTCTAGGGAGATTTGCAAGGCTCGTAAGACCCAATACATGTTTGAGAGTTAGGACTAAAAACGTGTGGTTTGCGCGGTTTATGGCCATTTTCATGAGCTATTGCCCACATGTTTAGGTTCTAGGGCGATTTGCACTCCCCAAAAGACCCGATACATGTTTGATAGTTAAGAACAAACATTCATAGTTTTCATGTTTTATGGCCATTTTAATGAGTTATTGCCTACAGTTTGGGAGTTCTAGAGAGATTTACAAGAACCATAAAACCAGATACATGTTTGAGAGCTATGACCAAAACCTTGTCATTTTTGCGTTTTATGGATTTTCATGAACTATTGCCTACAATTTTGGTGTTTTAGGGCGTCTTGTAAGAGCCGATACATGTTTGAGAGTTAGGACCTAAAACTCTCGCGTTTTATGGGCATTTTCATGAGTTATGGCCCACATTTTTGGGGTTCTAGGGCGATTGGTAAGGCTCATAAGACCCGATACATGTTTGAGAGTTATGAACAAAAACTCATAGTTTTCGCGTTTTATGGCCGTTATCATGAGCTATTGCCCTTTGTTTTGGGGTTCTAGGGCGATTTGCAAGGCTCGCAAGACCCAATAAATGTTTGAGAGTTAGGACCAAAAACATGTTGTTTGCGCGTTTTATGGCTGTTTTCATGAGCTATTGCCCACCGTTTTGAGGTTCTAGGGCGATTTGCATTGTCCCAAAGACCAATACATGTTTGAGACTAAAGATCAAACACTCATAGTTTTCGTGTTTTATGGCCTTTTTCATTAGCTATTGCCTACAGTTTGGGCATTCTAGAGAGATTTGCAGCAACCATAAGACCAGAAACAAGTTTGAGAGTTATGACCAAAACATCGTCATTTTCGCGTTTTATGGCTTTTCATGAAATATTGCCAATAATTTTGGTGTTTTAGGGCAGCTTGTCAGAGCCGATACATGTTTGAGAGTTAGGACGTAACGTTCGTCTTTTTTGCATTTATGGCCATTTTCATGAGCTATTGCCCAAAGTTTTGGGTTTCTAGGGTGATTTGCAAGGTTCGTAAGACTCGGTACATGTTTGAGAGTTAGGACCAAAAACGTAGTTTGGCTCTTATGGACGTTTTCATGAGCTATTGCCCACAATTTTAGTGGTTCTAGGGCGATTTGCTTGGCCCGTAAGACCCAATACATGTTTGACAGTTAAGACCAAACACTCATAGGTTTCGTGTTTTATAGCCTTTTTCATGAGCTATATGCTACAGTTTGGGCGTACTAGAGAGATTTACAGCGACCATACGACCAAATACATGTTGGAGAGCTATTACCAAAACCTCGTCATTTTCGCGTTTTATGGCTTTTCATGAACTATCTCCCAAAGGTTTTGGTTTCTAGGGCGATTTGCAAGGATCGTAAGACTCGGTACATATATAAGAGTAAGGACCAAAAACGTGTAATTTGCATGTTTTATGGCCGTTTTCATGAGGTATTGCCTACAATTTTGAGGTTCTAGGGTGATTTGCTTGGCCCGAAAGACCCGATACATGTTTGACAGTTAAGACCAAACACAGATAGTTTTCGTGTGTTATAGCCTTTTTTCATGCGCTATTGCCTAAAGTTTGGGCGTTCTAGAGAGATTTACAACAACCATAAAACCAGATACATGTTTGAGAGTTATGACCAAAACCTCATCATTTTCGCGTTTTATGGCTTTTCATGAACCATGCCTACAATTTTGGTGTTTTAGGGCGTCTTGTAAGAGCCGATACATGTTTGAGAGTTAGGACCTAACACTCGTCGTTTTCCGTTTTATGGGCATTTTCATTAGCTATTGCCCACAGTATTGGGGTTCTAGGGCGATTGGTAAGGCTCGTAAGACCCGATACATGTTTAAGAGTTATGACCAAAAACTCATAGTTTTCGCGTCTTATGGCCGTTTTCATGAGCTATTCTCCACAGTTTTAGGGTTCTAGGGCGATTTGCAAGGCTCGTAAGACCCAATAAATGTTTGAGAGTTAGGACCAAAAACGTGTTGTTTGCGCGTTTTATGGCTGTTTTCATGAGCTATTGCCCACCGTTTTGAGGTTCTAGGGCAATTTGCATTGTCCCAAAGACCGATACATGTTTGAGAGTTAAGACCAAACACTCATAGTTTTCGTGTTTTATGGCCTTTTTCATGAGCTATTGCCAACAGTTTGGGCATTCTAGAGAGATTTACAACGACCATACGACTAGATACATGTTTGAGAGTTATGACCAAAACCTCGTCATTTTCACGTTTTATGGCTTTTCATGAACTATTGCCACACAATTTTGGTGTTTTAGGGCGGCTTGTAAGAGCTGATACATGTTTGAGAGTTAGGACCTAACATTCGTCTCTTTCGCGTTTTATGGCCATTTTCATGAGATATTGCCCAAAGTTTTGGGTTTCTAGGGAGATTTGCAAGGCTCGTAAGACTAGATACATGTTTGAGAGTTAGGACCAAAAACGTGTAGTTTGCACGTTTTATGGCCGTTTTCATGAGCTATTGCCCACAGTTTTGAGGTTCTAGGGCGATTTGCTTGGCCCATAAGACCCAATACATGTTCGAGAGTTAAGACTAAAAACGGGTAGTTTGCTCATTTTATGGATATTTTCATGAGCTATTGCCCAAAGTTTTTAGGTTCTAGGGCAATTTGCATTGCCTGAAAGACCCGATACATGTTTGAGAGTTAAGACCAACCACTCATAGTTTTCGTGTTTTAAGACCTTTTTCATGAGCTATTGCCTACAGTTTGGGCATTCTAGAGAGATTTATAGCGACCATAAAACCAGAAACATGTTTGAGAGTTATGACCAAAACCTCGCCATTTTCACGTTTTATGGCCATTTTCATGAGCTATCGCCCACAATTTTGGGGTTCTAGGGAGATTTGCAAGGCTCGTAAGACCCAATACATGTTTGAGAGTTAGGACTAAAAACGTGTGGTTTGCGCGGTTTATGGCCATTTTCATGAGCTATTGCCCACAGGTTTAGGTTCTAGGGCGATTTGCACTCCCCAAAAGACCCGATACATGTTTGATAGTTAAGAACAAACATTCATAGTTTTCATGTTTTATGGCCATTTTAATGAGTTATTGCCTACAGTTTGGGAGTTCTAGAGAGATTTACAAGAACCATAAAACCAGATACATGTTTGAGAGCTATGACCAAAACCTTGTCATTTTCGCGTTTTATGGATTTTCATGAACTATTGCCTACAATTTTGGTGTTTTAGGGCGTCTTGTAAGAGCCGATACATGTTTGAGAGTTAGGACCTAAAACTCTCGCGTTTTATGGGCATTTTCATGAGTTATGGCCCACATTTTTGGGGTTCTAGGGCGATTGGTAAGGCTCATAAGACCCGATACATGTTTGAGAGTTATGAACAAAAACTCATAGTTTTCGCGTTTTATGGCCGTTATCATGAGCTATTGCCCTTTGTTTTGGGGTTCTAGGGCGATTTGCAAGGCTCGCAAGACCCAATAAATGTTTGAGAGTTAGGACCAAAAACATGTTGTTTGCGCGTTTTATGGCTGTTTTCATGAGCTATTGCCCACCGTTTTGAGGTTCTAGGGCGATTTGCATTGTCCCAAAGACCAATACATGTTTGAGAGTAAAGATCAAACACTCATAGTTTTCGTGTTTTATGGCCTTTTTCATGAGCTATTGCCTACAGTTTGGGCGTTCTAGAGAGATTTACAACGACCATAAGACCAGATACATGTTGGAGAGCTATGATCAAAACCTCATCATTTTCGCGTTTTATGGCTTTTCATGAACTATTGCCCACAATTTTAGTGTTTTTTTGGGGGGGGGGAGCTTGTAAGAGCCGATACATGTTTGAGAGTTAGGACCTAACGCTCGTCGTTTTCGCGTTTTATGGCCATTTTCATGAGCTATTGCCCAAAGTTTTGGGTTTCTAGGGCGATTTGCAAGGATCATAAGAATCGGTACATATTTAAGAGTAAGGACCAAAAACGTGTAATTTGCATGTTTTATGGTCGTTTTCATGAGGTATTGCCTACAATTTTGAGGTTCTAGGGCGATTTGCTTGGCTTGTAAGACCCGATACATGTTTAACAGTTAAGACCAAACACACATAGTTTTTGTGTTTTACAGCCTTTTTCATTCGCTATTGCCTAAATTTTGGGCGTTCTAGAGAGATTTACAACAACCATAAAACCAGATACATGTTTGAGAGTTATGACCAAAACCTCGTCATTTTCGCGTTTTATGGCTTTTCATGAACTATGCCTACAATTTTGGTGTTTTAGGGCGTCTTGTAAGAGCCGATACATGTTTGAGAGTTAGGACCTAACACTCGTCGTTTTAGCGTTTTATGGGCATTTTCTTGAGCTATTGCCCATAGTTTTGGGGTTCTAGGGCGATTGGTAAGCCTCGTAAGACCCGATAAATGTTTAAGAGTTATGACCAAAAACTCATAGTTTTCGCGTTTTATGGACGTTTTCATGAGCTATTTCCCCACAGTTTTGGGGTTCTAGGGTGATTTGCAAGATTTGTAAGTCCCAATAAATGTTTGAGAGTTAGGACCAAAAACGTGTTGTTTGTGCGTTTTATGGCTGTTTTCATCAGCTATTGCCCACCGTTTTGAGGTTCTAGGGCAATTTGCATTATCCTAAAGATCGATACATGTTTGAGAGTTAAGACCAAACACTCATAGTTTTCGTGTTTTATGGTTTTTCATGAGCTATTGCCTACAGTTTGGGCGTTCTAGAGATACTTACAACGACGATACGACCAGATACATGTTTGAGAGTTCTGAACAAAACCTCGTCATTTTCACGTTTTATGGCTTTTCATGAACTATTTCCACACAATTTTGGTGTTTTAGGGCGGCTTGTAAGAGCTGATACATGTTTGATAGTTAGGACCTAACATTCGTATCTTTCGCGTTTTATGGCAATTTTCATGAGATATTGCCCAAAGTTTTGGGTTTCTAGGCGATTTGCAAGGCTCGTAAGACTAGATACATGTTTGAGAGTTAGGACCAAAAACATGTAGTTTGCACGTTTTATGGCCATTTTCATGAGCTATTGCCCACAATTTTGAGGTTCTAGGGTGATTTTCTTGGCCCATAAGACCCAATACATGTTTGAGAGTTAAGACTAAAAACGTGTAGTTTGCTCATTTTATGGATGTTTTCATGAGCTATTGCCCAAAGTTTTGAGGTTCTAGGGCAATTTGCATTGCCTGAAAGACCCGATACATGTTTGAGAGTTAAGACCAACCACTCATAGTTTTCGTGTTTTATGGCCTTTTTCATTAGCTATTGCCTACAGTTTGGGCATTTTAGAGAGATTTGCAGCGACCATAAAACCAGAAACAAGTTTGAGAGTTATGACCAAAACCTCGTCATTTTCACGTTTTATGGCTTTTCATGAACTATTTCCACACAATTTTGGTGTTTTAGGGAGGCTTGTAAGGCTTGTAAGAGCTGTAGGCAATAACTCATTAAAAAGGCCATAAAACATAAAAAGACCAAAAACGTGTTGTTTGCGCGTTTTATGGCTGTTTTCATGAGATATTGCCCACCGTTTTAAGGTTCTAGGGCGATTTGCATTGTCCCAAAGACCGATACATGTTTGAGAGTTAAGACCAAACACTCATAGTTTTCGTGTTTATGGACTTTTTCATGAGCTATTGCCTACAATTTTGGTCTTTTAGGGAGGCTTGTAAGAGTCGATACATGATTGAGAGTTAGGACCTGACACTCGTCATTTTCTCGTTTTATGGCCATTTTCATGAGATATTGCCCACAATTTTGGGGATCTAGGGCAATTTGCAAGGCTCGTCAGACCCCATACATGTTTGAGAGTTAGGACTAAAAACGTGTAGTTTGCGCGTTTTATGGCCATTTTCATGAGCTATTGCCCACAGTTTTAGGTTCTAGGGCGATTTGCACTCCCCGAAAGACCCGATACATGTTTGAGAGTTAAGAACAAACAATCATAGTTTTCATGTTTTATGGCCTTTTTAATGAGTTATTGCCTACAGTTTGGGAGTTCTAAAGATTTACAACAACCATAAAACCAGATACATGTTTGAGAGTTATGACCAAATCTCATCATTTCAGAGTTTTATGGCTTTTCATGAACTATTGCCTACGATTTTGTTGTTTTAGGGCGTCTTGTAAGAGACGATACATGTTTGAGAGTTAGGACCTAGCACTCGTCGTTTTCGCGTTTTATGGGCATTTTCATGAGCTATTGCCCACAGTTTTGGGGTTCTAGGGCGATTGGTAAGGATCGTAAGACCCGATACATGTTTGAGAGTTATGACCAAAAACTCGTAGTTTTTGCGTTTTATGGACGTTTTCATGAGCTATTCCCCACAGTTTTGGGGTTCTAGGGCGATTTGCGAGGCTCGTAAGTCCCAATAAATATTTGAGAGTTAGGACCAAAAACGTGTTGTTTGCGCGTTTTATGGCCGTTTTCATGAGCTATTGCCAACCGTTTTGAGGTTCTAGGTCAATTTGCATTGCCCGAAAGACCCAATATATGTTTGAGAGTTAAGACCAAACACTCATAGTTTTCGTGTTATGACCTTTTTCATGAGCTATTGCCTACGGTTTGGGCGTTCTAGAGATATTTACAACGACCATAAGACCAGATACATGTTTGAGAGTTATAACCAAAACCTCGTGATTTTCACGTTTTATGGGTTTTCATGAACTATTGCCCCACAATTTTGATGTTTTAGGGCGGCTTGTAAGAGCTGATACATGTTTTAGAGTTAGGACCTAACATTCGTCGTTTTCGCGTTTTATGGCCATTTTCATGAGCTATTGACCAAAGTTTTGGGTTTATAGGGATATTTGCAAGGCTCGTAAGACTTGATACATGTTTGCGAGTTATGACAAAAAACGTGTAGTTTGCACGTTTTATGGCCGTTTTCATGAGCTATTGCCCACAATTTTGAGGTTCTAGGGCGATTTTCTTGGCCCGAAAGACCCAATACATGGTTGAGATTTAAGACCAAAAACGTGTAGTTTGCGTGTTTTATGGCTGTTTTCATGAGCTATATTGCCCAAAGTTTTTAGGTTCTAGGTCAATTTGTATTGCCCGAAAGACCCAATATATGTTTGAGAGTTAAGACTAACCATTCATAGTTTTCGTGTTTTATGGCCTTTTTCATGAGCTATTGCCTACAATTTGGGCATTCTAGAGAGATTTGCAGCGACCATAAAACCAGAAACAAGTTTGAGAGTTATGACCAAAACCTCGTCATTTTCACATTTTATGGCTTTTCATGAAGTATTGCCAACAATTTTGGTGTTTTAGGGTGTAACATCCCTAAAATCATGTTTCAAACTCATGCATATCATCCATGCATTCATGATCATATAGGATTCATTTCAAACAAAACAATTCAAAAACAAGAGCATATGAGCTCATTATTTTATGTGATCATCATTTGAAAAAAAATGCTACTCTCCTATGAGAGATTGTTGTTCATGAAACCAAACCTTGTGCCTTATTGCTTTCAGAATGAGTTGCTAGATTGCTAAGGTTTAAATAAAAATTTTCAAAGCAAATACCATTTGAAAATCAATTTCAAAACCAATATGAATCAAGTGCTATGTCACTATTATTTTATTTTATTCCCAAATGACCAAGCCAATTCAAAGTGGCCACTTGGTTTTATGCCCAAAATTGTGACTGTTGCACACTGCAAAAATCCCCAAAAGATTTGAATTCAAATAGTGTTTGAATTCATTTGAAATTCATTTCAGAAATTCAGTTTAGAAAAAGAAAAGAGAAAGGAAATGAAAAAGGGCCAGCGCCAGGATTTGAGCCCAGCAACAGACGCAGCCCATTTAGCCCACCCGGGTCCCTTCTCTCTCTCTCTCTCGCACGCATAGATGCACCCGCGGAGTAGCTGACGCCAGGACCCCACCTCCCCTCTGTTTATTTCGCTGACAGGTGGACCCATGACCCCGTCGTCGTCTTCGTTAATCACGCTACCGCGCTTACGCCACGTTATTCTCCGCGATCACTGCGTTGATTCCCCTTGATTCCGCGAGTAACTCCACGCCCCGCTCTGGCTATAAGAACCTCTCCCCCTCGCGGTCATTTCCCCCTACACTGCACACCCTTCTCGCCACCAGGCTGCCAGTATTCGCTCTTGCGCCGCCGCAGACAAAACCTACTCCGGCGACCAATTCTGGTAAACCTCGTGCGCCCCTTCCTCTCTGGTTCATACGAGCAGCTTCGCAACTTCCTTGCGCACCTCCTGATCCCCTTTGCTCGTCTATTTGTGATCTAGAGCTTCGTCTTCGACGAACACCAAGAGAATCCGACGCCGTCTCCAACTCCGGCGAACCTTCCTGGTTAGTTCTGACCGCACCTTGTCTTCTCTTTAACACTCACATGACCAGCATCACTCTGCGCATCTAACGCCCTGCTTATTTTGCCTTGGCGCGATCTGTATATTTGCCAACGTCGACGAGCATCCGCACCCGACACGTTCGCGAACTCCGGCGAGGAATCTCCGACGACCCCGTGCGCCCCTTGCAAAGCCACCGCCACGTTGAGTTTCACCTCATCACGGCGGTTCTGGTAAGCATCCTCTCCCCTTCCCGGGCGACCTAGAACGCCGGCACCGCCACTGGCAGAGCGCTCCGCCGCTCGCCGTGGCCGCGCGCTGCCAGACCTTGGTCGTTTGATCAAGAGCCGTTGGATCTAGATCCAACGCGTACGATAGAATCACTTAACGAAACGGTACGTTAGATCTGAGCCGTACGCGATCACTTAAATCCAACGATCTGCGTCGACCGATCCGTGCGAAGCGGTACGCGCCAATAGGATAGCGCTGCGTGGCAGTGAGTTAGATTTAAAACAGATTTTGAATCAGATTTTAGTTCAAATTTGTTTTGTTTGTAACTTTTGATTCCCACGTTATATTTTGGCAAATTTTATACCGTTGGAATCAGGAAGTCAAGCCCTTTCTAAATATGCAATGTGGTTAATGTTTAGCTTCTGTTAAAATGGTTTCTTTTGCAAAAACATGTGTAAGGCTTATTTAGTCATATGAATTGTTTAGGAATTGTTTTAGTGTTAACTAAAATTTGGTTTGGCAAAGTTTGGACTTGTTTATAATTCAGTACTATGCACTTTCTTGGTTGAGCTTTAAAAATAATCACTTAGCATCTTGCATGCATATATATTTTTGATTGAATATGTCTTGTATGTGATTGTGGCTATATTCTTTTTGTAGCTTTGGTGCTAGTGATTGTGATTGTGAAGAGTGCTACTCTCCCAACTACCAAGGCAAGTGGTACTTCATGAATATTTCTATCCCTATATTTTTATACAAGCATTAGAAATATTTTGCTAAGTCTTGCATGTTACTATTTTTGCCAAATGCCATGTTGGGAAATCCTAAGTAGTTGTAGAATTGCTAGGAAATTTCTAAGTTAAGTTACTATCTATGCCATGCTTAGCCAGCTAGTAGCAAACAAGGGTTGGTGATATATACATGCTATGATGAAAATATTTCTAAGTCTTTGGACTTATGTTTTTATTAATAAAACAACTAAGTCAATGAATCACCTGGGTGGAAAGGGACTTGATTGGTGGTTTTGGTTGAGTGGTTACACAAGGCCCATGGCTATGGTTTACCTTGTGTATCTCACTTGTGGAAAGCCACCCAGGAACAAAGGGATTTTTAGAGGACAAGTGTTGAGAAGCTTCTATTGCAGCCACTTGGCAATATGGGCTCTGCCTGGATCACATAGGTTGCTAGAACTTAGCCATTTGGACAGTTGGTGGTAGTGGGAATGATAGGTTGGAACGCGTCCATTTGGTCTAAGGGAAAGCTTCTGAAAGGTCCTGTCTTGGTGAAACCAAGTCTGGTGGGGAAAGTGCACAACCTCTGCAGATGGAAAAATCTAAGTACTTAGCCAAGTCCATGGAAATGGACAACTTGAGCATCAAGACATGGAAGCTATCAAGAATCTCACCACTCCAACTTCTAAGTAAAAACTTGTGGGTGAACAAGGGTGAAGGACCTCAATGTCTATTGGTGGTTCCTTGGGAAAAGTTTTGACAAAGAAAAACTTAGAGATTTCAACTAATAGGAAAAACCTACTTTGAGCAAAGCAAGCCAAGATACACTTAGCCAAATTGCATATAGTAATATAGTCTACCTAAATTTTACTAAGGTATCACTTGCCAATACTATTCCAAAGTATTGACCCACTTGGCTGTAACTTGTGATGTTGCAGGTTACTCTGATGAGGATTAGGTGTCATGAGTCTACACTTAACATGTTTGCCTGTGGCACATGAAGATGAAGACTTATTTTCATTTACTTATTCAAACTCTTGTATTAGGCCTGTGGCCTTGAGTTGTAAAGACTATGTTTATCTCTGGAATGGATGTAATAAATGACCTTTGTATCTGTGTACTTCATCTTAAACTGTGGATGCTAGCAATGATCCAGGGACTAGCATTGCAATCACAAGGATCCTTTTCCTTTATAAAGGAGGGATCTTACATAGGGTAGCTTGTAAGAGCCGATAATGTTTGAGAGTTAGGACCTAACGTTAGTCGTTTTTGCATTTTATGGCCATTTTCATGAGCTATTGCCGAAAGTTTTGGGTTTCTAGGGTGATTTTCAAGGTTCGTAAGACTCGGTACATGTTTGAGTGTTAGGACCAAAAACGTGTAGTTTGCGCATTTTATGGACGTTTTCATGAGCTATTGCTCACAATTTTGGGGGTTCTAGGGCGATTTGCTTGGCCCGTAAGACCCAATACATGTTTGACAGTTAAGACCAAAACTCATAGTTTTTGTGTTTTATAGCCTTTTTCATCAGCTATTGCCTATAGTTTGGGCGTACTAGAGAGATTTACAGCGACCATACGACCAAATACATGTTGGAGAGCTATGACCAAAACCTCGTCATTTTCACGTTTTATGGCTTTTCATGAACTATTGCCCACAATTTTAGTGTTTTAGGGGGGCTTGTAAGAGCCGATACATGTTTCAGAGTTAGGACCTAACGCTCGTCGCTTTCGCGTTTTATGACCATTTTCATGAGCTATTGCCCAAAGTTTTAGGTTTATAGGGAGATTTGTAAGGCTTGTAAGACTCGATACATGTTTGCGAGTTATAACAAAAAACGTGTAGTTTGCACGTTTTATGGCCGTTTTCATGAGCTATTGCCCATAGTTTTATGGTTCTAGGGCGATTTGCTTGCCCAAAAGACCCAATACATGGTTGAGATTTAAGACCAAAAACGTGTAGTTTGCGTGTTTTATGGCTGTTTTCATGAGCTATATTGCCCAAAGATTTGAGGTTCTAGGTCAACTTGCATTGCCCGAAAGACCCAATACATGTTTGAGAGGTAAGACCAACCACTCATAGTTTTCGTGTTTTATGGCCTTTTTCATTAGCTATTGCCTACAGTTTGGGCATTCTAGACAGATTTGCAGCAACCATAAAACCAGAAACAAGTTTGAGAGTTATGACCAAAACCTCGTCATTTTCGCGTTTTATGGCTTTTCATGAACTATTGCCAACAATTTTGGTGTTTTAGGGAAGCTTGTAAGAGACGATACATGTTTGAGAGTTAGGACGTAACGTTCGTATTTTTTGTATTTTATGGTCATTTTCATGAGCTATTGCCCATAGTTTTGGGTTTCTAGGGTGATTTGCAAGGTTCGTAAGACTCGGTACATGTTTGAGAGTTAGGACCAAAAACGTGTAGTTTGTGCGTTTTATGGACGTTTTCATGAGCTATTGCCCACAATTTTAGGGGTTCTAGGGCGATTTGCTTGGCCCGTGAGACCCGATACATGTTTGACAGTTAAGACCAAACACTCATAGTTTTCGTGTTTTATAGCCTTTTTCGTGAGCTATTTCCTACAGTTTGGGCGTACTAGAGAGATTTACAGCGACCATACGACCAGATACATGTTGGAGAGCTATGACCAAAACTTCGTCATTTTCGCGTTTTATGGCTTTTCATGAACTATTGCCCAAAATTTTAGTGTTTTGGGGGGGCTTGTAAGAGCCGATACGTGTTTGAGAGTTAGGACATAACGCTCGTCGTTTTCGTGTTTTATGGCCATTTTCATGAGCTATTGCCCAAAGTTTTGGGTTTCTAGGGCGATTTGCAAGGATCGTAAGACTCGATACATATTTAGGAGTAAGGACCAAAAACGTGTAATTTGCATGTTTTATGGCCGTTTTCATGAGGTATTGCCTACAATTTTGAGGTTCTAGGGCGATTTGCTTGGCCCGAAAGACCCGATACATGTTTGACAGTTAAGACCAAACACACATAGTTTTCGTGTTTTATAGCCTTTTTCATGCGCTATTGCCTAAAGTTTGGGCATTCTAGGGAGATTTACCACAACCATAAAACCAGATACATGTTTGAGAGTTATGACCAAAACCTCATCATTTTCGCGTTTTATGGCTTTTCATGAACTATGCCTACAATTTTGGTGTTTTAGGGCGTCTTGTAAGAGCCGATACATGTTTGAGAGTTAGGACCTAACACTCGTCGTTTTCGCGTTTTATGGGCATTTTCATGAGCTATTGCCCACAGTTTTGGGGTTCTAGGGCGATTGGTAAGGCTCGTAAGACCCGATACATGTTTAAGAGTTATGACCAAAAACTCCTAGTTTTCGCGTCTTATGGCTGATTTCATAAACTATTCCCCACAGTTTTGGTGTTCTAGGGCGATTTTCAAGGCTCGTAAGACCCAATAAATGTTTGAGAGTTAGGACCAAAAACGTGTTGTTTGCGTGTTTTATGGCTGTTTTCATGAGCTATTGCCCACCGTTTTGAGATTCTAGGGAAATTTGCATTGTCCCAAAGACCGATACATGTTTGAGAGTTAAGACCAAACACTCATAGTTTTCTTGTTCTATGGCCTTTTTCATGAGCTATTGCCTACAGTTTGGGCATCCTAGAGAGATTTACAACGACCATACGACCAGATACATGTTTGAGAGTTATGACCAAAACCTCGTCATTTTCATGTTTTATGGCTTTTCATGAACTATTGCCACACAATTTTGGTGTTTTAGGGCGGCTTGTAAGAGCTGATACATGTTTGAGAGTTAGAACCTAACATTCGTCTCTTTCATGTTTTATGGCCATTTTCATGAGATATTGCCCAAAGTTTTGGGTTTCTAGGGCGATTTGCAAGGCTCGTAAGACTAGATACATGTTTGAGAGTTAGGACCAAAAACGTGTAGTTTGCACGTTTTATGGCCGTTTTCATGAGCTATTGCCCACAGTTTTGAGGTTCTTGGGCGATTTGCTTGGCCCGTAAGAGCCAATACATGTTTGAGAGTTAAGACTAAAAACTTGTAGTTTGCTCATTTTATGGATGTTTTCATGAGCTATTGCCCAAAGTTTTGAGGTTCTAGGGAAATTTGCATTGCCTGAAAGACCCGATACATGTTTGAGAGTTAAGACCAACAACTCATAGTTTTCGTGTTTTATGGACTTTTTCATGAGCTATTGCCTACAGTTTGGGCATTCTAGAGAGATTTATAGCGACCATAAAACCAGAAACAAGTTTGAGAGTTATGACCAAAACCTCGCCATTTTCGCGTTTTATGGCCATTTTCATGAGCTATCGCCCACAATTTTGGGGTTCTAGGGAGATTTGCAAGGCTCGTAAGACCCAATACATGTTTGAGAGTTAGGACTAAAAACGTGTGGTTTGCGCGTTTTATAGCCATTTTCATGAGCTATTGCCCACAGGTTTAGGTTCTAGGGCGATTTGCACTCCCCGAAAGACCCGATACATGTTTGATAGTTAAGAACAAACATTCATAGTTTTCATGTTTTATGGCCATTTTAATGAGTTATTGCCTACAGTTTGGGAGTTCTAGAGAGATTTACAAGAACCATAAAACCAGATACATGTTTGAGAGCTCTGACCAAAACCTTTTCATTTTCGCGTTTTACGGCTTTTCATGAACTATTGCCTACAATTTTGGTGTTTAGGGCGTCTTGTAAGAGCCGATACATGTTTGAGAGTTAGGACCTAAAACTCATCATTTTCGCGTTTTATGGGCATTTTCATGAGTTATGGCCCACGGTTTTGGGGTTCTAGGGCGATTGGTAAGGCTCATAAGACACGATACATGTTTGAGAGTTATGAATAAAAACTCATAGTTTTCGCGTTTTATGGCCGTTTTCATGAGCTATTCCCAATAGTTTTGGGGTTCTAGGGCGATTTGCAAGGCTCGTAAGACCTAATAAATGTTTGAGAGTTAGTACCAAAAACATGTTGTTTGCGCGTTTTATGGCTGTTTTCATGAGCTATTGCCCACGTTTTGAGGTTCTAGGGCGAGTTGCATTGTCCCAAAGACCAATACATGTTTGAGAGTTAAGACCAAACACTCATAGTTTTCGTGTTTTATGGCCTTTTTCATGAGCTATTGCCTACAGTTTGGGCGTTCTAGAGAGATTTACAACGACCATAAGACCAGAGACATGTTGGAGAGCTATGACCAAAACCTCGTCATTTTCGCGTTTTATGGATTTTCATGAACTATTGCCCACAATTTTAGTGTTTTGGGGGGGCTTGTAAGAGCCGATACATGTTTGAGAGTTAGGACCTAACGCTCATCATTTTCGCGTTTTATGGCCATTTTCACGAGCTATTGCCCAAAGTTTTGGGTTTCTAGGGCGATTTGCAGGGATCGTAAGACTCGATACATATTTAAGAGTAAGGACCAAAAACGTGTAATTTGCATGTTTTATGGCCGTTTTCATGAGGTATTGCCTACAATTTTGAGGTTCTAGGGCCATTTGCTTGGCCCGTAAGACCCGATACATGTTTGATAGTTAAGACCAAACACACATAGTTTTCGTGTTTTACATCCTTTTTCATGCGCTATTGCCTAAATTTTGGGCGTTCTAGAGAGATTTACAACAACCATAAAACCAGATACATGTTTGAGAATTATGACCAAAACCTCGTCATTTTCGCGTTTTATGGCTTTTCATGAACTATGCCTACAATTTTGGTGTTTTAGGGCGTCTTGTAAGAGACGATACATGTTTGAGAGTTAGGACCTAACACTCGTTGTTTTCACGTTTTATGGGCATTTTCATGAGCTATTGCCCACAGTTTTGGGGTTCTAGGGCGATTGGTAAGCCTCGTAAGACCCGATACATGTTTAAGAGTTGTGACCAAAAACTCATAGTTTTCGCGTCTTATGGCCGTTTTCATGAGCTATTCCCCACAGTTTTGGGGTTCTAGGGTGATTTGCAAGATTCGTAAGACCCAATAAATGTTTGAGAGTTAGGACCAAAAACATGTTGTTTGTGCGTTTTATGGCTGTTTTCATGAGCTATTGCCCACCGTTTTGAGGTTCTAGGGCAATTTGCATTGTCCCAAAGATCGATACATGTTTGAGAGTTAAGACCAAACACTCATAGTTTTCGTGTTTTATGGCTTTTTTCATGAGCTATTGCCTACAGTTTGGGCGTTCTAGAGATACTTACAACGACCATACGACCAGATACATGTTTGAGAGTTATGACCAAAACCTCGTCATTTTCACGTTTTATGGCTTTTCATGAACTATTTCCACACAATTTTGGTGTTTTAGGGCGGCTTGTAAGGGCTGATACATGTTTGATAGTTAGGACCTAACATTCGTATCTTTCGGTTTTATGGCAATTTTCATGAGATATTGCCCAAAGTTTTGGGTTTCTAGGCGATTTGCAAGGCTCGTAAGACCAGATACATGTTTGAGAGTTAGGATCAAAAACGTGTAGTTTGCACGTTTTATGGCTGTTTTCATGAGGTATTGCCCACAGTTTTGAGGTTCTAGGGCGATTTGCTTGGCCCGTAAGACCCAATACATGTTTGAGAGTTAATACTAAAAACGTGTAGTTTCCTCATTTTATGGATGTTTTCATGAGCTATTGCCCAAAGTTTTGAGGTTCTAGGGCAATTTGCATTGCCTGAAAGACCCGATACATGTTTGAGAGTTAAGACCAACCACTCATAGTTTTCGTGTTTTATGGCCTTTTTCATTAGCTATTGCCTACAGTTTGGGCATTCTAGAGAGATTTGCAGCGACCATAAAACCAGAAACAAGTTTGAGAGTTATGACCAAAACCTCGTCATTTTCACGTTTTATGGCTTTTCATGAACTATTGCCACACAATTTTGGTGTTTTAGGGAGGCTTGTAAGAGCTGCTACATGTTTGAGAGTTAGGACCTAACATTCGTCGCTTTCATGTTTTATCACCATTTTCATGTGCTATTGCCCAAAGTTTTAGGTTTCTAGGGTGATTTGCAAGGCTCATAAGACTAGATACATTTTGAGAGTTAGGACCAAAAACGTGTAGTTTGCACGTTTTATGGCCGTTTTCATGAGCTATTGCCCACAGTTTTGAGGTTCCAGGGCGATTTGCTTGGCCCGTAAGACCCAATACATGTTTGAGAGTTAAGACCAAAAATGTGTAGTTTATGGATGTTTTCATGAGCTATTGCCCAAAGTTTTGAGGTTCTAGGGCAATTTGCATTGGCCAAAATACCCGATACATGTTTGAGAGTTAAGACCAACCACTCATTGTTTTCGGGTTTTATGGCCTTTTTCATGATCTATTGCCTATAGTTTGGGCATTCTAGAGAGATCTATAGCGACCATAAAACCAGAAACAAGTTTGAGAGTTATGACCAAAACCTCGTCATTTTCACATTTTATTGCTTTTCATGAACTATTGCCAACAATTTTGGTGTTTTAGGGCGGCTTGTAAGAGCCGATACATGTTTTAGAGTTAGGACCTAACGCTTGTCGTTTTTGCGTTCTATGGCCATTTTCATGAGCTATTGCCCAAAGTTTTGGGTTTCTAGGGTGATTTGCAAGGTTCGTAAGACTCGGTACATGTTTGAGAGTTAGGACCAAAAACGTGTAGTTTGCGGGTTTTATGGACGTTTTCATTAGCTATTTCCCACAATTTTGAGGTTCTAGGGCGATTTGCTTGGCCCATAAGACCCGATACATGTTTGAGAGTTAAGACCAAATACTCATAGTTTTCATGTTTTATAGCCTTTTTCATGAGCTATTGCCTACAATTTTGGTCTTTAATGAGGTGTAGAGGTCCCATCCTTTAATAAGGTAGAGATCCCTGTGTTTATAATGCTAGTCCCTGGATCAATAGCTAGCATCCACAGTTAAGATGTAATATAAGGAAACAAAGGTCATAATGCAACTTTATAACCGGGAACAAAATAATTCATTATACCTTACATAACTCATTTGGCTATCTCATTACAATGCAGCAGAAATAACTATAGCATGGAGCCCTTCATCTTCAAAGTGCCACATGCAATCATGTTGGTTGTAGACTTGTAATCCTAATCAACACACTCCATTAACATCAAACAAACCTGTAACATAATAAGTTAGAGCCACAAAGGTCAATACATTTGAATTGTGTTGGCAAGTGTTACTATGGTAGTATAGTGGTAACTATCATCTATATGCATTTGGCTAAGTGGAGCTTAGGATTGCTTTGCTCAAAATAGATTTACCTTATCATTTGAAAACACTAAGTTTTTGTTTGTCAAAAATCACCCAAGGCATCTTCCAATATAAATTGGTGATCCATAAACCCTTGTTCAACCACAAGTTTTTAACTTAGAAATTGAGATGAGGAGATTCTTGATAGCTTCCATGTCTTGATGCTCAAATTGTCCAATACCAGGGACATGGCTAAGTACTTAGATTTTTTCACTCTGTAGAGGTGGTGCACTTTCCCCACAAGACTCGACATGCGTCGAGACAAGATATTTCAGAAGCCTTCCCTTAGACCAGAATGGACGCGCTCCAACCTATCAAACCCCTACCACCAACTGTCCATTTGGCTAAGTTATTGCAACCTATATGATCCAGGCAGAGCCCATAATGCCAAGTGGCTGCACTTGAAGCTTCTCAACATTTCACATCTCAAATCTCTTTGTTCCTGGGTGGCATTCCACAAGTGTGATACACAAGGTAAACCATATAAATGGGCCTTGTGTAACCACTCAACACAAACTATTCTTTCCATTCCACCCAGGTGATTCATTCACTTAGTTGTTTTGTTAAACAAACACAAGTCTTTGACTTATAAATATTCCATAGCATGAATATAATCCACCCTTGTTTTCTACTATCTAAGATAAGCATTATAGTAGTAGGAATTCTTAACTTACGAAAATTCTACTAAGGTTTCATCTACTAGGATTTCCCATGGCATAGTTTATACTTAGAAAAATTGCATGCAAGTCCTACTTAGAAATATCACTAATGAATAGTGAAAATAATAGGACAAAAGTATGAAGCACCACTTGCCTTTTTGGTAGAGAATTTATAAGTTCACTCCTTCATCTTGCAATAGTCAAACTCTTCAAATTTCACTACAATTCATCAAGCAAGCAAATATTCAATCTACCATTCAAGCAATCATCACATAGAATAATAAAACCAAAGAAATGCATGCAAGCTTGCCAAATATTGTTTTATTTGTAAAAGTGGTTTCTAATAGGTTATAAACATTTTAAAACACATATTGATCATTTATAAAAGTGGCAAAACTATTGGATATCAAGTTAGTGAAAAGGCCATTTTAAGTCATTTTTGTTTTGCTAGAAATGGTTCAAATCAAAGTAATATTTCTAGTGTTTGACAAATACATTTTTAAACACAAATGTTAGTGTTTTTTTGGTCAAGTGTTTAATATCAAGCCATTTGCAAAAGGTTTCACCTATAAACCATTTTTATACCAATGCAATATTTTATTTGTTAGAAATGCCTTTTAACAAAGCAATAATTTTTCTAGGGTTCACCAAATATATTTTTAAATCATAAAGCTTGGTGTTTAGGGTCAGAGAGTTTAAATCAAAACATTTTCCAAAGGTTTTACTCAAAAAGCATTTTTATACCAAAATCAATATTTTATTTAACTAGAAATGTTCTAATTCCAAGATTTATTCTTTGGCTTCACCAAATATGTTTTTCAATTCAAAAGTTCGTTTATAAGGTCAGTAGGTTCAAAACAATCCATTTGCCAAAGATTTTACCTTAAAAATATTTCTAGAATAATTTTTATATCAAAATTATGCCTACACAAGTTTCTGGAAAAACAACCAATTTAACAGAAGTAATTTACAAAACAAAGTACATGGTTGGAAAGTGTTTGTTTTGCTGATTCCATTGAGATAACATTTGCAAAATTTGGACGTGTAGATTAAAAGTTATGAATTTTATAAAATCTAATCACTAATAGATCAAATTTCTGTTTTAAAATCAGAGTCTGGCTACATGTCACGTTCTCATTGGACAATACCGGTTCTTGCGGATTGGCTACTGTGGTGCGTTGGATCAAAATGACATCGTGCGTTGGATCAAAGTCAACCTATCGTATCGCTCAGATATAGATCGAACGGCTCACAATGCATTGCCAAGACCTGGCGGCGGCGCGCTCAGACGAGGGTGGTGCGGGCGATGCAGGAAGCAAAAGAGACAGGGGAGGGGCTCACCGAGATCGCCGTCGTGAGTGGATGCTCAAGGTGGTCTCTGTCGATGGAGGAGCGCACGGTGCTGGCTCAAATCGCTCGCCGGAGTTCGTGAAACCGTCGGGTGCGCTCAGACGTCGTCGAAGGCGAGGCTACAGTGCATGCTAGAGGAAAAGGGAGGTGCCGTTAGATGTGCGGGAGAGTAGTGAGTACACGCGTGTGAAGGAGGAGGACAGGGTCGGGCGCTACAGGGGAACTGCCGGAGTGGAAGCATGCAGCGGTGCTTAGTGTTGACGTTGATGACGATGCAGAGCACGCGCGGGCGAGCTGGCGCTATGGAGAGGTTCGCCAGGAGATGGGGAACATGCTCGCGTGGTCGAGGGGGCAAGGCGCGACGGTGGCTGGCTGGAATCGAAGGAAATGCTTGCCGGAGCAGTGGGTGTTCTCGAGCAAAATCTGAGCGGCCTGGTGGCAGAGGATGGGTGGCTTCTGGGGGGAAATGGAGAGGGGGAGGAGGCGTTTAATCGAGCGTGGTTGCAGCGAGGTTTTAGTACGACATTTAAGCGAATTAACCGTCGACATCAACGACAAGAAACGTCCAGCGAGGTTACCGCGGGGTGAGGAAGATGACTGAGAGGTGGGGTCGCTTCGTCGGCGAGAGAGAGAGGGGGATGGTGGGGTCTGGGTGTCATTGACTGCGTGGGTAGGTTCACTGGCGCGAAGAGTTTTCATGCGGGAAGAGAGGGAGTGGGTTGGCACTGGTCTGGACTGGGCTTGCTTGGCCTGGTCTAGCTGGTTTCCAATTTTTTTGTTTTGTTTCATTTTTCTTTTTCTATTTAGATTTTCTATTTTGAATTTGTTTAAACATTTCAAAAAACCATTTGAATTCAAAACCTTCCAAACTTTTCAGTAATTTTTTAATATATTTTAAACATGTATTTAAAGTCCCTTTTAGGAATAATTCCTTTATTTATCTATGGTTTATATTTTATTTAAAATGGGTACTTTCTTTTATAAAATAAGATTTCATTATATTTTCAAACCCTTATTAAAATTCCAATTTTTCACAAAACCTTTTCAGTAGGTTTATTTATTCAAAAGGGTGTTGAATAATTCATTTTGATTTATTTGAAATATTTTCATATGATCTATTAATCATTTAAATTGGGTAAATGTCTTTATTCCAATAGAAATAGAATTTTATTAAGGCCATTTTATTTTATTTGAATATTATTTATCCATTTATTTCATTTGGACTTGGATTACATTTATTCCATTTGCTCATGGATTAGGCCAAGATTTAATTTGGGTTTTAAATATTCCCTATTAATTAATTATTTCTTTATCTTATAAAATCCATATCTTTTTATTTATATATCTAGACTTAGTGATTCCAATTTGTATAATTTTATTTAATATTTTTTTATCCTTTTAAATCTCTTTAGGATTATTTGCTCACCATTTGTTATGGATTTCTAGATAGGTTCTTTATTAGCTTTGGAAATTCAATTTCCTTATCTTATTAAATTCATAAGAATTTATCTATGGCTCCAAATTAAGTGAAATAAATTTCTATGGTTTTATAATGTTTCCATTTGTCATTCTTGATCATTTATAAATGTTTGTTGACAAATTTTATATGGATAAAATGCATAGGCTTAGAGTAATCTTGGAATTGATTTTCTCCCATTAGGTTTTTAGAGTTTTGGTTTATTTTCCAAGTGTTTAAATTTCAAGATGCATTTATGAAGAATGAATTTCACGTGATTTGAATTTTTGTTGAATTCAAATCTTAATCAAAGTTTGTTCAAGATGAGTTTTTATGTTTCCAATTGGAATCAAAAAGTTTCTTTTCACCCTAAATTTCAACAATTATTTATTTTATTTATTTATTTTTCACATTACAAAATTTGGAAAATTTTGGGATGTGACAGACTACCACCCTTAAAAGAAATCTCGTCCCGAGATTTGGGGAGGCTAGAGGTTACAAATTGGATTCAATACAACTAGGGTAATACCACCCTTAAAAAGGTTTTCATCTAGATTACATCTTGGCTTGCTTGGGATCTTGATGAAACTTCTCTAGGCAGACATCTGCATAGTGTCCTTTGTTTCCACACTTGAAACATGTGACAAGGATGAGATCCCTCATAGGCTTGCTTGTCTTGTACTTCATATTTTCTAGACAATTGCTTGAATAATTTCCTTGATCACCACAATTGTAACATGTGACAAGGTTGAGTTCTTCACGTATTTTCTGTGGACAAGTTGATACATAATGGCCTAGCTCTTTGCAGTTGTTGCACCACACTTGGCAAATTTCCTTATACTTCTTCTTCTTCTCTGGACATTCATTGGCATAGTGTCCCATCTTTGCAATTGGAACATTGCACTTGGCTTTTGTCCTTCTTTTTCTTGGGTTTCTCCAAAGCTAGGAGTTCTTCTAATTCATGCTCTTCATATCTCACCTCAATGGTGGGAAAGTCTCCTGGTTTCCTTAATCGTTTCCTTGGATAATACATATGTTTCCTATTTTGTCCATCAATGTGAATCATAGTGCATGGAGGTGCAAGCTGAGATTTTCCTTTGTCTTCATACTTCTTGGTAGAAGTTGTTTCCTCATGGGGGTTTCCAAAATTTTGATGTACTCCACCTTGTTTACTTTGTTGAACTATAGAATAGATGGGTCATTGGATAGGGACATGATTATTTCCTTAACATAGGAAACAAGTAGCTTGAGATGTGGTGCATTCATTAGTTGGATGTTTCTCTTCACAATTAGGGCATTGATCTTCATGCTCTTTGGAAGTGTGATCCATGTCTCCACAAATGTTGCAAGCTTGAGTTCCTTCTGAAATATCATCCTTGACATCATTGTTGTCACAAGCTCCTTGAGAAGGGTTGTCTCCCATGTTGATCATTTGATTTGTCACCTTTTGCATCAATTGGGTTTGGGTTTCCAAAAACCTTTTCATGGTTGGGTCTAACTCATTGTTGTTGGCTAAAAACTGAGTTGTCACTTGGTTCAACTGGGTTTGGGTTACTATGAGTTCTCTCATGTGCATCTCTTGGTTGTTGTTGTCACCATCCTTGATGTTGGAGTTTCTTGGAGTAGTCATCTGTTTGGGTTGGATTGGGATTAGAATAGGCAAAAGATTTCCAAGGAAGAAGTCTAATCACACACAAAAATTCATACAAACAATGTGCAAACAATCACAAACAAACATTCCACTCAAACAACAAGGTTCAAGCACATTTTTAGGCAATAAAATATTTTTGCTACACCCCATAAGTTGGTGGGTTTAAACTAATCATTAGTATGGTGGTCCAAATATAGGGTTCACTTAAGATCATTCCATTCTTCTTGGTTGTTCCTTCTTGAACAAGATCATTGTATCCTTGGATAAATTCTTGTATCTTGGTTACAACTTCAAAGGTGATGATGGTTCCTTCTAAGTTGTGTTTCCTTAGTCTTCAAGTCTTGAGTAATATTTATTGTATCACTTGTAGTCCTTAGTGATGTCCAAATTGAAGTCCTTGGTGAAACTAAAGTTGAAGTCATTTGAGTTTGGTGAAGTCCTTTGCTCATGGTGAGGTCTTGTCCATCAAGTTCAAATAGAAGAGATGTAGAATCAAAACCAAAATGTTTGAGGAGGGAGTTTACAAGATAGTTTGTAAATAAGTTTTGGAACAAATACAACTCCTATTTTTCTAAGAGGTTTTGTCCAATCCTAGGGTTACAATCCTACAGGCAACACACTGCTCTGATACCATCTGTAGAGGTCCCAACCTTTAATAAGGTAGAGATCATTGTGTTCACAATGCTAGTCCTTACATCAATAGCTAGCATCCATAGTTAAGATGTAATATCAGGAAACAAAGGTCATAATACAACTTTATAACCAGGAACAAAATAATTCATTACATCTTACATAGCTCATTTGGCTATCTCATTACAATGCAGCAGAAATAACTATAGCATGGAGTCCTTCATCTTCAAAGTGCCACAGGCAATCATGTTGGTTGTAGACTTGTAATCCTAATCAACACACTTCACTAACATCAAACAAACCTGGAACATAATAAGTTACAGCCACAAGGGTCAATACATTTGAATTGTATTGGCAAGTGTTACTATTGTAGTATAGTGGTAACTATCATCTATATGCATTTGGCTAAGTGGAGCTTAGGCTTGCTTTGCTCAAAATAGATTTACCTTATCATTTGAAAACACTAAGTTTTTGTTTGTCAAAAATCACCCAAGGCATCTCCCAATAGAAATTGGTGATCCATAAACCCTTGTTCAACCACAAGTTTTTAACTTAGAAATTGGGATGAGGAGATTATTGATAGCTTCCATGTCTTGATGCTCAAATTGTCCAATACCAGGGACATGGCTAAGTACTTAGATTTTTTCACTCTGCAGAGGTGGTGCACTTTCCCCACAAGACTCGACATGCATCGAGACAAGATCTTTCAGAAGCCTTCCCTTAGACCAGAATGGACGCGCTCCAACCTTCAAACCCCTACCACCAACTGTCCATTTGGCTAACTTATTGCAACCTATATGATCCAAGTAGAGCCCATAATGCCAAGTGGCTGCACTTGAAGCTTCTCAACGTTTGACATCTCAAATCTCTTTGTTCCTGGGTGGCATTCCACAAGTGTGATACACAAGGTAAACCATAGAAATGGGCCTTGTGTAACCACTCAACACAAACCATTCTTTCCATTCCACCCAGGTGATTCATTCACTTAGTTGTTTTGTTAAACAAACACAAGTCTTTGACTTAGAAATATTCCATAGCATGAATATAATCCACCCTAGTTTTCTACTAGCTAAGCTAAGCATGATAGTAGTAGGAATTCTTAATTTGGAAAATTCTACTAAGGTTTCATCTACTAGGATTTCCCATGGCATAGTTTATACTTAGCAAAATTGCATGCAAGTCCTAATTAGAAATATCACTAATGCATAGTGAAAATAATAGGACAAAAGTATGAAGCACCACTTGCCTTTTTGGTAGAGAAGTTATAAGTTCACTCCTTGATCTTGCAATAGTCACACTCTTCAAATTTCACTACAATTCATCAAGCAAGCAAATATTCAATCTACCATTCAAGCAATCATCACATAGAATAATAAAAACAAAGCAATGCATGCAAGCATGCCAAAGATTGTTTTATTTGTAAAAGTGGTTTCTAATAGGTTATAAACATTTTAAAACACATATTGATCATTTATAAAAGTGGCAAAACTATTGGATATCAAGTTAGTGAAAAGGCCATTTTAAGTCATTTTTGTTTTGCTAGAAATGGTTCAAATCAAAGTAATATTTCTAGTGTTTGACAAATAAATTTTTAAACACAAATGTTAGTGTTTTTTTGGTCAAGAGTTTAATATCAAGCCATTTGCAAAAGGTTTCACCTATAAACCATTTTTATACCAATGCAATATTTTATTTGTTAGAAATGCCTTTTAACAAAGCAATAATTTTTCTAGGGTTCACCAAATATATTTTTAAATCATAAAAATTGGTGTTTAGGGTGAGAGAGTTTAAATCAAATCATTTTCCAAAGGTTTTACTCAAAAAACATTTTTATACCATAATCAATATTTTATTTAACTAGAAATGTTCTAATTCCAAGATTTATTCTTTGATTTCACCAAACATGTTTTTCAATCCAAAAGTTGGTTTATAAGGTCAGTAGGTTCAATACAATCCATTTGCCAAAGATTTTACCTTAAAAATATTTCTAGAATAATTTTTATATCCAAATTATGCCTACACAAGTTTCGGCAAAAACAACCTATTTAACAGAAGTAATTTACTAAACAAAGTACATGGTTTGAAAGTGTTTGTTTTGGTGATTCCATTGATATAAAATTTGCAAAATTTGGACGTGTAGATTAAAAGTTATGAATTTTACAAAATCTAATCACTAATAGATCAAATTTCTGTTTTAAAACCAGTCTGCCTACGTGTCACGTTCTCATTGGACAATACCGGTTCGTGCGTATCGGCTATTGTAGTGCGTTGGATCAAAATGAAATCGTGCGATACAGGAAGATCCATACCGCTTCAGTTAAGTCAACCTATCGTATCGCTCGGATCTAGATCAGACGACTCATAATGCATTGCCAAGAACTGGCGGCGCTGGCAGCGGCGAGTGGCGGCGATGCGCTCAGACGAGGGTGGTGCTGGCTATGCAGGAAGCAAAAGAGACAGGGGAGGGGCTCACCGATATCGCCGTGGTGAGTGGATTCTCAAGGTGGTCACTGTCGATGAAGGGGCGCACGGTGCTGGCTCAAATCGCTCGCCGGAGTTCGTGAAACCGTCGGGTGCGCTCAGACGTCGTCGAAGGTGAGGCTACGGTGCACGCTAGAGGAAAAGGGAGGTGCCGTTAGATGTGCGGGAGATTTGTGAGTACACGCGTGTGAAGGAGGAGGAGAGGGGCGGTCAGGCGCTACATGGGGAACTCGTTGGAGTGGAAACAGACGATGGCGATGCTTAGTGTTGATGTTGACGATGATGCAGAGCACACGCGGGCGAACTGGCGCTATGGAGAGGTTCACCAGGAGATGGGGAACAGGCTCGCGTGGTCGAGGGGGCAAGGCGCGACGGTGGCTGGCCGGAATCGAAGGAAATGCTTGCCGGAGCAGTGGTCGTTCTCGAGCAAAATCTGAGCGGCCTGGTGGTAGAGGATGGGTGCTTCTGGGGGAAATGGAGAGGGGGAGAAGGCGTTTAATCGAGCGTGGTAGCGGCAAGGTTTTAGTACGGCATTTAAGCGAATTAACCGTCGGCATCAACGGCAAGAAATGGCCGGCGAGGTTACCGCGGGGTGAGGAAGATGACTGAGAGGTGGGGTCGCTTCGTCGGCGAGAGAGAGAGGAGGATGGTGGGGTCTGGGTGTCATCGACTATGTGGGTAGGTTCACTGGTGCGAAGCGTTTTCTCGCGGGGAGAGAGGGAGTGGACTGGGCTTGCTGGGCCTGGTCTGACTGGTTTCCATTTTTTGTTCTGTTTCATTTTTCTTTTTCTATTTAGATTTTCTGTTTTGAATTTGTTTAAACATTTCAAACAACCATTTGAATTCAAAACCTTCCAAACTTTTCAGTAAGTTTTTAATATATTTTAAACATGTATTTAAAGTCCCTTTTAGGAATAATTCCTTTATTATCTATGGTTTATATTTTATTTAAAATGGGTACTTTCTTTTATAAAATAAGATTTCATTATATTTTCAAACCCTTATTAAAATTCCAATTTTTCACAAAACCTTTTCAGTAGGTTTATTTATTCAAAAGGGTGTTGAATAATTCATTTTGATTTATTTGAAATATTTTCATATGATCTATTAATCATTTAAATTGGGTATATGTATTTATTCCAATAGAAATAGAATTTGATTAAGGCCATTTTATTTTATTTGAATATTATTTATCCATTTATTTCATTTGGACTTGGATTACATTTATTCCATTTTCTCATGGATTAGGCCAAGATTTAATTTGGTTTTTAAATATTCCCTATTAATTAATTCTTTCTTTATCTTATAAAATCCATATCTTTTTATTTATATATCTAGACTTAGTGATTCCAATTTGTATAATTTTATTTAATATTTGTTTATCCTTTTAAATCTCTTTAGGATTATTTGCTCACCATTTGGTATGGATTTTTAGATAGATGCTTTATTAGCTTTGGAAATTCAATTTCCTTATCTTACTGAATTCATAAGAATTTATCTATGGGTCCAAATTAAGTGAAATAAGTTTCTATGGTTGCATAATATTTCCATTTGTCAATCTCGATTATTTATAAATGTTTGTTGACAAATTTTATATGGATCAAATCCATAGGCTTAGAGTAATCTTGGAAATGATTTCCCCCATTAGGTTTTTAGAGTTTTGGTTTATTTTCCAAGTGTTTAAATTTCAAGATGCATTTATGAAGAATGAATTTCACTTGATTTGAATTTTTGTTGGATTCAAATCTTAATAAAAGTTTGTTCAAGATGGGTTTTGATGTTTCCAATTGGAATCAAAAAGTTTCTTTTCACCCTAAATTCAACAATTATTTATTTATTTATTTTTCACATTACAAAATTTGGAAAATTTTGGGATGTGACAGGCTACCACCCTTAAAAGAAATCCCGTCCCGAGATTTGGGGAGGCTAGAGGTTACAAATTGGCTTCAATACAACGAGGGTACTACCACTCTTAAAAAGGTTTTCATCTTGATTACATCTTGGCTTGCTTGGGATCTTGATGAAACTTCTCTAGGCAGACATCTGCATAGTGTCCTTTGTTTCCACACTTGAAACATGTGACAAGGCTGAGATCCCTCATAGGCTTGATTGTCTTGTACTTCATCTTTTCTAGACAATTGCTTGCATAATGTCCTTGATCACCACAATTGTAACATGTGACAAGGTTGAGTTCTTCACGTATTTTCTGTGGACAAGTTGATACATAATGGCCTAGCTCTTTGCAGTTGTTGCTCCACACTTGGCTAATTTCCTTATACTTCTTCTTCTCTGGACATTCATTGGCATAGTGTCCCATCTCTTTGCAATTGCAACATTGCACTTGGCTTTTGTCCTTCTTTTTCTTGGGTTTCTCCAAAGCTAGGAGTTCTTCTAATTCATGCTCTTCATATCTCACCTCAAAGGTGGGAAAGTCTCCTGGTTTCCTTAATCGTTTCCTTGGATAATACATATGTTTCCTCTTTTGTCCATCAATGTGAATCATAGTGCATGGAGGTGCAAACTGAGATTTTCCTTTGTCTTCATCCTTCTTGGTAGAAGTTGTTTCCTCATGGGGTTTCCAAAATTTTGATGCACTACACCTTGTTTCCTTTGTTGAACTATAGAATAGATGGGGCATTGGATAGGGACATGATTATTTCCTTCACATAGGAAACAAGTAGCTTGAGATGTGGTGCATTGATTAGTTGGATGTTTCTCTTCACAATTAGGGCATTGATCTTCATGCTCTTTGGAAGTGTGATCCATGTCTCCACAAATGTTGCAAGCTTGAGTTCCTTCTGAAATATCATCCTTGACATCATTGTTGTCACAATCTCGTAGTTTTCGCGTTTTATGGACGTTTTCATTAGCTATTCCCCACAGTTTTGGGGTTCTAGGCTGACTTCCGAGGCTCATAAGACCCAATAAATGTTTGAGAGTTACGACCAAAAACGTGTTGTTTGCACGTTTTATGGCCGTTTTCATGAGCTATTGCCCACCGTTTTGAGGTTCTAGGGCGATTTGCATTGTCCCAAAGACCGATACATGTTTGAGAGTTAGAGTTAAAACAAAACACTCATACTTTTCGTGTTTTTTGGCCTTTTTCATGAGCTATTGCCTACAGTTTGGGTGTTCTAGAGAGATTTACAACGACCATAAGACCAGATACATGTTTGAGAGTTATGACCAAAACCTCGTTATTTTCACATTTTATGGCTTTTCATGAACTATTGCCACACAATTTTGGTGTTTTAGGGTGGCTTGTAAGAGCTGATACATGTTTGAGAGTTAGGACCTAACATTCGTCGTTTTCTCGTTTTATGGCCATTTTCATGAGCTATTACCCAAAGATTTGGGTTTCTAGGGCGATTTTCAAGGCTCGTAAGACTCAATACATTTTTGAGACTTGGGACAAAAAATGTGTACTTTGCACGTTTTATGGTCGTTTTCATGAGCTATTGCCCATAGTTTTGGGGTTCTAGGGCGATTTGCTTGGCCCGTAAGACCCAATACATGTTTGAGAGTTAAGACCAAAAACGTGTAGTTTGCGCATTTTATGGTTGCTTTCATGAGCTATTGCCCACAGTTTTGAGGTTCTAGGGCAATTTGCATTGCCCGAAAGACCCGATATATGTTTGAGATTAAAGACCAACCACTCATAGTTTTCGTGTTTTATGGCCTTTTTCATGAGTTATTGCCTACAGTTTAGGCATTCTAGAGAGATTTACAACAACCATAAAATCAGATACATGTTTGAGAGTTATGACTAAAACCTCGTCATTTTCGCGTTTTATGTCTTTTCATGATCAATTTCCCACAATTTTGGTGTTTTAGGGCGTCTTGTAAGAGTCGATACATGTTTGAGAGTTAGGACCTAACACTCGTTGTTTTTCCGTTTTATGGGTATTTTCATGAGCTATTGCCCACAGTTTTGGGGTTCTAGGGCGATTGGTAAGGCTCGTAAGACCCGATACATGTTTGAGAGTTATGACTAAAAACTCGTAGTTTTCGTGTTTTGTGGCCGTTTTCATGAGCTATTCCCCACAGTTTTGGGGTTCTAGGGCAATTTCCGAGGTTCTAGGGCAATTCCCCACCATAAAACGCGCAAACAACACGTTTTTGGTCCTAACTCTCAAACATTTATTGGGACTTACGAGCCTCGCAAATCGCCCTAGAACCCCAAAACTGTGGGGAATAGCTCATGAAAACGTCCATAAAACGCGAAAACTACGAGTTTTTGGTCATAACTCTCAAACATGTATAGGGTCTTACGAGCCTTACCAATCGCCCTAGAACCCGAAAACTATGGGCAATAGCTCATGAAAATGCCCATAAAACGCGAAAACGACGAGTTTCAGGTCCTAACTCTCAAATATGTATCGGCTCTTACAAGCCGCCCTAAAACACCAAAATTGTGGGCAATAGTTCATGAAAAGCCATAAAACGCGAAAATGACGAGGTTTTGGTGAAAACTCTCAAACATGTATCTGATTTGATGGTTGTCGTAAATCTCTCTAGAACTCCCAAACTGTAGGCAATAAGTCAATAAAAGGCCATAAAACATGAAAACTATGAGTGTTTGTTCTTAACTCTCAAACATGTATCAGGTGTTTCAGGAGTGCAAATCGCCTTAGAACCTAAAACTGTGGCAATAGCTCATGAAAACGGCCATAAAACGCGCAAACTACACGTTTTTAGTCCTAACTCTCAAACATGTATCAGGTCTTATGAGCCTTGCAAATCGCCCTAGAACCCCAAAATTGTGGGCAATAGCTCATGAAAATGGCCATAAAACGCAAAAAAAAAACGATTGTCTGGTCCTAACTCTCAAACATGTATCGGCTCTTACAAGCCGCCCTAAAACACCAAAATTGTGTGGCCATAGTTCATGAGAAGCCATAAAACGCGAAAATGACGAGGTTTTGGTCATATCTCTCCAACATGAATCTGTTCTTATGGTAGCTTTAAATCTCTCTAGAACGCCCAAAATCTAGGCAATAGCTCATGAAAAAGGCTATAAAACATGAAAACTATGAGTGTTTGGTCTGAACTCTCAAACATGTATTGGGTCTTTCGGGCAATGCAAATTGCCCTAGAACCTCAAAACTTTGGGCAATAGCTCATGAAAACAGCCATACAATGCGCAAACTACATGTTTTTGGTCTTAACTCTCAAACATGTATTGGGTCTTTCGGGCCAAGCAAATCGCCCTAGAACCTCAAAACTGTGGGCAATAGCTCATGAAAACGGCCTTAAAACGCGCAAACTACACGTTTTTTGTCCTTACTCTAAAACATGTACCGAGTCATACGAGCCTTGCAAATCGCCCTAGAAACCCAAAACTTTGGGCAATGGCTCATGAAAATGGCCGTAAAACGTGAAAACAACGAGCGTTAGGTCCTAACTCTCAAACATGTATCGGCCCTTACAAGCCCCCCTAAAACACCAAAATTGTGTGCAATAGTTCATGAAAAGCCATAAAACTCGAAAATGACGAGTTTTAGGTCATAGCTCTCAAACATGTATCTGGTGTTATGGTCGATGTAAATCTCTCTAGTACGCCCAAACTGTAGGCAATAGCTCATGAAAAAGGCTATAAAACATGAAAACTATGAGTGTTTGGTCTTAACTCTCAAACATGTATCGGGTCTTACGGGCCAAGCAAATCGCCCTAGAACCTCAAAGTTGTGGGAAATAACTCATGAAATCGACCATAAAACGCGCAAACTACACGTTTTTGGTCCTAACTCTCAAAAATGTACCGAGTCTTATGAGTCTTGCAAATCACCCTAGAAACCCCAAACTTTGGGCAATAACTCATGAAAATGGCCATAAAACGCAAAAATGATGATCGTTAGGTCCTAACTCTCAAACATGTATCGGCTCTTACAAGCCACCCTAAAACACCAAAATTGTTGGCAATAGTTCATGAAAAGCCATAAAACGCGAAAATGACGAGGTTTTGGTCATAACTCTCAAACTTGTATCTGGTTTTATGGTCCCTGTAAATCTGTCTAGAACGCCCAAACTGTAGGCAATAGCTCGTGAAAAAGGCCATAAAATACGAAAACTATGAGTGGTTGGTCTTAACTCTCAAACATGTATCGGGTCTTTCGGGCAATGCAAATTGCCCTAGAACCTCAAACTTTGGGCAATAGCTCATGAAAACAACCATAAAAAGCGTAAACTACACGTTTTTGGTCTTAACTCTCAAACATGTATTGGGTCTTTCGGGCCAAGCAAATCTCCCTAGAACCTCAAAACTGTGGGCAATAGCTCATGAAAACGGCCATAAAACGTGCAAATTACACATTTTTGGTCCTAACTCTCAAACATGTATCGAGTGTTACGAGCCTTGCAAATCTCCCTAGAAACCCAAAACTTTGGGCAATAGCTCATGAAAATGGCCATAAAATGCAAAAACGACGAATGTTAGGTCCTAACTGTCAAACATGTATCAGCTCTTACAAGCCGCCCTAAAACACCATAACTATGGGGTAATAGTTCATGAAAATGGCCAAAAAACACGGAAACGATGAGTTTCAGGTCCTAACTCTCAAACATGTATCGGCTCTTACAAGCCGCCCTAAAACACCAAAATTGTGGGGCAATAGTTCATGAAAAGCCATAAAATGCGAAAATCACGTGCTTTTGGTAATAACTCTCAAACATGTATCTGGTCTTATGGTCGTTGTAAATATTTCTCAAAACTTTGGGCAATAGCTCATGAAAACGGCCATAAAACGCGCAAACTACACGTTTTTAGTCCTAACTCTCAAACATGTATGGGGTCTTATGAGCCTTGCAAATCGCCCTAGAACCCCAAAATTGTGGGCAATAGCTCATGAAAATGGCCATAAAACGCAAAAAAACGAGTGTCAGGTCCTAACTCTCAAACATGTATCGGCTCTTACAAGCCGCCCTAAAACACGAAAATTGTGTGGCCATAGTTCATGAGAAGCCATAAAACACGAAAATGACGAGGTTTTGGTCATAGCTCTCCAACATGAATCTGTTCTTATGGTAGCTGTAAACCTCTCTAGGACGCCCAAACTATAGGCAATAGCTCATGAAAAAGGCTATAAAACATGAAAACTATGAGTGTTTGGTCTGAACTCTCAAACATGTATTGGGTCTTTCGGGCAATGCAAATTGCCCTAGACCCTCAAAACTTTGGGCAATAGCTCATGAAAATAGCCATACAATGCGCAAACTACATGTTTTTGGTCTTAACTCTCAAACATGTATTGGGTCTTTCGGGCCAAGCAAATCGCCCTAGAACCTCAAAACTGTTGGCAATAGCTCATGAAAACGGCCTTAAAACGCGCAAACTACACGTTTTTTGTCCTTACTCTAAAACATGTACCAAGTCATACGAGCCTTGCAAATCGCCCTAGAAACCCAAAACTTTGGGCAATAGCTCATGAAAATGGCCGTAAAACGTGAAAACAACGAGCGTTAGGTCCTAACTCTCAAACATGTATCGGCCCTTACAAGCCCCCCTAAAACACCAAAATTGTGTGCAATAGTTCATAAAAAGCAATAAAACTCGAAAATGACGAGTGTTTGGTCTTAACTCTCAAACATGTATCGGGTCTTTCGGGCCAAGAAAATCGCCCTAGAACCTCAAAACTGTGGGCAATAGCTCATGAAAACGACCATAAAACGCGCAAACTACACGTTTTTGTCCTTACTCTAAAACACGTACCGAGTCATAAGACTTGCAAATCGCCCTAGAAACCCAAAACTTTGGGCAATAGCTCATGAAAATGGCCATAAAATGCGAAAACGACGAGCGTTAGGTCGTAACTCTCAAACATGTGTCGGCTCTTACAAGCCCCCCTAAAACACCAAAATTGTGGGCAATAGTTCATGGAAAGCCATAAAACTCGAAAATGACGAGGTTTTGGTCATAGCTCTCAAACATGTATCTAGTGTTATGGATGCTGTAAATCACTCTAGTACGCCCAAACTGTAGGCAATAGCTCATGAAAAGGCTATAAAACATGGAAACTATGAGTGCTTGGTCTTAACTCTCAAACATGTATCGGGTCTTATGGGCTAAGCAAATCGCCCTAGAATCCCAAAATTGTGGGCAATAGCTCATGAAATCGCCCATAAAACACGCAAACTACACGTTTTTGGTCCTAACTCTCAAACATGTACCGAGTGCTACGAGCCTTGCAAATCGCCCTAGAAACCCCAAACTTTGGCCAATAGCTCGTGAAATGGCCATAAAACGCAAATATGACGAGCGTTAGGTCCTAACTCTCAAACATGTATCGGATCTTACAAGCCACCCTAAAACACCAAAATTGTTGGCAATTGTTCATGAAAAGCCATAAAACGCGAAAATGACGAGGTTTTGGTCATAAATCTCAAACTTGTATATGGTTTTATGGATGCTGTAAATCAATCTAGAACGCCCAAACTGTAGGCAATAGGTCATGAAAAAGGCCATAAAACACGAAAACTATGTATCGGGTCTTTCGGGCAATGCAAATTGCCCTAGACCCCAAAACTTTGGGCAATAGCTCATAAAAACAGCCATAAAACACGCAAACTACACGTTTTTTGGCCTTAACTCTAAAACATGTATTGGGTCTTTCGGGCCAAGAAAATCTCCCTAGAACCCCAAAACTGTGGGCAATAGCTCATGAAAACGGCCATAAAATGTGCAAACTACACATTTTTGGTCCTAACTATCAAACATGTATCGAGTGTTACGAGCCATGCAAATCTCCCTGGAAACCCAAAACTTTGGGCAATAGCTCATGAAAATGGCCATAAAACGCGAAAACGATGAATGTTAGGTCCTAATTGTCAAACATGTATCAGCTCTTACAAGCCGCACTAAAACATCAAAATTGTGGGGCAATAGTTCATGAAAATGGCCATAAAACGCGAAAACGACGAGTTTCAGGTCCTAACTCTCGAACATGTATCGGCTCTTACAAGCCACCCTAAAGCACCAAAATAGTGGGGCAATAGTTCATGAAAAGCCATAAAACGCGAAAATCACGTGGTTTTGGTCATAACTCTCAAACATGTATCTGGTCTTATGGTCGTTGTAAATATCTCTAGAACGCCCAAACTGTAGGCAATAGCTCATGAATAAGGCCATAACACACGAAAACTATGAGTGTTTGGTCTTAACTCTCAAACATGTATCGGTCTTTGGGACAATGCAAATCGCCCTAGAACCCCAAAATGGTGGGCAATAGCTCATGAAAACGGCCATAAAATGCGCAAACAACACGTTTTTGGTCCTAACTCTCAAACATTTATTGGGACTTACGAGCCTCGCAAATCGCCCTAGAACCCCAAAACTGTGGGGAATAGCTCATGAAAACGTCCATAAAACGCGAAAACTACGAGTTTTTGGTCATAACTCTCAAACATGTATCGGGTCTTACGAGCCTTACCAATCGCCCTAGAACCCCAAAACTGTGGGCAATAGCTCATGAAAATGCCCATAAAACGCGAAAACGACGAGTTTCAGGTCCTAACTCTCAAACATGTATCAGCTCTTACAAGCCGCCCTAAAACATCAAAATTGTGGGAATAGTTCATGAAAAGCCATAAAACGCGAAAATGACGAGATTTTGGTCATAACTCTCAAACATGTATCTGATTTTATGGTTGTTGTAAATCTCTCTAGAACTCCCAAACTATAGGCAATAAGTCAATAAAAAGGCCATAAAACATGAAAACTATGAGTGTTTGTTCTTAACTCTCAAACATGTACCGGGTCTTTCAGGGAGTGCAAATCACCCTAGAACCTAAAACTGTGGCAATAGCTCATGAAAACGGCCATAAAACGCGCAAACTACATGTTTTTAGTCCTAACTCTCAAACATGTATCGGGTCTTACGAGCCTTGCAAATCGCCCTAGAACCCCAAAATTGTGGGCAATAGCTCTTAAAAATGGCCATAAAACGCAAAAAAAAAACGAGTGTCAGGTCCTAACTCTCAAACATGTATGGGCTCTTACAAGCCCCCCTAAAACACCAAAATTATGGGCAATAGTTCATGAAGGTTTTGGTCATAGCTCTCAAACATGTAAAATCTCTCAAACTATAGGCAATAGCTCATGAAAAAGGCTATAAAAGACGAAAAATATGAGTGTTTGGTCTTAACTCTCAAACATGTATCAGATCTTACGGGCCAAGCAAATCGCCCTAGAACCTCAAAATTGTGGAAATACCTCATGAAATCGCCATAAAACGTGCAAACTACACGTTTTTGGTCCTAACTCTCAAACATGTAAGCTGAAGCAATTCTATGGTTTACATCATAGTTAGCGAGAGTTTTTCTAAAATCCCCATGAATAAAATGAGACCTTCCATCAGTCATGAGATATCCCTTTTCAAAGAGGTCTTACCATCAGCACTATTTGTAGGTATGGCTTCTACCCACTTTGTAACATAGTCAACAACAACAATAATATGAGTATACCCTTTTGAAGGAGGAAAAGGCCCCATAAAGTCAAATCCCCAACAATCAAAAGGTTCAATAACAAGAGAATAATTCATAGGCATTTCATTGTGTCTAGAGATGTTACCTACTCTTTGACATTCATCACATGATAAGACAAATTTCCTTGCATCTTTGAAAATGGTAGGCCAATAAAATCCAGATTGTAAAACCTTTTGTGCACTCCTATCCCCAACATGATGTCCTTCATAAGCACTGCCATCTACTCCTTGGAAATAATAAAAGAATTTCCTTCTTTGCTGAGCTATAAAGGTTGGTGGAAAATACTTGGGAACAATAAAGTTAGCATAATCATCATACCAAGGACTCTCATGCGGACTTACCCTTATTGCACCTAACTGCTCATTTGGAAAACTATCATTAACAGGCAATGGGTCAAAAGAAATGTTTTCCAAACGAGATAAATTATCAGCAACAAGATTATCAGCACCTTTCCTATCCACAATATGCAGATCAAACTCTTGAAAAAGCAAAACCCACCTAATAAGACTAGGCTTAGTGTCCTTCTTTGTCATAAGGTACTTAATAGCAGCATTATCAGTATGAATAGTAACCTTAGAATCAACAATATAAGGTCTAAACTTATCACAAGAAAAGATTACAGCTAAGAACTCTTTTCCAGTAGTAGCGTAATTCTTTTGAGCAGTATCTAGAGTCTTTCTAGCATAATGAATAACATTCAGCTTCTTGTCAACATGTTGTCCAAGGACATCACCCACAACAAAGTCACTAGCATCACACATAATTTCAAAAGGTAAACTCCAATCAGGTGGTTGGACAATAGGAGGAGTTGTCAAAGCTTTCTTCAAAGTTTCAAAAGCTTCCTTACAATCATCATAAAAAACAAAATGTACATCTTTTTGAAGAAGATTAGTAAGGGGCTTTGAAATTTTGGAGAAATCTTTAATAAACCTCCTATAGAAACCAGCATGACCAAGGATACTACAAATACCTTTGATATCTCTAGGACAAGGCATCTTAGTTGCTTCAATTTTGGCTCCGTCAACTTCAATGCCTCTTTCAGAGATCTTGTGTCCAAGAACAATCCCTTTATTAACCATGAAATGGCATTTCTCCTAATTAAGAACAAGGTTGGTTTCTTCACATCTCTGCAAAACTTTATCAAGATTGTGCAAACAGTTATCAAAATTTAAAGAAGTTCCATTGACGGAAAAATCGTCCATGAAAACCTCCACAATTTCTTCACAAAAACCATGAAAGATAGCAGCCATACATGTCTGAAAGGTAGCAGGAGCATTACATAAACCAAAAGGCATACACCTATAAGCATAAGTACCATAAGGACAAGTGAAAGTAGTTTTATCTTGGTCCTGTGCTTTCACAGAAATTTGAGAAAACCCTGAATAACCATCAAGAAAGCAAAAGTGAGTCTTTTTGGACAACCTCTCAAGCATTTGATCAATAAAGGGCAAAGGATAATGATCTTTCATAGTAACTTTATTAATCTTTCTAAAATCAATGCACATTCTATACCCAACCACTACTCTTTGGGGTATAAGCTCATTATCCTCATTAGGCACAACAGTTATTCCCCCTTTCTTGGGAACACAATGAACAGGGCTAACCTATTTACTATCAGCAATTGGATAAATAATACCAGCATCAAGGAGTTTTAATACCTCATTTCTTACCACATCCTTCATCTTAGGATTTAGACGGCGTTGGTGCTCAACAACTGGTTTTGCATCAGGTTCTATATTAATAGCATGCTGACATATAGTAGGAGAAATTCCCTTTAAATCATCAAGAGTATAGCCCATAGCTCCTCGGTGTTTCTTCAATATGTCCAATAACCTCTCTTCTTCCTTTCCTGAAAGTTTAGAACTAATAATAACATGATATACTTTCTTATCATCAAGATAAGCATATTTAAGATCATCAGGTAAAGGTTTTAGTTTGAAAACAGGATCCCCTTTAGGTGGTAGTGTGGTACCCAAGTCTTCCACACGTAGATTGTGCTTAAGCTGTTCCAGCTGACGAAGGAAAACCTCGTCAATCTCATTTCTTTCCTTCATGAAGACATCACTTTCACGATCTTCCATAAATTGCTGCAAGGCATTGTTAGGAGCAAGAGAAATAGCAGAAAGCTGTTCAACCCTGAAATCCTCATCAGGCAGTTCATTTTCATAAGGAGTTTTGGCAAATTTGGAAAAATTAAACTCATAAGACTCTCCAGCAAACTTAGTCAAAACTTTTTCCTTCCTACAGACTATGATAGCCCCACAAGTATTCATGAAGGATCTACCAAAGATAATAGGATAGGTTTTACTAGCTTCTTTACCAAGTACTAGAAAATCAGCAGGATATTTAATCTTACCACAAAGGACCTCCACATCTCTTACAATGCCAATGAGGCAAACTTGATCTCTATTAGCAAGGTAAATAACCACATCAATGTCCTCAAGCTCACAAGGACCAATCTCATGCATAATTTCCCTGTAAAGCTCATAAGGAATAGCACTAGAACTAGCACCAATATCACATAAACCATAATAGCTATGACTACCAATTATAACAGAAAGCAAAGGGACACTAGCTTTTCTAGCTTCCTTAGGATGAGAAAAAAATATTAGTAGCGTCTTCACAGAAGACAATATGCTCATCCTCTATATTTTTAGTGATAAGATCTTTCACAATAGCTACCACAGGCTCAATATCAATAAGCTCATCGGACCCTACAGTTTTCTTTGCGCTTTTGCTAACCACATTAGCTATAATAGAATGCTCCCTTACCTTGGAGGAAAAAAGGATTTTCTCAACATAAGGTTCAGGAAAAATAGGATCAACAATACAAACCTCTACACTCGCAGGAACATGGGTAACAATGTTTTTATAAGGAGCATAGTACTTGTCCCACTCTTTCTTGGGAATTTCAATATAAGAGGCAAAGGCCTTAACACATTTTGCAAGAACTTGAGGATCAAGACCAAACTCATTGCTAATATCACGGAAGTCATCAGTTCCCATAAAAGATTTAATGCATTCATAATCATAGTTTATACCTGACTTTCTTCCTTTGTCATTCTCCCAAGCTTCAGCGTTATCTTGAATACGGTCTAGGAGATCCCATTTAGCTTATTCCTTCATACGTGTGAATGATCCAACACAAGAAGCATCTAGTAAATATTTATCATGAAGAGAAAGCCTAGCATAGAAGTTATTGAGAATAATATTGTTAGGGAGTTCATGAATAGGACATTTAAGCATTAGTAACTTCAATCTCCCCCAAGCTTGAGCTGTACACTCTCTATCAAGGGGCCAAAAGTTATATATAAGATTTATATCCTTATGAATCTCACTGGGAGGATAAAATTTAGAATAAAAGAGAGATGTCATCTCCTCCTATTCCATGGATTGTCCATTCTTCAGCAACTTATACCATTCTTTAGCTCTCCCTTTGAAGGATATGGAGAGTAACTTCTTCTTCACCTGTTCAGTTGTGATACCTGCACACTTAAACAACCCGCATAATTCATGGATAAAAAGCAAATGATCACCAGGATGGACAGTTCCATCCCCAAAATAATAATTATCCATAACACGATTAACAATACTTGTAGGTATCTTAAAAGGATCTATATCAATAGGTGGTGGTTCATCTACTACCCTAGCAGTGGTAGTAGTTTTCCCACATAGGAAACCAAGTGGGTTATCCATATTGGAAACAAAGTAACAAGCAGTAACAAAAAGCAATACTCACAATAGAAGTTTCCCTTACCAGTTCCACTCTTCAATAGTGCTTCACTCCACGGCAACAGCGCCAAAAAATATTCTTGATGACCCACAAGTATAGGGGGTGTATCGCAGTACTTTCGATAAATAGGAGTGTCAATTCCAACGAGGAGCAGAAGGTGCTAAACAGTGGTATGGAGCAGGAAATCCCTGTGAATACTTAGCAAATGGATTTTTAGTGGTTTTCTGATAAGGCAACAAAACAAGGAGCAAGTAATAAAGACAACGAGCAAATAGAGCAAATGGCCTAATCCTTTCTTAGCAAAGGATAAGCCGGTAGAAATACTTATAAGGAACAAACATTCTCGAGGACACATGGAAATTCTGTCAAGTGCTTTCGCTTCAAATAGATGAGTACTCTTCTCTGGTGTTGTAAGTGTTGTGTGGGTGAACATATGCTAACATACCGCCCTTACTTGGACTAATATATACTTGTGATTAAAACCCCTGCAAACATCCGTAACTACAGGAAAGTAATTAAGATATAAATCTAACCACAACCTGAAACTCTGAGATCCTACACTCCCTTGTGCAAAGGTGTCCTAACGGGGGTTCAGGTTTCTATCACTCTGGCAACCCCACAATTAGTTGCCAAATACACAATGCATTCCCCTAGGCCCATAAATGGTGAAGTATCATGTAGTCGATGTTCACATGACACCACTAAAAGAATAGCACCACAACTTAAATACTAAACCATTGAATAATAACTCAACATAGATTCACTACTAACAACATGACTTCTCCCATGTCCTCAAGAACACAACGAACTACTCACAAGACATCATATGGATCAAGATCAAAGATGATATGCTAATGGATAACAATTTGAACATAAACAATAATCCAATGGTTCCACTCACAAGCATCAACTACAGTAGTAATTAACACCGGGAAAGTGTCCCTAATGAACTAAAGCAATATCCAACACAATTATTACAACGGGATGGAGTGGTGATGATGGTGCTGGTGGAGATGTTGGTGTGGATGATGATGATGATCCTGATGAAGCCTAGCTTGACGATGGTGTTGATGGCGACGGTCTCCCCTCTCCGGGAAGGAATTCCTCGGGCAGAAATTTGTCGGCCGGAGAGATCTTTCTCTCTTGGTATTTTCCGCCCCAGAGGCGTCGGAAATCTATCTGTGATCGCTCCCCTGGCCTTAGGGTTTTGTAGGGAAGATATATGCGAGGGGGCAGAGTCGGGAGCCGGGCAGGTGGGCCACACCTGCCCCAGGGGGACCCGCGCCTAGGGGGTGTCGGCCCCCTGTGGCCCCTCTTCGCTCCTCCTTCTGGCTTCCTCAATCTTCTGGAAAAATAATATTTTCCCATATTTTTCTGGTATTTTTTTGATCTTCATGAAATTGCACCGAAACACCTTCTTTTCCATCAGAATCCAGACTCCAGCAATTCATCCTCCAAGAATCATCCAACATGCATAAACAGATGAAAACCCATAAGTAATACCTCATAATAAGACATATATCAATGAATAGAGGTAAATTATGATATAGAAAGGTGATGCAAATTGGGCGTATCAGCAGACCGGATCTTGAAGGTAGAGCAAGAACTAGCTGAGATGAAGAAGCTCATGCAAGAAATTAGACAAAGGTTGTTAACTCACCCGCAGGCTGATGATCTTGCATCGCATCTTAGCCAGCGGAGAAGCAGCATGGCTTCCACGGAGGTTCGGGCTGATGATCAAGCACTGCTGGATGATGCACTGGCTCCTTTCTACCCCGTGGATGATGTCATAGAGATGGCATAATGTGAGCTACATCAGCCAATGAACAACCTGTCCTTCAAGGTGGCGATCGACACTGCTTTACCTTCTATACCTGGAGCACTCCACCATTCACTTCCGATTATACCTGGCTATGCTCGTGTCACGATGGATGACATGGTGGAGGATTTTGCGGACCTAGAGATTGACATCGCTACGCCTGAAGGCCTTACGAAACTAGGAGATGTCAAGCGCAACATCATTCTTTGGAAGAAGAAGTACATCAAGTTTGTAGCCTTGGCGCCAAGGCCACCGACTCCGAGGAATCCAAGTCCACCCCTTCCCAATGATCTTCAACCTCCAAGTCCATCCTGCCCCGATTATCGTCAACCGGCAAGTCCACCCCCCCATGATTATCGTCAACCTCCAAGTCCAGCCCGCCCCGATGTCGATCGCCGCAGCATGAGTACATCAACTCAATCTCCGCCTCCGCGTAATACTCGATCTCCGCCTGCGCCTCCGTGCAATACTACCTCGTGAAGAAACGGAAGGTTGCCGCTCCCCCGAACCCCACATCGAAGAAAGGTCAAATGGCGAAGATAGTCGACATCCCGTTGACTCTTCCAAAGAGACCTTATGACAAGACCGATGAGGAAAATGCCGCAGATGTGGCTGCCCAAGTTAAGGCGCATTTTGCACCCAAAAAGCCTGAGCCAAAGCCGGTATTTGATGAAAAAACCAAAAAGTGGGCTAGGTCCTTTCTTGAGCAACCATCCTAGATATCGATGAATCTGGAATCATACTATGACTAGGAAATTATGAAGCAAGCAAAGCAGAAAAAAGCACAAGTGCAAAAAGCGGGAAGCAAGTTGCCCAGCTCGAAAACAGAAGATTCAATCGGTCCCCCCCTGCTCAAAGTGATTTCAGACCTCGACAAGGCCTTCAGAGCCGAAATGGATGTGTACATGCAAATAATGGACCCCAGAGCCAGTACTAATGTTGCACTAATGGGCATCACTGTATCGGATGCCAAAGCACTTGCTACCGAAGCAGATATGTCGCTTGGTCAATATTTAAGCAAGTATGTCCAAGGGGAGCCTCTAGTCAGTCATGAGGAGTTCACGCGTCTATCCACACATATGCGAAATCTACACACATGGTACCTGTTGCAAACAGAAAAAAGCATCAGGAAGATTGGTTTGTGGTGGACGTTAGAAAGGAGCATCACTTCAAACCATACTCAATATAGGTTCAAATGACTGAACTGTTTCGGTTATACAATCAGCGCGCCCTCGACAAATCTATCATTAGTTGCTATTGTTTGTAAGTGATTTATTTATGTCATTAAGTTTGTAGCTCAGCTCATTCATTGCATTTAATATATTATCCTGACTATATATCCTTTTGTGTGATATTATATTCTGCAGAATGAAGATGCTTGAATGCAAAAGAGCTAGAAGATATGACGTTGGGTTCATTGACCCATATATCATTAATGAATATACGTTAAAGAATCACCACAAGGACGTGGAGGAATACCCGTGCATGTTCTTAACCGAGAATAATTTTGTTAAGGAAATACTATTTCCTTACAACTTCAAGTGAGTGTTTCTATCTTGTACACATTTTACTTTTGCTTACTCGATGTTATGTAATTGATGAGCTATGCATATATGTTTATGTAAACGTCCGCAGATTTCATTGGATCTTGCTAAACATTCAAGTTGCCAAGTCCCTAGATGAAGTCTACGACTCATTAAGTTGGGACCAAGAGAAGTGGAGCGACATGAAAGCAATGCTCCATAAGTAATTTCAATCATTATCGCATTATATCGGCCTCTTTCGTTCATTTCCTGATATCAAGTAACTAATAATTCCTTTGTTCATTTTCTTTGCCGAGCATGTGTTGGACACGGTTTAGACATAAAATACCAGGTCCATTCAAAGAGGAGCTAACTTATAAAATGGTGAAGAGTTTACAGCAGCCACCAGGAACTCATTCATGTGGATACTTCGTCTGCGAGTACATTCGCGAGTTGACCAGTGAGAGAAAAGTTGATTCACATTATATTTACGATTTGAGGGAGAAACTAAAGCCAGAACATTGCATACGAGCAATTCAAGAGGAGCTGGCGGGATTTCTGATGAAGGAGGTCCTTGATGTATATGGAGAACATTATGTGGATGACACGGAACTCTATATGCCTTAGTGATCTCCATGTAGTTGATATGATATATCATCAATTTCCATGTAATTTCAAAACATTTCTTCCTTTTGAGATGATTAAATATATGTATGCTTGCAAGGGATCGAATATTAATTATATAGATGCATCAACGTGTACTGTATATGTAGTAGTGTAGAATAAGTGTACTGAAATATATGTTTGAAATTATAGTGAAACACAAAACGAAAAAGGAACGAAATGGCAAAAAAAAAGAAACACACAATCTCTGCCGCGACAGGAAGCCTTATAGTCCCGGGTGGTGTTACGACCCGGGACTAGAGGGTTTACGCCCCCCGCCTCGCTGAAACAGCCACATGGTCATCTTCTATCGCGGGCCGTAACGAGCCGGGACTAGAGTGTGTGTGGGGGGAGGGGGGGGACCTCTAGTCCCGATTTGGCAGTCCCGGGTCCAAAACCGGGACTAAAAGCCCTTTTCCCACCAGTGCTCTGTCCCAGCATTCAACTATTCTCGGATCGACAAAATCTTCGTTGAGGGAGGAACTGGGATCTACTCACTTTGATGCCCACTTCTCACTACAGGTGGCTTGAAGAATAATCTTGTGTGGCAAAAAAAATGCTTAAACAACTAGATTATTGTGTGGATTATTATTAAATCTTCAACCATTGTTTAAACAGCCCATCCAATTCTCTAGAACAAGGACAAGGACAGATGGACACAATGATGCCGATAATATAGACACAAATGCCGGCCGAGTACTTGCCACATGGACGCGTATGGTTCAATCTTAATCTAAACCACCACAAGAAATGACTGCTAACTACTCCCACTATCTCTAATTAAATGACTTTTAAGGACAATGGGCTAAGACGTCTTATAACCAGACACAAAGGGAGTATATATATAATTGCCTAGTCAGTACTGCATTACTAAACCTGCCATTTGTCACTCATAAGGTCCCTCATCCCATACCATTTGTCAATATCGTAATGGTATTGTTGTGATGTAAGCGCATGATCATTCAAAAAAAATCGTCGCTATTGCAAGCGATCGCATAGCAGCAGAAAATCCCTTGACCCTGGAATATTTTCTTAGCCGGCTGATATTGTAGCTTTTGCATTGTTGGACTATAAAAGTGCATCGAAGCAGCAAGCCTCGCCGTCTATATATAGGTCTTATAAGTAAGTAAGGTAAGGAGAAGATTAGTTGTGGCGCAGCAGCAGGTGAGGAGGAGGAGGAGGAGGAGGAGAAGATTAGTTGTAGCATTACTAAACCGGCCTGCCATTTGTCATAATATAAGGTCCCTCAACCCCATACCATTTGTCAATATCGTAATGGTATTGTAAGCGAATCATCATTCAAAAAATGGTTGGCATTTTAAGCGACCCCATAGCGCAGCAATACAAAACACCAAATCTGGAATATTTTCTTAGCGAAATGATGTGCAAGATTGGCCTGACCCCATAGCTTTTGCATTGTTGGAGGACTATAAAAGTGCATCGAAGCAGCAAAGCCTCACCAAAGCATTACAGCACACACCACAAACGCCTCATATATATAGGTCTTATAAGTAAATAGGTATGGAGAAGATTAGTTGTTGGGCAGCAGCAGCAGGTCAGGAGGAGGAGGAAGAGGAGGAGGCGACATGGTTTGAGGCATGGGGACTCATCACCAGTTTCGCGGTTTCAATGACCCTGAAGGCAGCAATCGAACTCGGCCTCCTGGACGCCCTCAGCAACACCGGCGGCCGTCCGCTTACCGCCGGCGAACTGTCGGCTGATCTCCCGGCTGAGGACAAGGCAGAGGCCGCTGCTTCCGTGGACCGCATCCTGAGGCTCCTTGCCTCCTTCAACGTAGTCAAGTGTTGGACCGATGATGATGCAGTTCCTCCTGCTGGCAGCCAGCATGAGGCGGAGGCAGTACTAGTACGGCGATACACGCCGGCGCCGTTGTGCCGTTGGCTCACCCGCAACAGCTCTGGAGCCTCCCTGGCGCCCTACTCCATGTACACCGCCGACCAGGACTACATGAAGACCTGGTAATAAGCTTTATTTGTATCGTCTGTCATTACTGCCGTTATGTTTTTATATATACTATATATATATTAAAAAAAAGCTAACAAAATACATGCATGCTGGTGGGTTGGTAATTCAGGCATCAACTGGCGGCATCTGTAGCCGGCGGTGGCCCACCGTCGTTCGAGAGGGTGCACAGGGTACCCATATTCGATTACTTTCCTCAGAACCTCCGCCTCAGCGGCGTGTTCAACCAGGCAATGGTGCAGATATCAGTGATGGTCACCAGCAAGCTGCTGGACCGATACAATGGATTTGACACCATCGACGTGCTTGTCGATGTTGGCGGCGGGACAGGTTCCACCCTTGAGATGATCACCTCTCGATACAAGCATATCAAAGCCATCAACTTCGACCTGCCTCACGTCATCTCCCAGGCACCAACACTACCTGGTATGCATGCATGCATGCTACACCTACCTACCTATATATGTCCTAGCCTCTACATATATGCATGCATGTCTTCTTTTATGTTATTGTTTTCTTTCATCATTTGTTGCTTCTAAGGATATATATCGAGGTTCAAAGATGTTGTTAACTTAATACAGGAGTAAAGCATATATCTGGAAATATGTTCGCCGACATACCCGTTGGAGATGCAATTTTTCTCAAGGTATATATACTCAACTAAGTCATTAGCTCTACACACAGCTTCCTACTATACTGCATCAATTCTGTTGTACTACATGCCAGAACGATTATAATCATTTTTTAAGAAAGCACATCCTTGATATTATTGGTAGAAAAAACAAATTCCCAAGAATGTTCTTAACTAACACAAGTAGTTTAGTAGCGCATTTAGTTTACTTTGGATTTGTACCAAAGATAATATATTGCTGTCGGACAAGCAGTTGATCCAACAAAGCCCTCGGATATGGAAGAATCTAAAACAAAGCCCAACATTGAATAAAACAAAACCTCAGACATTTTGTTGTATCAATTATAGACACTAAATGTTTCTTCAATGTATCCACACAGACGGTGCTCCATCTTCACGGCGATAATGACTGCATTAAGATCCTAAAGAATTGCCACCGAGCTCTCCCGGAAAAGGGAAGACTGATCGCTGTGGAGTTTGTCTTGCCAACAACTCCAGAAGCTACTAGGGGAGCACAAAATCTGTTCATTCTAGACGTTATGATGTTCAGTAACTTCCGTGAAGGGAAGGAGAGAACTGAGCAGGAGTTTCTGAAGTTGGCTAGGGAGGCAGGATTCAGTGGTGCCTTCCGTTCAACGTACGTCTTTGGCAACTTTTGGGCTCTAGAGTATATCAAGTAGTACAACTGCCTACATTGTTTTTGGATCTCAGAGTTACAGTTGGCGTGCTTTCCCTTTCTTTAGAATAACACGTTCATATGTGAACGTTTTCCCGTTTTACTCACTTTCTGTTGGCATTGATCGAGCTAGTCATGTGATGGGACAAAAATGGAAACTTGAGGATTATGAATCGGGCGACTATTGCCACTATTTGTACTCTTATTAGTAAATAGAAAACTGAAAAGCATGAATACGGTAGGCTGGGCGCACAAAACTAAACCTACCTGGTGGGGACATAAGCAGAGAGGCAGAGAAAGAGGAGGAGTAGACCAATGGAGGAGTGCCACCGGAAGTAGTTTATCCCTTGCCTATAGGAACCCCCGGCCCGCAAGGAACTCTCCCACTGTAACATGTAAACTCCAGTTTATACTCCGACGAGCAATACAATTGTGATGACCAAGATCTGGTAGGATCCGGAGTCTATGTGTGGTTCAACCACTATACTATTCCCAAGGATTTGCAAGTACGCACAATCACGAGATGACTATCACAATCACATCGTATCCAAGCTGAATACAGTCATTCATTACATAAATATCAGTATGCCAAAATGAACAGTGGAAGAACAAATAAAACAAAATGGTGGCTCCAGTAAATCTGCCACAGGTAATCCACGGGATTATCGTGTCCTAGGCGTCGATCCCCTTCTCAATATTATCTATAGATGACAACAAAAACCTGCAACATGATAGGTTGCAGCCACCAATAGTCAATACATTGAAGTGGGAGAACAACTAAAACAAAGTGGTGGCTCCAGTAAATCTGCCACATGTAATTAACTAGAGTATCGTGTCCTAGGCATCAATCCTCTTCTCAAATATTCTCTATATATGACAACAAAAATCCGGAACATGATATGTTGCAACAAAGAATGGTCAATACATTAATGTATTGGCAAGTTACACCACATATGCTAATAATATGTCTAATTATACATGCATAAGGCTGTCAAAGAAATGGCTATAGTGGTTCAATCATTTTGTGTAAAGCAATGTTTAGTACCTTTGAATGATGATTTGTGTTTTCCAATACTCTAACTCATCTTATATTTCATAAAAAGTTTATAAAAAATATAGGGCTAGCAAGTCATACAGTTCATACTAGCCTAGCTGAAGGCAATTATGAACGACACACCAACATAGAGTCCTCCCCCAAAACCCACCCTATGAATCACATGGAGATATAGGGTTCCTACGAATCACATAGAGATGTAGGTTTGATAACAAAGTTGAGAAGAGACATATTCAAGTTAAGTTTGCTCCGTTTAGACCTTGTACGTGGATCCGGCTAATCGATTAGTTCTTTCACTCCGTAGAGGATGTACACTTTACCCACATGGCACAACCCGAGGGTCACGCCAAGGTTTTTTCTAAATGACTAACTAATTATTTTTACAAGCCACCCATCAATAATAGACACAAAGTCCCCTTCGAAATGGTGGTTCTTAAGTAGGTTTCCAAAAGATAATCAACCAAGCCAGGTCCCATAATGGCATGTGGTCGTACAATATTAATGAGTAGGTCTGGACTTGGGTTTCTTCTTTTGGGGGTCCCTGGGCGGCGAATCTTCCACCAATTTGAGCACATAGCTCCACACACTATGATCCATCATACAATCCCTCCAAGATAAGACATTTTAAGTTTTATTTCTTTAAACATCTTACATAAACACCATTACTTTATAAATAATACTTATTTGGAACCCCCAAAGATTTTCATGTTACAACATGGCTAAGCATAACTACAATATCCAATAATTTCTATAACTTGTCCTAGCATTATTTTACCTAGTGTGTCAAGGAGAGGTGACAAATCCTATGGCTTATTCGACCATGTGACATAACTAAGAAAAACATCGCCAATTTCGAAATATTTGAGATACCAAAACATATATATCACATCCATCCCATAGCTTTAGCAAACAAAATAGCATACACTAGTAGGAAAAGGCCTATCAGTGGTGCATCATTTTGCGACTTCTATGGCGCATATGGTATACGCCACTATTATCTCGCCACTGAAGTGTAGTTCCATGGCGCATATTGAAATGCGCCACGGAAGTCTCAAAAATTTCTATGGCGCATATTGCCAAAATACGCCACAGAAGTCCCGAACCAGATCTCAAACTTCTGTGGCGCATATTGCCAATATGTTTTTCAAAATTAAAAAAAAACGGCCAGATCTGCCGGAGTATCTGGCCGGAGTGGGAGGTGGGTGGTGGGTGGAGGGTGGAGGAGGGTGGCTAGAGTAGGAGGACGCTAGTGTAGGAGGAGTACGAGGAGTAGGAGGAAGGGTTGCCGATGTAGGTGGAGTAGGAGGAGAAGGAGGCCGTCAGTGGAAGAGGAGGAGTAGTAGGAGGCAGTGGAGGAGGTGTCGCCGAAGGTGGTGGAGGCCATGGCCGGAGTAGGAGGAGGAGTTGGTTGGAGAGTGGAGAAGGAGGAGGAGAAGGGGAGGAAGAGAAGTAGAGGAAGAAGGGGAGGAAGAGAAGAAGAGGAGGAAGAGAAGGAGAGGAAGAAGGGGAGGAAGAGATGAATGAGAGGAAGAAGTGGAGGAAGAGAAGAAGTGGAGGAGAGGAGTAAAGGGGAGAAGGATAAAAGAGAGGGGGAGGTCACCACAGAAATTCAAAATTCAAATCCCAACACTTCTGTGACGCATATGTGAGAAATGCGCCACAGAAGTTTCTCCCTCTTTTTTATTTTTTTGCAGGAAAAAATCTTCTTTCTGCCATAACTTTTTACTCTTTTCGAATTTGGGGAAGCTGTAAAACCTCCAGCCGTTGAAATTGAATAGGAAATTTTGAGACGATCATTTTGGTATATTAAACTTTTTTTTGACATCGTATGCAAAAGTTACGGCTGTTTTACTGTCCCATGATTTTTTTTTTGCAAAATACATCGAATTTTATGTTTTTCAATTTTCCCTACAACTATACCCCCAAAATACAACATCTTCAAGGAATTATTTTTTGAATTTTTTATCATTTTTATTTATTTTTTACAAAATTTTAAAGGCGATCCACAAGGGGGTGAAATCTTGGTTTCCATGTTCTGTGGCGCATATTTATAATGCGCCACAGAAGTTCCTCACTTCTGTGGCGCATATGGACATATGCGCCACAGAAAGTGAGGGAGCCCAACCCCCGGTGGCGGGTCCACCAAACTTCTATGGCGTATTGTTTCCTTATATGCGCCACAGAAGTATGAAGACTTCTGTGGCGCATGCCAATGGCCACATAAGATATTTCTCTATATAGTTGGTTTCCTAGTAGTGATAGCAAACACAATTAGGACAAAGCCATGGTAGTGCAACTCGCTACTAGGAAAAGGCCTACCGCCGGCGGACCAGATTCGCCTAACGCTGGCGCACGGGCGCGTGCTAGTGATGATCACACCGACAGTATCGGCATAGCGCCGGCGCGCGGGCGACGCGCTGGGCGTAAGTGGAAGTAGTGTCGGGGTGCTGCGCCTACGTGCCGGGGGTACTGTACCAACCCGCCAGGGGTATCACGAAAATAAAGCCGGTGCTCGGGCTCCGGCCGCCATAGGTACTGACCCGGGACACCGGTGTAGTCGAAGTTAACCCTATCGCTCTGCGCACAACACGCTGGTGGTATCTACCAGTAGCACTAGCGCGCCAGCCTGAGGCGCCGGCGGTAGTTCATTATAGCAGAAACGCGCTTGTCAAAGGCACCGGCAGTAAATAATAAAAGCTCAAAAAAATTAATAGGAAAATCAGTATAGAGGAAGTATATATTACAGGCAGTAATACACAAAAAGTATAATACACAGGCAGTACATATGGTTCACAAAAAACTACAACGTAGTTAGTACGAATACATTGTTTCGGCCACAAAAAAAGTACAAACATGGTTCACAAACAAGGGATAAGTCTCAACAATTGGACTAACACATCTAAAGTACGAACACATATAAGAGATAAACAAGCACCATGAGAATCATCACAACAAAGGTGGAGGTCTTCATCTGATTTCCTCCTCTCTCCCGTTAGATAGTGTGTGTATCTAGATTCCCCCTCCACCATAGTGTTGTACCCTTTGTAGTTGTTTCCACTGAAACGGTGCACCTGTCTCCGATAGTCTTACCAATCATCAACTTTGGGAACCCTTCCCTTGTACACGACATACCATGTTATCTACAAGACAAAAAATATTACACAATGGAAAGCAAGATTTCACATATGTCGGAAAATAATAATTAAATGATAGGTCAAAAAACATGTAAAGCCTCATATAATGATCAACGTTGTCAAATAGGGCCAACTCAAAAAGCAGAAACATGTAAAGTCGCATATAAATATATAGTATCAAATGACTCAGATTTCTATCTCAAAAACGACATTTTAGGACTAACTTAACATTTAAAGGATGCGGGTTTAGGAATACGATATCTTACTCAAGGTCTCGATAGGAAGGGATGGAAGCCCTCCAACATGTTGAATGGCCTCTCGTCGTGACAGGACGATAAGCGGGTTGCTATCTCGACATTAGTTGGTCGTGCATGGATGTAGAAGAACAGGCTGGCAGCACTGCAGAGATCCTGTTGGATAATTGTGGCAACCATTTGCTGGATGTGATGCAACTGAGTTCTCACATCTTCATCGAGGAGTTCGCTATGTCTACTCTCCATCTTTGGAGACTTTCTGGCACCAAGAGGGCATGTTGATCCCGTACGAACTCCACCATGTGCATGATGGCGAACCAAGCGTCCATCCCATTCGACGACTACTGAAGGCAAGCAAACCTGGTTGTGTGGATACACGTGAGGCAGCCTCTGTTTCATTTATGTTCTTTAATGGGGCATATCCTGATGGAAGGGCCATTGAGAGCTTTATCGAGAACAAACTTGATGTCAGTGTAGTTCTTTGGCTTCACACTATCTGAGTCGAGATAAACAACATGCAAATGACACGAGTACATGATGATGAGGATGCGGTGCATGTATCTGCCCAAAATAAACCACCATCCTCAAATCACATGCAAAATAATGATGGAAATATATGAAAGAAAATAACGGCGGCTATCGAACGACTACTTACTCGGAAAGTAAGGGATGAGAAAGATTTCCTTATTCTTGTTCGCCACCAAGAATGCCTCGATATGCACTGTGGTAAGCACCCGGTCATGTGGGTTGTCCATGACGGACTCAAGCATGTAGAAGGGGTCCATTATCGCGATGCCTGGGGTTTGCTCTGCCATGATATTGTGCGCCATTTTAAGCACTACTAGGAGGACCAATGTTCGATTGAGCCGTTTCAAGTGGAAGATGTTGAAGATGTTATCGAACCTGATTAATATCAACTCTATCGGGTAAGTATGCACAAAGCCCACGCTGGGGGGCACATTTCCCATGTGGAGCGGGTAGGAGGGGGATTTGCTTTTCATAAGTTCCTTCTCAAGGTGCAGAACAATATCATGCACGCTCCTCATATCCTCATTCATGAGTCCCTAAATCTCTGGAGGCAGCATCGGTTCACCTAGAAAATGCATGGTCCGCCACTAGGTGGGTAACCTATCCGCCAAAACCTTAGGTATCGGTTGGTTCATGGAAGCACCTTTGACCTTCTTTGCAGGCCTTTTCCTTTGCTTCGTCCTCGAGAACGGGGGAGTGCCGCCTGCTCTCATCGCCTCCACGGTCACACCAAGGAGTGTATTCGGGCTAACCAAATATTGTTGATGACCGGTGAAGGCGGCAACTTCCTTAGGAGTCTCTTGAGAATCAAAAAAGTTCTTCTTCAATCCTTCATGTCTCCCCTCCGGGAGATCATGGTCCATATCTAAACCAACAAAAAAATCATCGAGGGGATCCTCTCTGGCGTCATGTGTCACGGGCTCGGGAGGATGATCGTCAGACCCCTGAAACGCTAGAGTAACCGATGGAGCGACTATGACTTGGCTTGCCGCATATCCGAAGGTATCTTTCAGCCGAATTAGGCTTTTTGGTCATAGAAAAATATGTTCTTGAGTTGTCCTACCTTCATATTGCTATCGGTTTCTACGGGTTGATTAGGAGGATACCGATCTTCGCATCCAACTAATGCCTGATCCACACGAACCTGGTGCATGCCATGATGCATATCCCTACCGTAGAACTTGCGATGGAGTGGCATAATGATGCTTCCCTTTGCAACATCCTTCAACTTGTTGCTCACTTTCATTAGGAAGGTGCATGATACCTCGTTTGCATGTGGAAACACGTGTAGGGGTTCGTAGCATGGAAAACAAAAAAAAATTCTACCGCATGCAAACAAACAAGCCAAGATATATCTACTAGATAGTAGCAACGAGTCGATAGAGGAACTCACCCTCGAAGATTCCAAAGCGGTTAACGAGAGCAGATTCTCGTGGGTGATGTAGTCGTACTCTTGCCGATCTCAAGATCGTGTAGACGATCCTTCCGGCGCTGCGTTCCGGTAGCGCTTCCGCAGTCGGTCACACGTTCGGTACTCGATGAAGACCTTCCTCTCCCTTGTTCCAGCAGGCAGCGGAGGTTGTAGTGCTCTCCTCGCGATTCCGGCAGCACGACGGCGTGGTGTCGGAAGTAGAGGGGAGATCCCGCAGGGCTTCGCCTTAAGCCGGTGCGAGTATGGTGGAGCAAGAGAGGTGCCTTGGCGATCTAGGGTTTACAAGCACCAAGGGGAGGGCTTGGCCGGTGGCTAGGGTTTAGGGAAACCCCCAACTCGCCGAGTTGGTGGTGCCCTAGGCGGCGGCGGATCAAGGAGGTGGTGGCGCCACCGGCTTGGGGTTAGGGTTTTGGATGTGAGGGGTAGGGGCGCCCTACCCCTCCTTATATAGGTGGAGGGTGGCCGGTTGGGAGGAGGGAGTCCTCCCCCAACTCGGCCTCCTTGGTCGGCGGGTGGAGGGAGGAGGACTTCCTCCCCAAGTAGGTTTCCTACTCTCCCTCCACCAAGCAAACTTGTCGTTTGACTTTTTCAAATTAGCGTTTGACTTTCAAACTAGGATTTGATTTCTCCCTTTATTTTGCCTAACCAAGTGACCTAGTACATGATGCAACCATTCCATATTGTTATGACACATTCGTGTACCCTTCCCCTCCGGAGTGCCGGACCTTACGGACCCTTCTAGAACATTCCTGGTGAAAACACCGGAATCATTCCCCAACTCCGAAACAGGACTTTACTTATATGAATCTTATTCTCCGGACCATTCCGGATCTCCTCATGATATCCCGGATCCCATACGATACTCAGAACAACATTCGGTATCTTACTCATCATTCCATAACTACTCAACAACATCGAATCCTTAAGTGTGTCTCCCTACGGTTCATGAATTATGAGGACATGACCGAGACACTTCTCCGATCAATAACCAATAGAGGAATCTAAAAATTCATATGGCTCCCAAATATTTCTACGATTACTTTGCGATCGAATGAACCACTTACATATGATACAAATTACCCTTTTTCTCACGATAGTTTACTTATCTGAGGTTTTGATCGTCGGTATCTCTACATACCTAGTTCAACCTCGTTACTGATAAGTACTCTTTGCTCGTTCCCGAGGTATGTGATCCCTTGTGATCCAGTCACATGCTTGCAAGCCAATTGGATGACATTCCACCGAGAGGGCCCAGAGTATATCTATCCGTCATATGGATGGACAAATCCCACTCTTGATCCATGTGCCTCAACCCATACTTTCCGAACACTCAATGCCACCTTTATAGCCACCCAGTTACGGTGTGGTGTTTGATGTCATCAAAGCATCCTTCTGGTGATGGTGATTAGCATGATCTCATGGTCGAAGGAATTAGGTTACTATGTATCAGAAAGCTTATAGCAATTGAACTATTAAAATGACTTGATCTTTATGCTACGCTTATCTATAGGAGTATGTCCATCATACCATTCTCCTAATGATATGACCTTGTTATTAACATCTCAAATGTTCATGATCAAGAAACCATGATCATCTATTAATCAACAAGCTAGTATTATAAAGAGGCTTTACGGGGGACTTTAATCTAGTTTACAAATCACACAAGTATTAATGTTTCTGGTTAATAATGTTATAGCATGAATGTAAACATTTATCATAAACACAAAGATATAATAATAACTAAATTTATCAATGCCTCTAGGGCATATCTCCAACAGTCTCCCACTTGCACTAGAGTCAACTAATCTAGATTACATGGTAATATACCGAACACCCATGGAGGTTTGGTGTTGGTCATGTTTTGCCCTCGGGAGAGGTTTAGTCAACGGATCCGCCACATTCAGATCTGTGTATACTTTGCAAATCTTTATGTCACCATCTTGGACATGCTCTCGAATAGCGTGAAAACGTAGCTTGATGTGCTTCAGCTTCTTGTGTGACCTTGGTTCTTGCGCATTGGATATGGCGCCCATGTTATCACAGTAGATAGACATTGGGTCCATCGCACTTGGAACCACACCGAACTCTGTAATGAACTCCTTCATCCATATCGCTTCTTGTGAAGCCTCCAAAGCAGCTATGTATTCCGATTCAGTTGAAGATCTCGCCACAACGCTTTTCTTTGCACTCCTCCAGCTAACTGCTGCACCATTCAAAGTAAATACGTATCCAGATTGAGATTTAGAATCATCTGGATCGGTGTTCCAACTAGCATCGGTGTAACCATTAACAATGAGTTGTTCATCACCTCCATAAGAAAGAACCATATCCTTAGTTCTTTTATAGTACTTAAGGATGTTTTTGACATTGTCAATGATCCACTCACGGATCACTTTGATATCTGCTAGTCAAACTAACAGCATATGCAATGTCGGGTCTAGTACATAGCATGGCATACATTAGAGATCCTATGGCTGAGGCATAGGGAGTCTTACTCATCCTTTCTCTATCTTCTGCCATTGCTGGACTTTGAGTTTTACTCAAGGTCGTATTGGGCAACATGGGCAAGAACCCTTTTTTGCTATCTTCTATTCCAAACCTCTTTAGAACTTTGTCCAAATATGTACTTTGTGACAATGATATTAGGCGTCTCGATCTATCTCTATAAATCTTTATGCTTAATATGTAAGCTGCTTCGCCAAGATCTTTTATTGAAAAACTATTATTCAAATAATCCTTGACACTATTAAGAAGGTCTACATCATTCCCTATCAACAATATGGCATCTACATATAGTATTAAGAATGCTATAGAGCTCCCACTCACTTTCTTGTAAATACAAGCTTCTCCATAAGTTTGTATAAAACCAAAGCTTTTGATTACGTTATCAAAACGTTGATTCCAGCTTCAGGATGCTTGCTTCAATCCATATATGGACCGTTGAAGTTTGCATACCTTGTTAGCATCTTTAGGATCGACAAAACCTTTGGGTTGCATCATATATAACTCTTCATCAATGTCTCCATTGAGGAACGCCGTTTTGACATCCATCTGCCATATCTCATAATCATAATATGCAGCGATTGCTAACAAAATCCTCACAGACTTTAGCTTCGCTACCGGTGAGAAAGTCTCATCGTAGTCAACTCCTTGAATTTGTCGAAACCCTTTTGCGACAAGTCGAGCTTTATAGACAGTAACATTACCATCAGCATTTGTTTTCTTCTTAAAAACCCATTTGTTCTCGACAGCCTTCCGTCCATCCGGTAAGTCCACCAAAGTCCATACTTGGTTTTCGTACATGGATCCAATCTCGGATTTTATGGCATCTTGCCATTTATTGGAATCTGGGCTCATCGTCGTGTAACACCCTCAGAATCGGCCCTATGCAAGTTTTAGCGAAACTCGCCAAACCCGCATAGAAATGATTCAAAGGTGCCCACGAGCACTTTAAATGCGTGGAAAGCGTAATAACATTACACAACAGTCCTCGATGGGACCCAGAGCGGATATATGTACAACACGACTCCATGAGTCAAAAATACAGATATCTGATACAAAGATCCAAATCACCTTGAAAGCGATAGGCGTCTGACTACGGACAAGATGCAAATGGGGCTAAGAGCCGAAGAATAACCAATGGCGTCCATAACCTGTCCGAGCCAAGGAAGGGTAACCACGCTAATGACGTCGATCTCAAACACCTTAAACAAAGGGGTGCCGACAAAGGGCAAAGGAAAAAGAGAGCGGTCGATCTTGAGGCGATGCAGCGAGGCTAGAATTTGGCGGTCCTCGCCTACATAGGTATGGTGGACTGCAGCGGCAGCACAGCATGCACTAAACAACCTATAGAGACTCGATAAAATAGGCGGCTATCAGAGAGGGGTAAGAAAGACCTATCCGGAACCAACCTGATACTAACACCAAACAAGCCCATCCTGGTATTCCCCCTCGAAACCAAACGAGGAAGTCAACCGAGGAACTCACACAGTTGGCAGTTTTATTTATTTGGTTATCGTTGCATCAATTACTAATCAAGTATAGATAATCATCCTGATATAATAAGCAGTGGGCAATTTTAGTTAACCAATCCGTTGTAGTTGCGACACTTACTAGTCAAATACAATTAGCATGAGATAACCCAAAACCCAGCAGTTGTTGGTACTTTTATTTAGCCATTCCGTTGTAGTGAAACTGATTACTAGTCATATCGGATACAAGTCAATGTATAACAGTAAACTTTAGTTATAGTTGTCTATGATCGAGACCTGTGCTCCAAGTCGTCCATAACCGCGGACACGGCTTCTCGAAAAGATTTAACCCTGCAGGGGTGCACCAAAGTATCCACAAGCACTTCGACCCTTTTGCGGATCGGTTAACATACACCCATCGGTATGTCGGCGGGGCCTAAGTCACGGCGTTTCGGACTAAAGCAAGCAGGGGGCCACCCACTAAGTACACCAAGAAGTCGGCCGGTCTCGAGACGGACTCGGGGTTTGACGATGGTACATGACGAAACCCCAAAACTGGGCCTGTCAATACCGCGAAAACACTCCGCTTCCAAAACAGTACAACGTGCTCCTCACACAATCGTAAATAAAGCAGTAAAGCATGGCATAGGTACAGGATAGTAAATAAAACCTCAAACTAGTTGTGGCCCCCAGTACAATACTTTGAAATCAGGTACTAATCAATGGGGGGCCCATATCTCCCCACCTGTGGTTAGCGCGCTCGATCTCGTAACAGGTATCAAGAACTCGGGGTCCTACGGGACACAAGTGGACGGTTAAAAACCAAATAACATCTATTGCCCACCTGTGCCTCTGCTTACCTGCTTCAATTTTAGTTGTTAAACGGTAATTAAAGTGAACGATAGTTAAAGCCATGATCATCTCCAACATTCAACATACGGCAATACTCCAACAACTGTGGTACTTGACGACACGCAACAGCACTTGAGCAAGCGACTACGACGCGCAAGTCCAACTATCTACCAAACAACAGGTAATAGGATGTGTCCAAGGCAATATATGGCTGCAAGGGATATCACGGATACGGAAACTAGAGCATCGCAACACAGATAGCAATAGATCAACAGGAGGGAATAAATACTATAAAGTAAGATAGGTAGAAAGGGGGAGATGCTCGCCTGAAAAGCATTGTCGGAGGTTCAACCGAAGATCGGGTCGACAATCGCATCAACTCAACGGCCTTATCCGCGAAGAAGCAAAACACTAGAATAAACATCGGATGCAATATTTAATACTACGACAAAAGATCGGGCATGATGCATGTATGATGTATGACATGGCAAGGTGCGATGCAATTAGGCCATATTAAGCGGAAGCGGGGTCCCGACAATTAATTAAATGGTTCAAGTTGTTTAGAACCCCCGCAATTTAAATGTTATTTGAACATGGCAAAATATAGCACCGGTTCGCTACACCAATTTAAATGAGGCCAATATAAGGCTAGATTTGCCCGCATATGGGCCCCATATTTAATTATTAGGTGAATCGGCATAAGGCCCCCAAACCACATGGCAATATGCATGCAAGTATGACAATTCGATATGCATCAATTTGTTATTACATTTATAAAATAGGGCTCGAGAAAAGGGGTCACACATTAGGGTTCGGCAGATCTTGGGGGTTCCGGGGGTGCGGGGTTCGGTCTCAGGTTCCGGATCTGGGGTTCGGTTCGACGGAATCGTTCTCGGACTCCGGAAGTAGTTCTTGCCGTTCCGCGTAGAAGGACTTGGTTCGGTGTCGGGCGCATCGGACTCGTCCTGGTCGGTGTCGATCTTGTCGTGGCGAAGATCTTGTCGGGTCCGCGTATCGGGTCGGTCCTGGCGTTCGGGATGCAGAACTTGGCGTTCCGCGGCGAAGTGCTTGGCGTCATTCAGGTTCAGGTTTTGGCGTCCGAGGGAAGTACTTGGCGTTCCGGGGAGACCTTGATTCGGCTTCGGCACATGGTACATGCTTCTCGGAAGATCTTTGCGTTCCCTGACGACGATCTTCGGATCCACGGAGGAGGCCTTGGCGTACCCCCGAGGGAGTTCTTGACGATGGTTCCCCCTTGGTTCGATACGGTCTTCGGGCTTTGAGGTCGGTGTCTAACTTGGAATCGGTACCGGGTCTTTGAGTGGTGCCAAGCCATGCCATGCCATCCATCACGCGTTCATTCACTGATACCAAACATCACCGCGCTGAACCGGAACAGAGACGTGCGCGGCCACGCGCGCGAGGTGGAATGCAGCGAGGAGAAGCAGGCTGGGAGGACGCGGCGGCGAAGCGCAGCTGCGAGGACCAGGCTTGGCAGCGAGTGCGGGCGGGCTCTACGGACGGGGCAGGCGGCGGCGACAAAGCGGCTTCAGCGGCGGAGAAACCTGGTCGGCGGCAGCGGGTCGAAACAGCGAGGAAGCGCAAGCGGCAGCAGCGGTCGCGCGAGATGGAAACTTAAGCGCCCGGCGTCATGAGAGCGAAGCGGCGAGGCAGGCGAGCGGCTCGGCAGGCGGCGGAGGAGCTTCCGGAAGGCGTCGGCGCCGAGCGAGAGGGCAGGCGTCTGCGAGTTGGCCGGGAGGGCGGCGTCGCGGAGGCGCGGCAGGCGAGGTAGGAGCGGCAGCGGTGGTGGCGAAGCAGAGAAGGCGAGGCCTTGAGGCGGGAGGCAAGCGGCAGCGGCGGCAGCAAAGCGGCGAAGCGCCGAGAGGCCTTCGGGGAGGCGAGGCTCGGGAAGGTCCCTTGAGAAGCGCGAGGCAGCGAGAAAGCGGTGTGACCGGCAAGCGGCAGCCTGGAGGCGGAGGAAAAGCGGCGGCGTCCTGAACAGCGAGAGGCCATGAGGTGGGTGGAAGAGGAGGAGAAGAGCAGTGGGAAAGGTGGGCGAGGGGCAAGGCGTGGTGGGCCCGAGGTGGGACCAGGCGTGGGGCGGGACAGGTGGAGAGGGAGGGAGTGGGGGTGGCTGGTGTGGTGGTGTGGGGCTGCTGGGTAGGCCAGGTGCGGGTGGGGCCCAGGAGGAAGAGAGAGAGGGTGAGGGAGTGGCTGTGAGGAAGAGAGAGAGAGAGAGGGGGTGATGGGGTGTGGATTGATGAGGTGGCGAGCCTAGGATGAGGTGGAGGGGGCGGTGAGGTGGCGGGCTAGGATAGGTGGGTAGACTAGGATTGGGTGAGTTTAGGACTAGAAATTTTAGGCTAGGGTTTCTTTTATTTTAACAAAAGATTTTGTAATTAGTTTTAGACAAATAAAAGACCGGACAGACCGATGTTTTAATTTGAAATAAGACGGGGGGCTATTTAGAAAACAAAACTAGGCGTTTCGAAAATAGTTTCAGACAAATAATGCATGATGATGACGATGCAATGCACAAAAACAACGCGATTTTCTAGTAGTGGTTTGCGGGATGCCACACATCGCTTCCTCATATGTCGCAGGGTTATTGGTGTTGTCTACCAACATGACACTCATAACGGAATCATACCAATCAGGAATGGTACGAGTTCTCGTTGACCTGCGAGGTTCTGTAGCAACTTCAACCGAAGTTTCATGATCATCATCATTAGCTTCCTCTCTTATTGGTGTAGGCGCCACAGGAACTACTTCTGGTGTTGCGCTACTCGCAAGATCGAGAGAAGGTTCAACAACCTCGTCGAGTTCTACTTTCCTTCTAGTCACTTCTTTCGAGAGAAATTCCTTCTCTAGAAAGGATCCATTCTTAGCAACGAAGATTTTGTCTTCGGATCTATGATAGAAGGTATACCCAATAGTTTCCTTCGGGTATCCTATGAAGACGCATTTTTCCGCTTTGGGTTCAAGCTTGTCCGGCTGTAACTTCTTTACATAAGCTTCGCAACCCCAAACTTTAAGGAACGACAATTTAGGTTTCTTCCCAAACCATAATTCATACGGTGTCGTTTCAACGGATTTAGATGGTGCCCTAATTAAAGTGAATGCGGTTGTTTCTAATGCATAACCCCAAAACGATAGCGGTAAATCTATAAGTGACATCATAGAACGAACCATATCTAAGAGAGTTCGATTACGACGTTCGGACACACCATTACGCTGTGGTGTTCCCGGCGGTGTCAATTGTGAAAGTATTCCGCATTTCTTTAAATGATCGCCAAACTCATAACTTAGATATTCACCTCCACGATCAGAACGTAGAAATTTAATCTTCTTGTTACGTTGATTCTCTACCTCACTTTGAAATTCCTTAAACTTCTCAAAAATTTCGGACTTATGTTTCATGAAATAGATATACCCATATCTACTCAAGTCATCAGTGAACGTAAGAACATAACGATAACCACCGCGCGGTGCTACACTCATTGGGCCACACACATCGGTATGTATGATTTCTAATAAGTCCGTAGCTCGCTCCATCATCCTAGAAAATGGAGTCTTAGTCATTTTACCCATCAGACATGCTTCGCATCTTTCAAGTGATTCAAGAAGTCTATCGGAATGGAGTTTCTTCATACGCTTCACTCCGATATGACCAAGACGACAGTGCCACATATAGGTCGAGTTATCGCTCAATTTAAACGTTCAGCTTCAATGTTATTAATATGTGTATTTCCACTATCGAGATTCAATAAGAATAGACCATCTATCAAAGGTGCATGTGCATAAAACATATTACTCATATAAATCGAACAACCATTATTCTCGGACTTAAACAAGTAAGTCTAGCTTAATAAACAAGATCCCGATATAATGTTCATGCTTAACGCAGCACCAAATAACAATTATTTAAGTATAAAACTAATCCGATGGTAGATGAAGAGGTAGCGTGCCGACCGCGATCACATCAACCTTTGATCCATTTCCAGCGCGTCACCTTGTTCTTCGCTAGCTTCCGTTTATTCTGCAGCACCTGTTTCGAGTTACAAATATGAGCAACCGAACCAGTATCAAATACCCAGGCACTACTACGAGTACTAGCGAGATACACATCAATAACATGTATATCGGATATACCTTTCTTATTGATGTTGCCGTTCTTCAAATCCGCCAAGTACTTTGGGCAATTCCGCTTCCAGTGACCTTCTCCCTTGCAGTAAAAGCACTCAGTATCAGGCTTAGGCCCAGCCTTGGTCTTCTTCGTCGGTGCGGCAACTTTCTTACCACCCTTATTGAAGTTGCTTAGACTTGCCTTTCTTGAATTTGGTGGTCTTATTGACCAACAACACTTGATGCTCTTTCTTGATCTCCACTTCTGCAGATTTCAACATGGAGAAGAGTTCTGGCAATGTCTTGTTCATGTTTTGCATATTTTAGTTCATCACAAAGTTCTTGTAACTTGGTGGTAGTGATTGGAGGACGCGGTAAATTTCCAAAGCATTAGGAATCACTATACCCAAACTTTGGAGTTTGTTTGCGTGCCCAGACAGACATCTTAAGCACATGCTCACTAACGGAGCCGCCCTCTTCCATCTTGCAGTTAAAAACTTTTCAGAAGCCTCATAACTCTCAACTGCCGCGTGAGCCTCAAATATCATTTTGAGTTCACGGACAATATCATGTGGGTCTTGGTTCTCAAACCTTTTCTGAAGCTCCGATTTCAAACCATACAAGATAGCACCTTTGAGCGTGGAGTCTTGATTCTTAGAGTGAGGTAAACATTTTTTACTTCATCGGTAGCAGTAGCTGTAGGTGGTTCACCTAGCGGTGCATCCAACACATAGGTCAAATTACCAGCATTGAGGGCAATCCTCAAATTGTGGAACCAATCCGCGAAGTTGCTTCCATTGTTTTTCAACTTTTCTTTCTCTAGGAACGCATTAAAATTGATGGTAGGGGCCGCCATTGATCTACAACATATTTGCAATAGTTTAGACTAAGTTTATGAAATTGAGTTCTAATTAATAGTTAAATTAATCCAGGTGAACTCCCACTCAAAACAATATCCCTCACATTGTTTTAGTGATCACACGAACCAAATCGACCACATCAAAACCGATCATCACGAGAGTTGATGTAGCTTCAATGGCGAACAATCAACATGTTCATCATATCTACTATATGACTCATGCTTTACCTTTCGGTGATCCGTGTTCCGAGACCATGTCTGTACATGCTAGGCTCGTCAAGATCAAACCTTAGCTTCCGCATGAGCAAATCTGGCTTGCTCACGTTGTATACACCCGCAGAATCTAACACACCCGATCATCACGTGGTGCTTCGAAACAATGAGTTTTACCAACGGTGCTTACTAAGGATGAACACTTTAAAACTTGAAATTTGTGTGCTTGAGGGATCATCTTATAATGCTACCGTCATTAACTAAGCAATACAAGATGCACAAAGGATTAACATCACATGCAATTCATAATATGTGATATGATATGGCCTTTCTTCTTGTGCTTCCGATCTCCATCTTCAAGCACGAACATGATCTCCATCATCACCGGTATAGCGCCAAGGTCAATGGCGCCGTTTAATGGTTGTCGTCCACCAGCTTCAACTATTACAACTACTTTGAATAGACACTCGGGTCTTAACGGAATTTAAAGACAACCATATGGCTCCTGCCGGTTGCCAACTTACAATAAGGGACTTTAAAAAATAAAACATAATCACAATCATGGCCATATCACATCACAGCACACCCCTGCAAAACAAAGTTAGACGCCTCTAATTTTCTTTGCATATTTTACGTGGTTTGGGGCTTTCAATAAGTGTTGATCTAACTTACGAAGAAGAACCACAACGTTGATGTTTGAACTATCAAGTGCCCGTTGTAAGTTGGATCTATACTATAATGGGAGAGACAGACACCCGCAAAGCCACTTATGCAATACAAGTTGCATGTTGAGCGTGAAGAAAGTCTCATGAACGATGTCATGTAAGGTTAGCCCGGGCTGCTTCATCCCATCATACCGCAAGATGCAAAGTATACAAAAAGCAATTGATAATAAAAGCACCACCGCCCATAATGACCATTGTGTTCTACTCGTGCAACAGATCTACATATAGACACGGCTCTGATACCACTGTAGGGGTTCGTAGCATGGAAAACAAAACAAAAATTCTACCGCATGCAAACAAACAAGCTAAGATCTATCTACTAGATAGTAGCAACGAGTCGATAGAGGAACTCACCCTCGAAGATTCCAAAGTGGTTAACGAGAGCAGATTCTCGTGGGTGATGTAGTCGTACTCTTGCCGATTTCAAGATCGTGTAGACGATCCTTCCGGCGTTAAAGGCGGCTTCATGATCGGTCGCGTTAGATTTTCGATGAAGACCTTCCTCTCCTTGTTCCATGAGCGGAGGTTGTAGTGCTCTCCTCACGATTCCGGCAGCACGACGGCGTGGTGTCGGAAGTAGAGGGGAGATCCCGCAGGGCTTCGCCTTAAGCCGATGCGAGTATGGTGGAGCAAAAGAGGTGCCTTGGCGATCTAGGGTTTAGAAGCACCAAGGGGAGGGCTTGGCCGGCGGCTAGGGTTTGGAAAAACCCCCAACTCGCCGAGTTGGTGGTGCCCTAGGCGGCGGCTCAAGGAGGTGGTGGCGCCGGCGGCTTGGGGTTAGGGTTTTGGGTGTGAGGGGTAGGGGCCCCCTACCCCTCCTTATATAGGTGGAGGGTGGCCGGTTGGGAGGAGGAGTCCTTCCCAACTCGTCCTCCTTGGCGGCGGGTGGAGGAGGAGGACTTCCTCCCAAGTAGGTTTCCTCTCCTCCACCAAGCAAACTTGTCGTTTGACTTTTTCAAATTGGCGTTTGACTTTCAAACTAGGATTTGATTTCTCCCTTTATTTTGCCCAAGTGACCTAGTACATGATGCAACCATTCCACATTGTCATGAAACATTCATGTACCCTTCCCCTCGAGTCTGGGACCTTAGAACCCTTCTAGAACATTCCTGGTGAAAACACCGGAATCATTCCCCAACTACGAAACAGGACTTTCCTGATATGAATCTTATTCTCCGGACCATTCCGGATCTCCTCGTGATATCCCGTATCCCATCCGAGACTCCGAACAACATTCGGTCTCTTACTCATCATTCCATAACTACTCAACAACATCGAATCCGTAAGTGTGTCTCCCTACGGTTCGTGAATTATGCGGACATGACCGAGACACTTCTCCGATCAATAACCAATAGAGGAATCTGGAAATTCATATGGCTCCCACATATTTCTACGATTACTTTGCGATCGAATGAACCATTTACATACGATACCAATTTCCCTTTGTCTCACGATAGTTTACTTATTCGAGGTTTTGATCGTCGGTATCTCTGCATACCTAGTTCAACCTCGTTACTGATAAGTACACTTTTCTCGTTCGCGTGGTATGTGATCCCTTGTGATCCAGTCATATGCTTGCAAGCCAATTGGATGACATTCCACCGAGAGGGTCCAGAGTATATCTATCCGTCATATGGATGGACAAATCACACTCTTGATCCATGTTCCTCAAACCATACTTTCCGAACACTCAATGCCACCTTTATAGCCACCCAGTTACGGTGTGGTCTTTGATGTCATCAAAGCATCCTTCCGGTGATGGTGATTAGCATGATCTCATGGTCGAAGGAATTAGGTTACTATGTATCAGAAAGCTTATAGCAATTGAACTATTAAAATGATTTGATCTTTATGCTACGCTTGTCTATAGGAGTATGTCCATCATACAATTCTCCTAATGATATGACCTTGTTATTAACAACATCTCAAATGTTCATGATCAAGAAACCATGATCATCTATTAATCAACAGGCTAGTATTATAAAGAGGCTTTACCAGGGACTTTAATCTAGTTTACAAATCACACAAGTATTAATGTTTCTGGTTAATACTGTTATAGCATTAACGTAAACATTTATCTTGCACCCCTCTAGGGCATATCTCCAACAGTTAGACCCCATATTGGTATGGAAAATCACCTTGAGAGGGGTGCAAGATTGTTTTTTGTTCTCTGAGCTGGGGAACAGATTTCCCGCTTGCACTAGTGCTCTTCGACAGATTTTGTGCCACATGTGACTTGAGAATAGCACGCTCATAGTCTGATGACAGGTTTGGCTCGGGTTGATGAAGGCCCTTTAGCATTTTGAACACTCGGGCTTTATCTTCTTCAGTGTTGGGGAACTCTGGCTCTTTCGGCCGCCTCAGCTTAGCGACAAAGGCTGTTGTTTCCGCCTCGACGATCGCCGCAGTCTCCTCTTGAGTACAGTCATAAGATCTCTTGGGAGGAACCTTTGGTACTTTTGGAAGAGGCTCCTATTTACGTGTCGGCGATTTCTTACCACTCTGCAGAGTAGCGATGGTATGCTTACGTTTTTTTCCTGAGGCGTCGGCGATGGATGGTGCTGACGGCAATACTGGAGACCAGGTGAGGCGATGTATACGGCGTGAGATGGTATTGTCTTTGGCAGAGATGGGTGAGGCGGCAGCGAAGATGGCCTTGGCGTCTGATTTGGAAGCACGATATATTCCTTTGGCCATAGAATGGTGACGTTTGTTGCTTCTCCCAGTTCAGTCACATCTCCTTCACCTGCAGGGTAGTCAAGCTTCAACTGGTGAAAGTCGCGCATGACTTCATCCACCCCGACAACAGTGTAGCCCTGTGGAACCGGACGATAATGGTAAGTTGGTGCCGGTCAAATTGGTAAGGCATAGTCGACTGCCACCTTCATTGTTATGTTCACAACTTTGACATATAACTCGCGGTATGTCATCAGGGTGATATCATCCACTGTGTAGCCAACATGAGACATCGTCGGTGCACCATCGTCATCGTCATGTCCCCGGACCTTGGTGGAAGCCACGCTGCTTTTTCGATTATTCGATAGGCTGGTAGCATCGAATGCAGGTTCTACCACCATGTGCTGCAGAGATGGGCTGGTAGTACCTTGCTGGCTAAGTGCGTCAATTTGATCTTGTTGCCGCTTTATTTGTTCTTCAATTTTACGTATCCAGTCTGCCTGAATATTTGCTTTAATTTTCGTCTTGTCCTTTCTCCTCTTACGGCTTCTATCAAGATATTTCTTCATGTCTGCGGGATACCCAGTGCTCCATGGTTGGGAGCCTATTGTGCCTCGTGTTCGTCATTCATGTTCCTTATTCCCAAGGGCGAGTGTGAGCTCGTCATTCTCTCTATCGAGAATTAACTCCCCCTTTTTAAGAGTCTTTACTGCATATCTTATGTTCTCGATGGGCAAGGTGTTTTCTTTATGTATTATGTTATGTATACACTTCTCTTTTGAGTCCAACATACCTTCATGCCCGTAAAACCAATTCTTTGCAAATCGTCTGTCTCTGGGATGACCTCTCTAGCACGCATATCATCCTCAAGTTTCTTTCACTTAGGAATGTCAGCACTGTAGCCACCTTGCCCCATAGTATAGAGATACTTCTTGTTAGCAGCATTTAGCTTATTCATTTCAGACATTTTATTAGCTTCCGCTGATGTCTTGTAATCCACAAACTCATTCCAGAATGGTTTTAACTTCTGATACTGAATCTTCTTAAAATCCGAAGTCTTCTCTTTCACGACATAGTTAAGGTGTAATCTTTTCTTCCAGTTGGTGAATTGCTGGGCCATCTTCTTACAAGCCCACTCCTTGACCTTCTTCTGGGTGGCAGCAGCTTGTTGCTTGGCCTCCTCAACTGGAGGGATGAATGTCTTTACAGCAGAGAATATTAAATAGTGTTTAGATTCGTCTAAATCTAGACAAATCCAAGTCAACTAGTATGAGTCGGAGGGAGTAGAAAAACTTTACTTATTCTCGGACAGAGAGTAGTTATCATCTGTTTGCCGACACGCAACGTGACAGACTTGACGCCCGTGGTTTCGTTAGTAGGGTTTAGAGTTTAGGAGATTTTCTACCATTATTTTATTATTATTATTACTTGAAAAGTCGTATCCAGATACATAATGCTCGCTGATTGTGCCTTTCGAGAAAGGACTATGCTGGACGATTCCATGCCCAGTCAACCGCACGTAAACTTCCAAAATCACGTGTTTGCTATTAAGAGAACATTTCTCTAATTAAGCATCTGGCCACTTCACATTCAGAATGAAACAACTCTAGCAAGCAACTTGGAGACTCTAATTAAGCAGCTGGCCACTTCACATTCACATGACTACATCTGCCCTACCCTTGAAAGCTCCAGAAAATCCTCTTCTTCATTCCCAGCAACTTGGAGACTCAAGTCTAGTTTTTTAGGTAACCAAAAAACAGAGGGACAGCCACAGGCAGGCCAAACAAATATTTCCTACACGACAATACAGAAATACGGACAGACACAAGCTTCATATGCTTTCTTTTTTCTTACCTGCTTCCGCGTCTCTTATCGCTCGAAATAATAATAATAATAATCAATTCAAAAGTATGTTAGCCAGATAATAAAACAGGTCAAAGGATCCACTAGAAAACTTTGAATACCATGTAATCACTCCACTCTGTCTTACGTACAAGTATATACCACAAAAAGATTTCAACTACAATCGAATTCCATCACAAACTTTCTTCTAGTCCCTCTCACCACTTCTAGATGCAAAAAGATGCACAAAATCCAACTCTCCCCAACACACCGAGTATAACATGGACCCAACACGATTCATCTTCTACTTCATCCATGCTGAAATCCTGTCATCATGCACATTCAGACAAGCTCATGTCTCCAAACAAGCATTACCTAAGAGTGCCATGATTTGGCCCAACTCATGTACAGTAACAAACTAACCAATGAACCTTCAGACAAGTCTAACTGACCAACTCCGATAAACTGCAGTATCATGCTCACACCCCCCATATTGTGATTAATGATAGTTACTGCCACAAAGAGAATTGGATATCATGATATTAACACCAAATAACTTGATCCACTAAATAATCAAGATGTTAAACCCACAATGATCATTGAAAATCATACTAAGGACAGCCCCGAATCAGTTCCATATCACCATGACACACCAAGATCAGGAATATCAGGAAACTTTAACCAAATCATGTTAATTGTCCAAAATTCACTTCCCACATCCACAATCCATGAAATCATCTAACCAAAGCATCCACCAATATCCTCACAGGCATCCACCAATATCCTCACATGAGATTCATCACCCTAAACATGTCCTTTAACAAGGACAGTTATTTTCCACAAAGGCCTGCGGCAACGGTAATTATCAAGATAACTAACAGTAACAGCCAGCTGACTCGAGTACCTAACAAGCAGGGGCATGGTGTTTCTGACTACCAAACACTACTGTCCTGAACCACCACCAACACCTCAAGTCTGCTGCATATATAAATGGATGCTAGTGCTGCACAATGCAAATATCAAAGGGGACCAGTAACAGAAAGTCACACCAGATGACAAAAGACATGTAGTGCTACCACCTAGTAGTAATGCCCACGGCCTCCAGAATGTCTGCCTCTAAATCCAGAATGCCCGCCTCTAAAATGTGGTCGGAATGTGCCTCTACCATATTGCTGCATGACATGGGAGAGAAGCACAAGCCAGAAAATTAGACAAAAAGGAGGGATGACCAAAAGACACAAGACATATACTTACATCTGGGGCAGGACCACGACCAGGACGAGGGCCATAGTAATCACGTGAATAAGCACTCCCCATCTCAAAAGGTTCTGCAATGGCAACATACAATGAGTAGCTATCACAAGGAAGTATCAGAGAGGCATCACAAAACATGCCCTTGCTCCATCCAAGGTAGGATTACAACCTCTGTAGCGGTCCCCTCCAGAAAATTGCTGGTCATAATGGTCAAAGCGAGGGCGCACACGGGGAGGACCAGGCTCAAAGTATCCAGGATCAGGTTCCTATTAGACAAAAAGTAAGTTCACTGGAAAGAATAACAGAGATAACTTAGCAGTTAACATAGTAACAAATGTTGTAACAAACCATATGCGAGTATGGCCTCTTAACACTAGGCCGAGCATCTGCGTACAAGTATGGATTTTCACCAAAGGGTCCCCCAAAATCAGCCTCAGGCTCAAATGCCGGCCTTCTAGGCGGAGGATATCCTCTCCCCCGCCCTCTGTCAAATGAACCATGCCTTCCTGATGAAGGTTCCCATCTATCCTCTGCCAATAATAGTCAGCAGTGTAAAAAATGCGTTCAACAGTAAAGTAGTACTTTGAATCGCGGTAGGCAGCCCACCTCGAAACATGGGAGGAGCCTGCCTGGCTCGGAAATCAGAGGGTGAAGCTTCAAAACTGTTATTCACTGCAGAATTAAATCTCCCACCACGACCAAGGGAATGATTATTGAAACCTCTACCACCATGGAAACCTGCCCGGCGTGGGGCAGATCTTCCCCTAATAAAACCTCTACCTGTGCAATCATAAAAGTTAACCAACAAATCCACATATAGCACAAGCAATAGCCAAATTTGAGGAGAGAATACAATTACTGACCGGGCTTGTTAAACCCAGATCCAGAATATCCAATTCGAAACCCTCCACTCATTCCACCTTTCACAGCCTGACTTTTAGGTAGAGGGTTGGAAAGTCTAACCCTTACTTTTAGCTGAGTCAAGAACACCAGAATTATCACTTAAGCATTAACACAAGGATATGTCAGCATGATGTTTGGTGTAAGGAGTTATATACGCAAAAATAAAGACGACATTAATCCAAATCAGAAAATACCTTTGATTTTCCATCATCACCCAATTCAGTGTTGTTGGTGGCTTCAATACAAGCAAGAGCAGCCTCGTGGGTTGAGAAGTTTACAAACCCAAAATCGTTTCTTTTGGCACTTGACATATTGCGAGCAAGCACCACTCGTTCTATCAAACCATAATCTTTGAATCTTTCCTTAACACGATCTTCATCCCAGTATGGTGGAAGACCGTCAATAAAAACTGACTTAACCTGCAGTGTGTAAAAGGTATTCCATGGGATGACAAACCGTAGGCTCGCGTAATTGCTTGATATGAACTATGAATAACAAACAATTGAGAACAATCCAAATGTAGAATAGATAATAAAGGAGACTTTGGGATCTTTCCCTCCAAAACACTAGAATGTAAGAAAGGACATTACGAAAGGAGTGTAAGATGGAAATAATGCGGTAATCATTTGGTCAACAGACATTAACTTATTCTGTACAGAGACATGTTGGATGTTGGATCAAAGAAAACATACTATATGCACCACATAAGATGTCTGATCTAAAATTCAAATTCTAAATAGAAGTATTAAAACCATTGCTGAAGGTCCAAACGAATCTTTCTACACTCAGTCACTTCTTGAAGGCAGCAATTCTTCATAGAGATAGAGGAGGATGGTAATAGCAGTTGAAGCACCTACCTGGGCCATAACTTGTGCATCTGGTTCTTTTATTGGCTCTGCGAAAGCAACTTTTGCAGTTCTCTCAGGATGACCAAACAGAGCATCTGGTTGCTGCAGCCTTTTAAATGCAAGCATGGCATCTGCGTGGCAAGAAAACTCAAGGAATGCAAAACCCCGACTCTTTCCCTCATTTTGAGTATCAGGAACAAGAGTTAGGCTTTCAACTCCTTGAACCCCATAGGCAGTGAGCCTTCTCTTAATCTGAAAAAAAAAAGGTACAAACTTATAATCAGGTTACTTATGTATAGGGCTCGTGATTGCATATGAGGAAAACAACATACAGCTTCCTTTGTCCACGTATTGCAGATATTGCCCAAGAATAATGTATCGTTGTCCTCACTAGCAGTGACGCCACAGCGTTTTCCATGTATCTGCAGTCAATGGAATTTTCACACACATATCAGACAGATCACACAAACAAACAAACAAACAAATGGTAAAGAACACTGCATCATAGCATTTTTCTACTATTAATATGAGGAGATGTGCTGGTATTATTACCACAGGATTCTTCATCTCAGCAAGAGCCCGAGCAACTTGGTCTTTGGTCGCAAACTTGACAAACGCAAACCCCTTATTCCTATTGGTTGAGAAATCCTTGTGGAGACGGACCTCCACAACATGACCGACCTGCCCAAACACCTTCCTAATATCCTCCTCGACAGCGTCGCGGTTCAGTCCACCCACAAAGATTTCGAGCTCCTTCTTGAGCTGCCTGTTCTTGGCCATGTCCGACATAACTGTCCGCTCGTCGTCCTCCACCCTGGCATGGTCTTCTTCTCCTTTGACCTCGTCCGCGGCCTGCCCTTCACTGACGGGGTCCTCGAAAAGCACCTCTTCAGGATCCTCTTCTCCTTGGGCCTCAGCTGCAGCCTCCCCTTCACCCACATGATCCTCGAAAATGACCTCTTCAGGATCCTCCTCCTCTTCCTCTTCTTCCACAGCATCCATTGTTTGTTGGTCGAGTGTGTGAGCTTCATTGTGGTTCTTATTTGCTGCATTATGAGTTGCATTCAGTGCAGCAACATGATCCTCGGCATTGCCAACCTGCACCTCCTGCTCTTTCGCCTCTGCTGCTTGGTCGTTCGAGTCGGCCACTGCCAGCTCCTGGTCATGTCCTTGAGCTTGTTGCGCAGGCGCTGCGTCCTCGGCGGCCATACCATGACCCTCCACCTCCGGCTGCTCCACTAGGTCATCATCATCAGAGAGCACGATGGTGTCGCTCAGCTGTCCTGATTCCTCCCCTAGAATCGTGGAGCCTGACATGACATTCCATCAAACGGTTAAGCTCCTGGGACTGGGAGTAGATGAAAGTAAATCACGAAATCCATCCACCAGGAGCATCTTAAACTCTAGCAGCAGAGCAGAGACAGAAAGTGGTCAAGTCAGTCATAATTAATACCTTGAGCCCCATCCGGCGCGGCCAAGGGCTGGGCTGTCTCCGGCACAGCAGAGGCAGAGGCGGCGGCGGCGGCGGCATCTGGCGAAAGAGCAACGTCGTGTGTGTCGTGCGGCGCGGCTTCTGCGGGACGAAGCCAAGAGAGTTAGAGAGGAAGGTACAAGGGAGGAGTGAGGTCGGGGGTGAGCGGACCTGGGGACGGCGGCGCGTCTTCTGCGGGAGGAGGGGTCTTGGACGAACGGCCGCGCCCGCGCCCGCGTCCGCGTCCACGGCCACGGCCACGGGGTCGGCCACGTCTACCGGCCGCCGGCGAGGTCATGGTGGCTAGGGTTCCTTCCGCCGCCGACGCCTAATCTGACTGAGTCTGAGGACTAGTTGAGGGGCACACCCAAATTTCCCCTTTTCCTATTTTCATTTCATTTCAATTACTCCCTCCAACCCATATTATTTGACTTGGTTTTGTCAAAATTTAAATGAACCTATATATAAATAGTGTCTAGATTCATCCAAATCTAGCCAAATGTGAATCAATTAATATGGGCCGAAAGGAGTAAAATAAAAAAATACTACAGATATTTGTAAAAATAATACTCCCTCCGTCCTTATATCGGGTAGAAACCTAATTATATGACGATACAGTACAAAAAGTATATTTTCTTTAAAAAACCAACCTAATAATATTTGACATATAACTTATATTTTGTTTGTCAAATTTCTACTTCAAAAAACGTGGTGGCATTATATCATTAAATAACTACTACGTATACTTCATCATGAAAAATAACCTACCCTACTAGGAGTACTTCACACTTGAGCAATTGCATTATCAGTAAATGGACAGTCACTGTCAGTTTGCACTGAGAATGAAAGTGACACCCATCATGCCAGCACAATGAATCCAACCAAAATATATATATGCTCATATGCATGAACAAAACATGCTTGAACCAAACATGCTTCAGCAGCTAGCTCATATATACTCAAAATATGCTCATATGCATGAACAAAGCATATATCACATATGGACATGGATGATGATATGCTTCAGCATTTACTCCTCAAAAAAACTGATGAATTCATCACAGTACATGTACATGTTACATGGGGCTTAATTATTCATTCCATGGACTCTGGAACCTCCTGCTGCTGCAGCTAGCTAGCTGTGTACTTCAGTTCCTGCCCCACTTTTTTTTTTCTTTACAACACCCAAACAAAAAGGGGTAGGAGAAAAACACTCTTATTCGTATCATCATCATCCCCAGCTTAGCAGCAGTTAGTCTGTCTTGAATCTCTGCGCAAACTTCTCCAACCCCTCTTTACAGTCTTCCACCACCCGCTTGGACTTGTCCGCCATGCTTGAACCAAACGCCTTGGCTTCCGATGAAACATCCTTTGCCTTCGAGGCCGAAATGCTCCTTGCTTCCGCCGCTCGTTCCTTTAGGCTCGAGATGAAGGACCTCACATGCTGCATCACCATCTCAAGTGCACCGCAAGATCGCACTTTTATTTCAGCGTAAAAGGACTTGAGCTTCTCCAGCAACGACTCCGCGCGGTTGATCGCCTCGTCCACCGGGTGCTCCTTGCCCGCGTTGGCCCAGGTCACCCCTGCAGATGCATCATCCTCCATGTCTCGTTCCACCACCACTTTGATTCCCTGCCGTTCCCATTGGTTCCGTGCTTCCTCAAGGGCGCGAGCGTGCTCCCTCGCCTTCTTCGCTTCCTCCTCTGCCCAAGCCCTGCTTCGTTCAACATCACCTTGTTATTTCACACATGGTTGCAGGCAGTCATATGTACTACTAGTAGGTACCAAATAAGCAATACTACTGAAAAGCTATCTTGAATATAACATGTCCTAGTAACTATATTTGCAGTACATGTGCCTAACCTTGAAGTTTGGAGAGTTAAAAAACATATACATGTCTATCACATAGCAACTACCAGACGATTTAATACAGAGGATTCTCAGGTCAGCCAAATTCTTACCTGGCCATAGACAAAGCCTTCCTTTCAACTTCGAGCTCATACTGAAGCTGCACGGCGGCTTGGTTCTCATTCTCTATTTCCTTTTGAAGCTTCTCGATCCGATTCTTCTCAAAGGAGATCTCCACCTTCTTGCTCAGCACATTCTGCAGCTGCTCCTCCACCTCACACCTCAGCTTCGACAGAACTTCTATTTCAGATTCCACAGCAGCCCTGCCCCTAACCAGATCATTCTTTTCTTCCTCCCTTTCTGCTCTCAGCCTGTCCAATTCGACCCTAGCTTCTTCAGCTACTTTTTCCAGGGTATCTATTTTTTCTCTTTCACGTGTAAGCTCCCTCTCGAAACTCGAATTGATTTCTTTCTCCACCTGGGCGACCAACGCGCCATGGGCGTTCACAGCTGCTTCCGCTATTTTCTCTGCTTCGATACGAGCCACCTCTTCCATCACCACTTCAGCATAGTCACCGGTTGAAAGTGCTAGGGCAGCTTGTCCTTTTGTCACCGGTTTGTTTGGCTGGAAAAGTCTTGTGAAACCAAATGCAAGAGCTGTAATGCTCTGGTCTCCAGCACCCAAGTCAGCTGCCAAAGCGGGCCATGCAGCTGCATCTATTTTATCAATGTCGATGTAGCCACAGCTCTTGTACAAAGACTGCTCGCACAGAGACTACAGATTTCAGTACAACGAGATGGTTTCAAAACAAATGATCACGAATAATAAAAGCAACTTTTGTTTCTCACATTTTTGTCGACTTCAAGTAACTGCCTTTTATCCAAAGCCATCTTCCAGCTCACAAGGTCTTGACGTGACAAGGGACTGCAACAAGGACAGCTGATGTAGTTGGACACAACAAACACATGTATATACAAACATCACGTGAAAAGTCAAGTGGATGCTTGGAAGAGACGATTACCTATCTGGGGAGAAGAAGTAATGGCTGTTCTCAACATTTTCAGAGATGTTCATATCAGATCTTGAAAGCTTGCTAGAAATTAACCCTGCTTCGGCCAATCCTACGGACACATTCAAAGTAACATAGCGTTAATTCAGTAGTGATGACTTAGTGATTTAATGTGCTTGCATAAACATGATAAGCTGTGGTAAAGATGTATTTTTTCCTGAACACAATTTCTATTTCTCACCTTGTATAAATGGGAAATCAGGATCTTCAGTGGTAACATCATCAAACGCAAGTTCAGACACATTCTCGATGTACATTGCTGGACAAACTTTCGAGTAAGTGTTCCTGCAGTTGCAAACCGGATGAATAAGCTAGTTGTTGCAAGAAATTGCTTGGAGAGCCAGATTAAATTTACAAGCAAAAAAATGTTAACAACTGATGTTACTCTGTCTTATTTCTTGTATTCCGTAACAGGCAATATGAAGCGAAAAATCAAGAAACGATGAGCTACAACAGCAATAAGAAATAAGACGATGATACAAGATAACTCACATAAATCAGCAAGAGGATGAATCATTCAAAAAACACAAATGGGATTTTCTCTCAAGGAACTAAACAGAGGTAGAATGCAGAATGTGAACATACAGCAAGAAAAGTTGTGTACCTCGAGAGAGAGTTACTTGCAACTACCAACCATCGAGCGTATTCACGTCGGGTACACAGGTCACCAGATCGAGCACCAGGTTCAATCACCTTCATCAAAGAGAATAAAAGTTCAACAAAGGAATTCCATATAACTTACAGTTTATGTTTATGCAAATGAGAATGGGGATTTTCCATAGAGAAGGTTGTAACGATTTTTGCCAGAGCAGCATCGCATTACGCAACATATATAAGGGTAATTAACTTATATAGTGAGCAAACAGAAGTCAGTGCAAGTCCAAAAAAACTTATCCAGTATAGGGAGGATAAAATAATGAATGTTTTTTATGAGAAAACAAGAGAGACACTGAATAATAAGCTAGTTAATGCAAATAGAAGTCAGTGTAAGCCAAAAAACCTGGAGGAAGCAAATAATATAGGTTCAGTACTTGGTAGAGGTCTTGTGTTTCTATAAAATTCTACTATGACTATAACATAGTGCAGAAATCACCGGATGACGGCCAATCATTCTGACAAGAATCCTTATGCAGTACAGAGAGAGGATGACATAATGAATGGTTTTTCCTTAAAAATAAAAAAACAAAGAGATGCTGAATGGATGGAAAAAGAGAATACCTTGAGAAGTTGCAGCGCGGCGAGTGCATTCCCCTGGGTTGGGTCAAGCGCGGCTGGAACCACAATCTGGCCAGCAGGCACCTGTAAAGCCGCGGAGAGCAGAGAGGGAGCAGGGATTCCAGCAGAGGAGAAAGATTTGGCAGGTGGTGCGGCCTTGAAGGGTCCATTTTGGTGATCGCGTCCCTCATCTTGATGCGATGCCAAGGTTTCGTTGAGCGTGTGGTCAGCGCTTCCATAATCAGGCAAGTTGGATCCAGGAAGTTGATATGTGTCCCCGGGGAGTTGAGGATTGTGCTGGGCATCTTTTCCAAGTAGATGAGGTGCAGCGTGGATGGCGGTGTCCTGGATTGGCACAACATCCCCTGAATCTAGCACCATGATATCTGATGGTAAAGTATGATTGTCCATATGCTGGTTTTGTTGCAAACTCGGTTCATCATAGTCTAATAATGATGATTTGTCCTCAGAGGCTTCACCGAGTTTGTCGGCAGAGGCATCATCATCATCATAAGCAGTGGCAAGGGAAGATTCAGCGGGGGTGTACTCAGGATGAGCTGGTCCTGGACTTGCGGTGCCATCATCGACAGGAGCATCGCTGGCAGCAGCAGCAGCAGCAGCAGCAGGAAGTAGGTCCGTGCTCTCGAATGTATGGTCCATTTGATCTTCAATGTCGGTTTGCGAAGGCAGAGGAGTGTATTGTGGTGTTGTAGCAGGGTCCTGAGTGGTGGCATCCTGGGCATCAGCTGGTAGCAGATCTTGGGCAGCAGCGTCCTCCTCCCCCTCCTCCTCTTCCTGTTCCTGTTCCTGTTCCTGTTCCTGTTCCTCTTGGTAGGAGGATTGTGTGTGGCTGTGTGTGGGCAAGGGCGGCCTTGATCCTGCATAGAAATGAGGTGTAAGAGGCAGACTAGATTCCAGGAGGGAGGGATGGGAGGGGAGGGGAGGGGAGGAGCATAGTTACCATTAGGGTTAGTGAGAGAGATTGCGGCATAGGTGACGCCGGCGAGGAGGAAGAGTCCGGCAAGGCCAGGTCCAAGCAGGCCTGCATACATACAAGAGGAATAAATTAATTAATTAATTAAGCACAGAGGAGGAGGAGGAGGAGGAGGAGTGAGAAATTGTGCAAAAATGTTTTTGGTAGTGGCTACAGATGATATATATGGGAGTCAAGACCTCCGAATGGACCTGCCGCTGCGGCCTCCTCCTTGTCGTCTTGGTCCTCGTCCGACCAGCCGGCGAAGGATCCGGGCTCGGGCTCGGCTTGGGCTCGGAGGCGAAGCGGGATTCGGAGTCGGAGGGGGCGCGTGGGGGACAGGTGGTGGGGGACGGGGCGGCGGCGGCGGAGGAGGAGGAGGTGGAGCTGGGGAGAGCAGCAGCAGCAGCAAGCCGGGCTGGTTGTTGCGGCGGCGGAGAAGGAGGAAGCCATGGTGGCTGGATTGTGGGACCCACCCACCCTACCTACCTACCGAGTACCGACGACGACGACGGCGAGACCCTGAGAAGAAAAAGTGAGGAGGAGCGAGTGAACGGCTGGAAGAAGACGACGACGATGCAAAGGAAAGGATGGAAGGGATGATGGACCTCTCCTGAGTCCTGTCGTCAAACAAATGGGCCTTCTGCAATTACTTGGGCCTCGTCCGTTGAAGCCAGAGGAAACTGTGATACTACTATTAAACGAGCTGAACCTCAAAAACAAAACAAAATCTCTACTACAGTACCTAAAAAAAGAAATCAGGTTCCGTCTCCGTCAATACGTGTGTGTCCTCCGTCCGAGTATCCCACCCATCGCCTCTCCCCGCGAACTACGGCTCCCTGACGCCATCGTCCCCTCGATCGAACCAGTAGAAACAACAGATCGTGTCTTTAGCACCCACGCACACGCAGCTTCCCCCATCGATCGGCGTCGACCACGACTCTGGCTTTCCCATCCACCGCGCCGCCTCCACCATCCCTCTTCGTGCAGTCTACGCGTCACCCCCACGGCCGCATATGCGCTCCTCCCAGCACCCGCCGCCACCCCCCCCTCGATCCCCATCTCCACCGCCGTCCCCTCAATCACTAACACCACCACCTCCCCTGCCCGTGCGGCCATGCCCTAGCACCACCACCGCTCCTGCCTGGAGCACAGCGGCAGGCATCCGGACCACATCACCGCGGACATACAGATCAACGTCGGGCCGGCGGCAACAGCAGCAAGGCCGTCCACGCACCTAACCTATAGGCTCCAGCGCGCCCAAGCAGTTCACAACTTCATCTACGTGGAGCTTTCAAGGTTTGCTCCGTCTAGAAATCTCGATGCCTTGTATTTCCTGATTTCTTATGTTTGAACATCAAGACAAGGTTATCCGACATCAGCAAATGTGTTGATTTATCAGATTTCTTGCTCTATATCACGGTGTCTTTGTTGACTTATCAGATTTGGTGTCAATAATTGTAGAAAATGCAGAGGAAGGCTGGAAAGGGAAAGGAGCACCAAAGAGAAAATACATGCCCATATATGTTCTTCATCTAATCTTAATTTGAGCAATGCCTCTGTTACCGAATGTTTTTTCTTGTATAGGCTAGCAAGCATGTGATGATGAGAGGTTGAAGAATCGTTTGGCTGAGTGAAGAGAAAACAGAACGATGTAATCTCTTTTTCCAATAACAATCTGTTATGGAGGCTGCGTGCATGGAGGCAGTATTTACAAATTAAGGTACTGTTGCTTGAGTTTTATGTTCATATTGTGTGTTTCTGTTCATTTGACTTCCTGGTCTCCAGTACTATAGCGCCAAAACTGTAAGAAAAGAGTGCCTGTTTTCGGATGAAAATCTTGTTTTGGCTATTTTAGTGTGAAGATGTATTAAACGCCTAAGAAGATGGAGGCTTCTGGTATTAGTACTAGACTTGAAAATCTTAGAGAACATCAACATTTGAGATGGCCTAGCTGAATCCTTTCCTTTGTTGTACCACCAACAATGCTCCATACCTGTTTTAGAACGTTTTAATATTTTCCATGCTCTTGTCTTACATGCCGCATATGGAAGATTTTAATTGTAGATTCTGAAGACCTTAATATTATGCCGCACACAAAGGTAAGAAGCATGTGACTGAAAAAGAAAGTCTATCTGAACCACTGACATATGTGGAGGAAAATCTTATTTTGTTGCATTAGGTGATACATTTAGCTTTGCAGATCGTGTCATATTTCCCGTGGCTTAACCTAGAGACAGGGCTTCAACTCAAATATTTTATTCATGAAATCTTTTTAAGTTCTGAACTGTTCAGTGTTACTAATTTGAATTCAGTGCTGATTCGTTTCCATTTTCTTGGATTGCCAGTTTGCCACTCTCTGTTACTAATAGGCTCTGCATATTTTTTTGACTTATTTGCCAGAAGCTATCTTATATTCTCCTCCTGCATGCTTACGACCACTTACCATGTTTCCATTTTTGGTTACTGCTGAGCTAACTGTGGAACAGGAGGTGGACTAGGTTTGTGTCAGTATCACAGGCATTAATTCTTACAGTAAGCTTCAGTGATACTGCAACACTAACCTGTGTTTGTTTTGTCTATTGGAGATTGCATGAAATATCATGGGAACTCATTAGTTGATTTTTTTGGTAGTAAATGTACTAATGTATCCGATGTACCGTTGTAGTGCGTTTCTTAGTTTGGCTTGTAATGCAGGTTGAGGATTAGCCCGTTCAACATATTGGAGTTGGGTATACAGTAATGCATCAAAGAAGTTATAAGAGGTAAGATCTGGAGAACTTTATCTGATATTTTGAAATTTATAGGAGTAAGATCTGGCAAACTTTATCTGATATTCTGAAACTTATAGGTGTTCAAATTATCTGATATTCTGTATAGGAGGTAACGTCCAAGAAGTTTAAATTATCTTATATTCTAAAATTTATAGGAGGTAATATCTAGGAAGTTCAACTATTTTGGAAGCCCATATATGAGCATTGCATTTTATATGTGCAGCTTAGCACACTTGTGTTTGCCTACTGATGCTAATCATCCAACATCACCCTCTCATGATTATTACTTATCTTTATAGAGGCTAGAAATTCAATATCAAATCCACATGCTTTATTTCCAATGGTATGTATTAAGTAATTAAAATGCTCTCAACTTTGCTATGATATACTCCCTCCGTCCCATGGGTTAAGGTCTATTTTTTTTTGAAAAGTCAAGCTACGGAAAGTTTAACCAAACTTTTTAAAAAACTATAAAGAACTATGATATTATATAGATATCATGTGAAAATATGTCTTATGATGTATTAAAGGGTATATATTTCATATTGTAAATATTAATACTTTTTTCTAAAAACTTGGTCAAACTTTACATAGTTTGACTTTTTCAAAAAAAATATAGGCCTTAAGCCTTCGGACGGAGGTAGTATTAGCAGGAATTCATTTCAAGGGAAGTGTGCATGATAAATTTTTATTGTTTTGAAGGATTAGCAGTGACCTCATTTACCCTAAAACCCCGTTGCTTCAATATCCCTTGATAAATCTCCAATCGATCTAGCTCTTCACAACAGCCATTGTTTCCGCCATTGTTCTTTTGATATGACATGGCAGCCTGGGGGTATATGGAGAATATTTCCAGCGTACTTCATGCCTCATTGCATGGAAATTTATAACTAGGGCTGTCCATGCATGCTTGGGAAAAATGTTTCATTGTTGTGCTAAGTAGATGTTGGTATGTCTTTCCTCAACTTATTTTTAGGATCAAATCACCTGAATTATGTGCGACAGTGTACCTAAGATCAAGTTAGAAGTGCTTCCTGCACAAAATATTGTTCCAGATAAGCTATGAGAAATCTGTAAACCGAGGCTTATTTCTTGCCTCTAATGTGGGTTCATGCTATAGGTACTTATATATTAGACATTAATTTTACATGCTTGAGTACACGAATGGCTGATAATTATTATTATTTCATTCTCTTGCTGATATTACTCTGCTTGCACCTATAAAATGTATTGATTATTCATGTTGCTTGAATTTCTGGTCAAGGTTTGAATGTTGTTTATTGGTCAGGTTGTGTAACATCCATGCTGTCTTGTGTTGTTTCATGCATATAGGTTTGCTTTAAGTCTACTATAAATACCTTCTTTTATTCGTTTTCTCCTTTTTCTCCACTCTTTTCTTGGTCTGTTTTATTCTGATTTTAGGATTTATCATTCTTACATGATTATGAAGGACTGAACCATCACACGACTTAAAGAGCTTGTGATCTTACCAGATTTCAAAGAATATGACCACCACACATCCTTGTTTTTTCTAAGTATATACTTCTCACTTCCTTCTGGTTCTAGGTACACGAATATTTCTTTATGCATCCAACTACATGAACACATAAGTTTGTTGCTATTTTTAATCTTGTGTTCTAGTTTCTTCATAGTTTTTCTTTTAAAACATTTTATTCATGATGCGGACTTCACCCAGCCATGTGGTGAATCCCGAACTTAACACCACCTTGTACAAGGAGAGTAACCTCGTGGTGAACTTCTCAGTTGCAATTGCAGTTGTAGCAGCAGTAGCACCAGTGGCATTATCTATCCTATACTGGACTTGGAGTAGGTGGTGGAAGAACATTGAGGCGTCTGGCACAACTGCTTTGTTATGGGACCACAGGTTAAGAGGATCATTGGGCACACCATTCTATGTAACATTTTACTGAGGGTAAGCAATTAATCATGATATTCAGAGTTAATGGTCCTTTATATTTTGGAGGAAATTTCTTGCACAAAACCTTTCTACGTGTTATTTTTTAAAAAGTAGCAGATGATTTTCTTGATTTATTTTTTAAGAGAGGGGACAAGATATATTGCAATCTCTAAGTTTTTCAATAGATGCAAATTGTACTATCAATAAGACCAGTCGTTCAATGTTGTACTCACATTAAAAAAAATATTTTGCCCAAGTCATGTGACCATAGTAGCTTATGCCTAAATCAGACTATTGTTGGAAACTACCTAATGTCTGAGGTTTAAATATGTTAAGCAATAAGAAACCAAATATTGTTATTTTTTTTTCAAATAGAATCAGTTGAGCATGCACTAATGAATTGAGCATGGGGTTACAGCTAAAGAATTCCTTCGAGCACAGAAAACTCTTTGCATAGGAAGGACGATGGGACAACCCGAGGACCAGCTCGCCATCAGCAGGTCTAGGACACCGGCCTACCAAAGTGGCAAAGGGCGACTGAGTAATGGGGGAGAGACGCCGACTTTGTAGGTGTGAGTCCAGCTTCTCCATCATCACCGTGTAATATGAGGCTTTGTTGGCGATAGTAGCTTGTGAGGGGGTGCGCCGCCATGAGGTTTGAGCTCGTATTGGACAAAGTTGCACTAGCGCCGATCAAGTGGCCATGGCATGTGCATAATGAAATGGTTGAAGTTTGAGGAATGGTTCATTTTTTTATTTTCTCATCTATACCTGCATAGAAAAATATGAAGGGACAAACATTGTGTATATTTTAGATATTTTATATTCCATCATCTTTTGCAACTTTACTCCCTCCGTCTCTAAAAAAATGTTAGAGATTTGTCTAAATATGGATGTATCTACACATTAAAACACGTCTGTACACATTCTTATTTAAACAAATCTTTGATATCTTTTTTAGGATGGGCGGAGTACAATACACCATCATCTCTGGCGGTACTTGATGGCCATTTCATACATTTGATATTTTTTGAAAAATGGTGCTCAGTAAGAAGAGATGATGGAACTTTGATACAGTAATGTTAAGTAGAGAAAGTTGTTGCTTCATGGTAAGGAGAGAAAAATGTTGCTTTGTCTTATTGCAAGGAGAACAATAGGCATGAAGATACAAGATGGTTGCCAAGGAGGAATGAAGCGGCAAGGAAAATCAATATTCACCGTTATATGAATGGAAAGAACAAGTTTATCATACACTTATAAAATTAGACAGATTTACTTTAATTAACATGTGTATTTTTTTTCCGTGGCAACGCACGGGCATTCAACTAGTAATATTACTATTAAACGAGCTACTAACATTTTCTTTTTTAAACTCACACCGTGGGGTGCAGCCGGCACCATCAGATCATCTCGTCCAATGAAAACTAATACTAGTCCAGATTAATCTAATCCTATGTCTAGGTGTGATTAGCAATTACCGGAGCACTCCACCGAATATATGCCCTGCCAATATGTGTTCTAAGGAAAGCATAAAGTCTTCACCGATTTTGTGTGACGCCCCAAGCTCGCCTACCTTGCGGCCGTGATCCAAGAACGCATGCATCCTCTTCTTCGACGGGCACATGTGGCCGCCCAACAATGGATGCCCCCATCGCCATCGTGCTTCCCATCGTCTTCCCATGGCGTTGTTTAGGTTCTAGCCGATGGCCGCCTGGCACGCCCTGCCAAGTCCAACCCTGTCCCTGCATGTGCATGTCCCTCCTTCCTAACAATCATCTCTGTGTGCACATGTGGCGAGGCAGCCGCCAAGGTTTCCGTGACTGTGGCTCCTCCCTCTCAATCAGAGTCAACCACCGGCCACCGTTTATGTTCTCATCTTAGTTTCAGTTTACCCAATGGATCACAGAGGAGCGGCACCTCCCGCACAATCAGTTGTTGTTGAAATTTGGTGAGTTTTGGGCTGCTCGCCCATTAGGCAAATTCTGAAATTCTCTTTGGCGCACTTGTGCATGGCAGCATATGGCTGTACTAGTGGTGCTAAAGTTTAGTCCCACATTGTTAATGGAAGGGGAGTTGGACCACCTTATATAGTAGAGTGTTGCACCACTCACTAAGGTGTTACAAGAAGAGAAGCCCTCGTGCACTCCTCCTCTGACGCCGCCCGCCTCATCACGACGCGCGCGCGCCACGGGAATCTCGCCGAGCAGGCTGTTACCGACTCGGACATGGGTTGTGCCCCACGATCTCCATGACCAGCACTATATAAGCGTGTGTGTGGTAAACCTAATCGGTCATCAATCCACACACGCGCCTACCTCCAGAACCTTGTGCCACCGTCTTCGTCTTCATCTTCCCCATCCCGGTTTGTGGCGTGCACCGCAGATCGGGACAGTAGGCCTCTGGAACCCTGCCTCTCGAGAACCTGTACGGGTGAGGGGCGATCAGGTTTTTGGGGAGCGCTCAAGCGCGACTACTAGCAACCACGACGTCGTTCGTGTAGGGGTTCGTAGCATGGAAAACAAAAAATTTCTATCGCATACAAACAAACAAGCCAAGATCTATCTACTAGATTGTAGCAACGAGTCGATGGAATAACTTACCCTCGAAGATTCCAAAGTGTTTAACGAGAGCGGATTCTCGTGGGTGATATAGTCGTACTCTTTCTGATCTCAAGATCGTGTAGACGATCCTTCCGGCTAATTCGGCGGCGCTTCATGATCGGTCACACGTTGATTACTGACGAAGACCTTCCTATCCCTTGTTCCAAAGAAAATGGAGGTTGTAGCACTCTCCTCGCGATTCCGGCTGCGTGGTACCTGAAGTAGAGGGAAATCCGAGGCTTCGTTTTAAGCCGGAGCGAGTATGGTGGATTATGAGAGAGGGCTATTAGTGGTATAGATATTAGACACACCAATTAGAAGGCTCTAAACCGCAGGCTAAAGCAATTAGAAGCTCTAAACCAAAACGGCTCTAAACCGGAGATTAGAGGTAGAAACTTGTGTGTCTCAAGGAGGAGGCCTGCCCCTCCTTTTATAGGTGGAGGGGCTAGGCGCGCCAGGGAGGGAGGGAGTCCCTCCCCAACTCGGACTAGGGCTGGCCGCCGGCTTGGAGGAGGGGAACTCCTCCTCCAAGTTTGTTTCAACCTCCTCTTGCTTGTTTCCCACAGTTTCTGCTTCCACAGTTTCTGTTTAGCCGTTTGACTTTCAAACTGGGTTTGACTTTCAAGTTTTGGAACAGCAAGAACACTTAGTACATGATGCAATCATTCAATGACACATTCATGTACCCTCCCGAGTGCGGACAATCCGAACCTTCTAGAACATTCCCGATGAAAACACGGAATCATTCCCGAACTCAAATGGGACTTTCCTTATATGAATCTTATTCTCCGGACCATTCGGATCACCTCGTGATATCCGGATCCCATCCGAGACTCGAACAACATTCGGTCTCTTTCTCATAATACCATAACTACTCAAAACAACGTCGAATCCTTAAGTGTGTCTCCCTCATTCGTGAATTATGCGACATGATCGAGACACTTCTCGAACAATAACCAATAGAGGAATCTGGAAATTCATATGGCTCCCACATATTTCTCGATTACTTTGCGATCGAATGAACCACTTACATACGATACCAATTTCCCTTTGTCTCACGATAGTTTACTTATCCGAGGTTATGATCGTCGGTATCTCGCATACCTAGTTCAACCTCGTTATCGATAAGTAATCTTTTCTCGTTCCTGATATGTGATCCCTTGTGACCCAGGTCACATGCTTGCAAGCTAATTGGATGACATTCCACCGAGAGGGCCCAGAGTATATCTATCCGTCATATGGATGGACAAATCCCTCTTGATCCATGTGTTTCAACCAATACTTTCCGAACACTCAATGCCACCTTTATAGCCACCCGATTCGGTGTGGTGTTTGATGTCATCAAAGCATCCATCCGGTAAAGGTGATATGCATGATCTCATGGTCGAAGGAATTAGGTTACTATGTATCAGAAAGCATATAGCAATTGAACTATTGAAATGACTTGATCTTTATGCTACGCTTATCAATAGGAGTATGTCCACCATATCATTCTCCTAACGATATGATCTTGTTGTTGATAACATCTCAATGTTCATGATAGGGAAACCACAATCATTAATCAACCAACAAGCTAGTGAAGTATAGAGACTATACTAGGGACTTCAAATTAAGTTTACAAATCACACAAGTATTAATGTTTCCTTGTTAATACTATTATAGGATGAATGTAAACATTTATCATAAACACAAAGATATAATAATAACTATATTTATTATTGCCTCTAGGGCATATCTCCAACAGTTCGACGACGAGTTCCCGAACGACCACTTCTTCTTAGGCGTCAGCGACCTCTTCTACAACCTCAACATGAGCGACAACTCTGCTGCTGCTACCTCCGCGGCTACTGCCGCAACTGCATCGTATGTAATCTCAATCTCTCTCTTTTGGACTTTGCTAGAGTTTCTAGTTCTAACATTTGGCATAGATGTGATAGGTTTATCTTGTATAGATGTAATATGTTCATCTACTTTGTTGATATGCATATTGGTTTTACTACTATTTGTATGATCGTGCTTTATCAGTTTATTATTTGGATTAAATCATATGGATTATTGCTTATATTTTCAACAATCTAAAAACCTGATTATTGGCAACTGAATTCCACTGGTGTAGCCGCGGCTACTAGGCCGCCTCCTTTTAATGGCATGCACTATAAGAGATGGCGCAAGAGAGCAGTTCTATGGTTTGAAAACCTAAACTGCTATAGCGCCACTCTTGGCAAGTCCAAAGAAGAACTTTCTACTGAGCAGGAAGCGACCTTTAAGAAAGCCGGTACCATGTTTATGGCGTCTTTGTTCAGTGTTCTTGGGAACAATATTATTGACCCGTATATGTCATTTGATAATGGCAAGGATATGTGGGAAGCGCTCGAGGCCAAGTTTGGGGTCTCAGACGCTGACACTGAGTTGTATGTCACGGAGCAATTCTATGACTACAAGATGGTTGATGAAAGATGTTGGGTACGATATTTTATCTACTATCCTTTTAGTATGTCATTCTCCTGATTGGTGGATAGACACGAGTGATAATACACATTATGTTCTGATATTTTCATGATTTCCTCTTATCAGGTCTCAAGGACTTCTTCTGTACTAATGGAAACGTCTCACGTACTTTTGTTCATGGTGTTGGTACGGTAAATCTGAATTTTACTTTGGGGAAGTTCGTATAGCTTAAGAATGTGCAACACGTTCCTTCCATCAATAAGAATCTCGTCGGAGGATTGCTTTTATGTCGATATGGTTTTAAGTTGGTTTTTGAGTCCAATAAAGTTGTAATTTCTAAATATGTACATTTTTTTGGAAAGGGTTGTGAGTGCGGAGGTTTGTTCCGCTTGTCTTTGTCAGACCCATGTACTAAAGTTATTAATCATGTTTGCAATTATAATGGGTCCAACATTTGACATTCACGACCCTGTCATATTAACTTTTGTTGCATGAAGCGGCTAGCCACTATGAGTTTAATTCCGAAATTTAGCACTAATACGTCGTAAACGTATCTATAATTTTTGATGTTACATGGTTGTTTAGTATCCATTTTGCTATGTTTTGTCTACACTTTGAGGTATTTGTATACACTTTCTGGAACTAACCTATTGGCAAGATTCCACAGTGCCAGTTGCCTGTTTTCTACTATTTTTGGTTTCACAAAGCTAAAAAATGAATATTCTCGGAATTGGACGGGACAAAAGCCAAAGTTCATATTTTTCCCTGATCGATACAGAAAATCAAAGACGAGACGGAGGAGGACACCAGGATGGCCACACCCTTGGTTGGCGCGGGCCCACCCTAGGTGCGCCCACAAGGGGTGTGGGCCCCCTGGGCCTCCACCAACCTTGCCTCCTTCGCCTATAAGAAGCCTCCGACTTAGAAACCCTAGAGAATCGACCAGAAAGCCACGAAAACCTCCACAGTGCCACCGCCACCAAAGGAGAGATTCAGGGGATAGAAAGTCTCTTTTCTGGCACCCTGACGGTACGGGGAAGTGCCCCCGGATCCATCTCCATCGATCTCCACCACCATCTCCATCGTCGTTGTTGATTCCCATGATGAGGAGGGAGTAGTTCTTCCTCGAGGCTAAGGGCTCTACCGGTAGCTATGTGTTCATCTCTCTCTATGCGTGATCATATTGTGATCCTGGCATTTGTAATCAAGTAGATCTACTATGTTACTCAAGTGCTTTAATAGATCTCTGCTTTTCCCCACGTGTGTGAAAGTGACAGTGTGCACGCCGTGGTGACACTTAGGCTAGAGTTCATAAATATTTATCATGAGTATATTTGGATTTGGATGTCTCTATGAAATTGTGGTGTTTGTTGGAACCATATAGCGCTCAAGGTGACAGTGTGGGGTTATCTAGATGGGGAAGGCAGACTTTGCGGAGTGGTGTTATAGCCCTACCATGGATTATAGTGTCCAACCGGAGAGTAGTTCAGGGTAGTATCATGAAGAGAATATATTTATTGAGAGTGTTCACTAGTGAAAGTATGATCCCTAGGCCTTGTTTCTAAGCATTGAAACACCGTTTGCATCTAGATCTGTTGCATGTTTGCTTGCTTCCATCTTTATTTCAGTTTTCCTTTAGTATCTCCCACGTCAACAACAAGTCAGAAGCTCTTTTCTGGCACCGTTACCACTTGTATTTCACTATCTCTTCGTCGAACTAGTGCACCTATACATCTGACAAGTGTATTGGGTGTGTTGGGTACACAAGAGACTTCTTGTATCTTGATTGCAGGGTTTTTTGAGAGGGATACCTTTGACCACTTCCTCCCTGAGTTCGATAAATCTTGGGTAATCCACTTAAGGGAAACTTGCTGCAGTTCTACAAACCTTTGCACTTGGAGGCCCAAAAACTGTCTACAAGGATAGAAGTGCGTAGACATCAAGCTTTTTTCTGGCACCGTTGCCGAGGAGGTAAGGTAAAAGGTACTCACATCCTCCGGTGTGAGTGCTTGAAGTTATTTCCTTTAGATTCTGTAATTTTGTCTTTTTGTTTCTTGTTTTCACTAGTTAGGCTTAATGGAAAACAACAACAAAATTAGAGAGCTTTATAGTATTTATCTTGAGTTAGGACATGAAGTGTTTGAAGAGAAAATTAAAAAAACCTATGGAACTTTATTAGCATGCTAATAGCAATATTATTAGTATGAATTCTTTAGACACCATTATTGCTAATGCTATGGAAAAGTCTAAGCTTGGAAAGCTAGTTTTGATGAAAATGATCTTTTTAGTTCCCAGCTTTGGAAGATAGCTATTCTATTGCTTATGATGATACCAAACCTCCAATATATGATGATTACAATGATGAATATGATATTTTCAGTCCATCTACTATTGAGGAGAAAATTGATTGTGATTACAATATGCATCCTATATTTGATGATTATGGTGATGAGAATAATAATGATAGCTATTTTGTTTAATTTGCTCCCATTACAATTAATAAGAATGACTATGCTTATGTGGAGAGTAATAATTATTTTATGCATGTGGCTCATGATAAGAATGTTTTATGTGATAGTTATATTGTTAATTTTAATCATGATGCTAATGAAAGTTATTATGAGAGAGGGAAACATGGTTTTATGCATCTCAATTATATTAAGTTTCCCCTCTTTATGTTGAAAATTTTGAAGTTGCACTTGTTTTGCTTTCCTATGCTAGTTGCTTTGTGATTTCATGACTTGTTTCTTTACAAAATTCTTATGATAGGAAGTGGCTTAGACTTAAATGTGTTTTGAATTTGCTTCTTGATGCTCTCTTTTACTTCAATTCATATTTCTTATGTGAGCATCTTTTCAAAATATCATGCCTAACTTAAAGGCGTTAAAGAAAAGTACTTGTTGGGAGATAACCCAAGAGTTTTCTTGAGTCTTGGAAGTTATTACTTCAGTAATGACCTCTCCGTATCCTTTTTGTTTGATTTTTGTGCCAATAATGAACTCTAATGAGAGGAAAGTAAGATTTGGGGAGTTGTTGTCCCGAAACAGATTTTTGTGCTCCACCATAAAAATTCGTGAGGAATCTCTGTAAGTCGGATTGAGCTGATATTTTAGTGAAGGTTTTGCTGTTCTAAGCTAAACCCAAAGGTCTATTAACTTTTGAATGCACTAATGTTGCTAATGAAGATTGTGTGAAGTTTTGTATGAAGGAAAATTTTCAGGTGTAGAGAGAGAATGATGTAATGAGATGAAAAATGGACAAAATCTCAATCTTGGGGATGCCACCCCGTGTCACCCCAAGAAATATTCAAGAGGTACAAGCGTCAAAGCTTGGGGATGCCCAAGGCATCCCCTTATCCATCAATAAAAAGCTTAGGTCTTTCTAGACACTTCGTTTTTATTATTTCATGCATTGTTGTGTTGTTCTTGGAGCATCTTAGTTTTCGTTTGGTTTGCTTAGTTTGTTTAGTTTTCTTGAATAAAGTAGTTTGGACCCTGTTCTCGCTGTGTTGTTTCAAATAAGTTGATTGGTGTTGGAGAGGAGTAGAAAGTTCTTTCTTGAATAGTCCAAGAGGAGCTTGCTTTGACTGTGACTTAGACTTTAGCATGTCATGCTAGATGTTTTTTTGACCTTATGCTTAGTGATTATTGCTGTAGCATGACTTGTTCCAAACAATTGGGATTGCTTAGTGTGCCTTGAAGGAATCATGCGTTGTTTTAGCATACAAAAGCATAGTATTGTGGTATTCTCCTTTGATGCTTTGTTTGGGTTATGACTAGGACCAAGTCACCATAGCCTCTATGATCATTTAGTCCTTGACTTGTAGTATCACTTTATGCTTTGATTAGTAATGTTTTTTCGCTCTGCGTGATTATGGCCATTATTGCTCTTTTAGTTGGTCTCTCCCAGTCTTTTGCTAGCCTCCACTTGTATTGAGTAAGAACTCATGCATCCAACTCCCAAGAAACCAAGTTATTCCAAAGAGTCCACTAGAAATTCCTATGCATGGTGTGTTACACCATTCCAAGTATATTCTTGTCATCTACCTTCCAATTAAAAATTCTATTTGTTATGTGAAAGTTAGTGATTAAATCTCTCACAAACTTGATGTCACACTTTATATTTCTTGCCCCTAATAAACTTGAACCATTATGTCATCTATGTTGTATATTCTTGCACTTATACGTTGGAATTAGCAGAACCGTGTTGTCACGGGGAACGCTTTCAACATTGCACTTGTACTTTGTATACAGTTGATATCATGCTCTTTTGTCTATGGATGTCGTCGGTGTGAAATGAAAGGGGAGATTGTAAGTCCATGGAGTTATGTATGTGTGTTAGAGAAACGCCTGGGCCGCTAGCCTAATTCATGCCTAATCATGATGGAAACTTGCAGCATCACCATAGTGACATCTATGAAGCATTATTCTTATAAAAAAAGAGATTGAGAAAAATAAAAAAATATGAGAAAAGAGGAAAGAGAGAAAAAACACCATATTCCCATGATAAATAAGAAGAATGCTGAGATGCTCATTGTCTGCTTGAATTTTCATTTTGGTTATGGGATAGCTCATGTACCATGTGCAAGGGGTATCCCGTTGGCGGTTCTCTATGATACACATGTACTTACTATGACAAGAACTTGCAAGTAACTAAACTTGAGTAGCATGAGGAGCGGCCCTCGTATTCAAGGGACATGAGATTGCCAACTTATACCTCAAGCATATACTCCATAGTTTGTTCACTTTAACCTTAATCACTTTAAGATGCTTATGATAGGGGCAATGAGAGCTGAAATCTAACAAGTACCATAATTTTTGGAAGCTCCTTATGAAACTTGAAATCTCTGCTTCCCTTTGAAGGGCCTTTCTTCCTCCTTTATATTGAGTCTCCACCTTGTACCTTTAGGCACCCATTAAGAGAGCATAGTTGCCATTCTTAGTTCTGTGTGCATTGTCCCAAAACTTATTGATTGATGCATATTGTTGATATTACTTGTTCTTGTGCTATTTGTATCTAGTCACTCTTATTAACTTTCAAGGTGTCATATGCATCTATTTCCTACTCCATGAGGGACAAGCTGAATGCCACTATGCCATGTTTTCTGTATGTGAAACAAACAAACATTTTTTAATGCATGTTATTCATGATCTTTGTTTGTAGCCTTTCATGTTGCATGCATAGTTACTTTGTCTTACTATTAGAACTCCATATGTCATGCTCATGTTTAGAGTTCTTTGATCCCAGCTTTCAATGGTTGCAAATGGTTTGATCTTGATTGTGATGGTGCATGTCACCTCAAAAATTATTCTTTTTATCACTTACCTACTCGAGGACGAGCAGGAGTTAAGCTTGGGGATGCTTGATACGTCGTAAACGTATCTACAATTTTTGATGTTCCATGCTTGTTTAGTATCCACTTTGCTATGTTTTGTCTACACTTTGAGGTATTTTTATACACTTTCTAGAACTAACCTATTAACAAGATGTCACAGTGCTAGTTGCCTGTTTTCTGCTGTTTTTGGTTTCAGAAAGCTAAAAAATGAATATTCTCGGAATTGGACAGGACAAAAGCCAAAGTTCATATTTTTCCCTGAGCGATATAGAAAATCGAAGACAAGACGGAGGACACCAGGGTGGCCACACCCTAGGTGGGCGCGGCCCACCCTAGGTGCGCCCACAGGGGGTGTGGGCCCCTGGGCCTCCATCGACCTTGCCTCCATCGCCTATAAGAAGCCCCCGACTCAGGAACCCTAGAGAATCGACTAGAAAGCCACGAAAACCTCCACAACACCGCCGCCACTGAAGGGGAGATTCGGGGGACAGAAAGTCTCTATTCTGGCACCCTGCTAAGACGGGGAAGTGCCCCCGGAGCCATCTCCATCGATCTCCACCACCATATCCATCGCCGTTGTTGATTCCCATGATGAGGAGGGAGTAGTTCTTCCTCGAGGCTAAGGGCTCTACCGGTAGCTATGTGTTCATCTCTCTCTCTATGCGTGATCATATTGTGATCATGAGCTTTGTAATCAAGTAGATATACTTTGTTACTCAAGTGCTTTAATAGATCTCTGCTTTTCCCCACGTGTGTGAAAGTGACAGCGTGCACGCCGTGGTGGCACTTAGGCTAGAGTTCATAAATATTTATCATGAGTATATTTGGAGTTGGATGTCTCTATGAAATTGTGGTGTTTGTTGAAACCATCTAGCGCTCAAGGTGACAGTGTGGGGCTATCTAGATGGGGAAGACGGACTTTGAGGAGTGGTGTTATAGCCCTACCATGGATTAGAGTGTCCAACCAGAGAGTAGTTCAGGGTAGTATCATGAAGAGAATATATTTATTGAGAGTGTTCACTAGTGAAAGTATGATCCCTAGGCCTTGTTTCTAAGCATTGAAACACCGTTTGCATCTAGATCTGTTGCATGTTTGCTTGCTTCCATCTTTATTTCAGTTTACCTTTAGTCTCTCCCACGTCAACAACAAGTCAGAAGCTCTTTTCTGGCACCGTTACCACTTGTATTTCACTATCTCTTCGCCGAACTAGTGCACATATACACCTGACAAGTGTATTGGGTGTGTTGGGGAAACAAGATACTTCTTGTATCTTGATTGCAGGGTTTCTTGAGAGGGATACCTTTGACCACTTCCTCCCTGAGTTTGATAAACCTTGGTAATCCACTTAAGGGAAACTTGCTGCTGTTCTACAAACCTTTGCACTTGAAGGCCCAACAACTGTCTACAAGGATAGAAGTGCGTAGACATCAAGCAATTTTCTGGCGCCGTTGCCGAGGAGGTAAGGTAAAAGGTACTCACATCCTCTAGTGTGAGTGCTCGAAGTTATTTCCTTTAGATTCTGCAATTTTTTCTTTTTATTTCTTGTTTTCACTAGTTAGGCTTAATGGACACCAAAAAAAAATTTAGAGAGCTTTATAGTATTTATCTTGAGTTAGGACATGAAGTGTTTGAAGAGAAAATTTAAAAACATATGGAACTTTATTAGCATGCTAACAGCAATATTATTAGTATGAATTCTTTGGACACCATTATTGCTAATGCTATGGAAAAGTCTAAGCTTGGGAAAGCTAGTTTTGATGAAAATGATCTTTTTAGTTCCCCAGCTTTGGAAGATAGCTATTCTATTGCTTATGATGATACCAAACCTCCAATATATGATGATTACAATGATGAATATGATATTTTCAGTCCATCTACTATTGAGGAGAAAATTGATTGTGACTACAATATGCCTCCTATATTTGATGATTATGGTGATGAGAATAATAATGATAGCTATTTTGTTTAATTTGCTCCCATTATAATTAATAAGAATGACTATGCTTATGTGGAGAGTAATAATTATTTTATGCATGTGGCTCATGATAAGAATGTTTTATGTGATAGTTATATTGTTAATTTTAATCATGATGCTAATGAAAGTTATTATGAGAGAGGGAAACATGGTTTTATGCATCTCAATAATATTAAGTTTCCCCTCTTTATTATGAAAATTTTGAAGTTGCACTTGTTTTGCTTTCCTATGCTAGTTGCTTTGTGCTTTCATGACTTGTTTCTTTACAAAATTCTTATGCATAGGAAGTGGGTTAGACTTAAATGTGTTTTGAATTTGCTTCTTGATGCTCTCTTTTACTTCAATTCATATTTCATATGTGAGCATCTTTTCAAACTATCATGCCTAACTTAAAGGCGTTAAAGAAAAGTACTTGTTGGAAGATAACCCAAGAGTTTTCTTGAGTCTTGGAAATTATTACTTCAGTAATGACCTCTCCTTATCCTTTTTGTTTTCTTTTTGTGCCAATAATGACCTCTAATGAGAGGGAAGTAAGATTTGAGGAGTTGTTGTCCCGAAACAGATTTTTGTGCTCCACCGTAAAAATTCGTGAGGAAACTCTGTAAGTCGGATTGAGCTGATATTGTAAGAATAAATCCCCTAGTATGTTAGCTAACTTTCTTTAGTTCCATACTGTTTGATTTGAGGAACATAATATCTTCGAAAAAATCGGTTTCTACCTCTTGGTCTATTTTGTCAGATTTCTGCCATTATTTGCATTTGCTTCTTATTGATTCCTTTTTGGGTTATTTTTGGGAAATTGAGATTTTTGAGGGAATTGCTATAGTAGCTTGTGTTTTTAGTGAAGGTTTTGATGTTCTAAGCTAAAATCAAAGGTCTATTATCTTTTGAATGCACTAATGTTGCTAATGAAGATTGTGTGAAGTTTTGTATGAAGCAAAATTTTCAGGTGTAGAGAGAGAATGATGTAATGAGATGAAGAATGGAAAAAAGCTCAATCTTAGGGATGCCACCCGTGTCACCCCAAGAAATATTCAAGAGGTACAAGCGTCAAAGCTTGCTTCCATATTTATTTCAGTTTGCCTTAGTCTCTCCCACGTCAACAACAAGTCAGAAGCTATTTTCTGGCACCGTTACCACTTGTATTTCACTATTTCTTCGCCGAATTAGTGCACCTATACACCTGACAAGTGTATTGGGTGTGCTGGGGACATGAGAGACTTCTTGTATCTTGATTGCAGGGTTGCTTGAGAGGGATACCTTTGACCACTTCCTCCTGAGTTCGATAAACCTTGGTAATCCACTTAAGGGAAACATGTCGATTCTATAAACCTCTGCACTTGGAGGCCCAAAACTGCCTACAAGAATAGAAGTGCGTAGACATAAACCACTGTCAAAGGTTCTAAGTGCCAAGTTTGTGTGCAATAAAAGCAACCCCGTAAGTCTCATACGGCCGCGGAACCGAGAAACTTAGCACCACTAGAACTTATACATTCAGATCTTTGTGAGATGAATGGTGTGTTGAAAAAAGGTGGAAAAAGATACTTTATGGCATTGATTGATGACTCCACTATATACTGCTATGTTTATCTTTTGAAATATAAAGATGAAGCTTTGAACTACATCAAAATCTATAAAGCTGAGGTAGAAAACCAACCTGATCTTAAAATCAAGCGGCTAAGGTCGGATCGTGGTGGAGAGTACTTTTCAAACGAATTTGATTTATTCTATATGTAACATGGTATTATACATGAGAGGACGCCTCCCTACTCACTTCATTCAAATGGGGTGCCTGAAATAAAGAACCGCACTCTAACTGATTTGGTTAATGCCATGTTAGATACATCGGATCTTTCCAAGGAATGGTGGGGTGAGGTGCTAATGACCGCGTGTCATGTCCTAAACCATGTTCCCGTAAAGGATAAAACCATGACTCCATTTGAGGAATGGGAGAAGAAAAGGCTTAAACTCTCTTACTTACAAACTTGGGGTTGTTTGGCAAAATTCAATATTCCAATACCCAAGAAGCGAAAGCTTGGACCAAAAACCATTGATTGTGTTTTTCTGGGATATGCTTTTCATAGCATTGGCTATAGATTTTTTATAGTAAAATATGAGGTATCCGACATGCATGTTGGTACAATTATGGAGTCGAGATTCGACTTTATTTGAGGACATATTTCCTATGAAAGGTATGTCTAGCTCATCAAATCAGGAGATGTCTAGTTTGTCTAGTTAGGAATTTGCTATAATTCATGAACCCACTTTGCCGATAGAACACTCTGATGATCCTGTGGAGGATGACAATGAAGCTCCCAAAAGGAGCAAGAGACAAAGGACTGCAAAGTCATTTGGTGTTGATTTCATTGTGTACCTTGTGAATGATAATCCCACTTCTCTTTCAGAAGCCTATGCATCTCGAGATGCTGACTACTAGAAGGAAGCTGTCCGAAGCGAGATGGACTCCATATTAGCTAATGGTACTTGGAAAGTCACTGGTCATCCTTATGGGTGCAAACCTGTAGGATCTAAGTGGGTGTTCAAGAAAAAGCTTAGACCTAATGGTACTATTGAAAAGTATAAGACACGTCTTGTGGCCAAGGGTTATACCCAAAAAGAAGGTGAAAACTTCTTCGATACCTACTCACCTCTGGCCAGATTGACCACTATTCGAGTACTACTATGCTTGGCTGCCTCACATGGTCTTATCGTTCATCAAATGGACGTTAAGACAACTTTTCTAAATGGAGATCTAGATGAGGAAATTTATATGGAGCAGCCTGACGGATTTGTAGTAGATGGTCAAGAAGGAAAGGTGTGTAAGTTAGTGAAGTCTTTGTATGGTCTTAAGCAAGATCCTAAATAGTGGCACAAGAAGTTTGAAAGAACTTTAACTGCTGAAGGCTTTGTTTTAAATGAAGTTGTACTATCGCCATGGTGGGGGCGAGGGAGTTATTATGTGTCTCTATGTTGATGACATATTGATATTTGGGACCAACCTCACTGTTATCAAGGAGGTCAAAGAGTTCCTATCTCGCTGATTTGAGATGAAGTACTTGGGAGTGGCTGATGTAATATTAAACATCAAGATACTAAAGGATAAAAATGGTGGGATTACACTGCTTCAATCTCACTATGTGGAAAAGATATTGAGTCGCTTTGGCTATAGTGACTGCAAGTCTTCTCCAACGCCTTATGATCCAAGTGTGCTACTTCGAAAGAATCGAAGGATTGCTAAAGATCAATTGAGGTATTCTCAAATTATTGGCTCGCTCATGTATTTAGCCAGCGCTACTAGATCTGACATCTCCTTTGCTGTAAGCAAAATGAGTTGATTTGTGTCAAATCCTGGAGATGATCATTGGCACGCTCTTGAAAGAGTTTTGTGCTATTTAAAAGGCATTACGAGTTATGGTATTCACTATATTGGGTATCCACAGGTACTTGAGGGTTATAGTGATTCAAACTGGATATCTGATGCCAATGATATTAAGGCCACAAGTGGTTATTTGTTTACACTTGGTGGTGGAGCTGTTTCCTAGAAGTCTTGCAAGCATACCATTTTAATGAGGTCAACAATGGAAGCAGAACTCACAACATTAGATACAACCACTATTGAAGCAGAGTGGCTTCGTGAGCTCTCGATGGACTTACCTATGGTTGAAAAACCAATACCCTCCATCCTGATGAACTGTGATAATCAAACTATGATCGTAAAAGTAAATAGTTCTAACGATAATATGAAGTCATCAAGGCATGTGAAGAGGAGATTGAAATCTGTTAGGAAACTAAGAAACTCTGGAGTTATTGTATTGTATTATATCCAAACATCTAAAAACCTAGAAGATCCCTTCACAAAGGGTTTATCACGCAATGTGATAGATAATGCATCGAGGGAGATGGGTTTGAGACCCACACTATGATTTGATCCAGTGGCAACCCACTCTATGTGACCGGAGATCCCGTGAATTAGAGCTGGGAGACAAGATATTGGTCAGCTGAGAGGAGAGTATCCCCATATTATATTTACATATCCATAAAGATGTAATACTCTCTTAATCTGCATGGCAGGTTGATATTTATCTTAATGTGTTCCAAGTGGATTTTATAGGCAAAGACGTTGTCTTGCAGAACATCTCTTGAGGAACACACCTATATGAGTCTGACTGTCAAACGTCACGGTCCGTGAGAGTTGGGTTCTCTCTAATAAACTCATGAAAGGCCCTGAAGTATGACACATAAGCTCCAAACCGCGGGGAAGCCAATGGCAGCCCTCTACCGGTCTAGATTTTGTGTGAAACTAGCGGGCAGAAAACTTGTAGTTTAAGGAATAGTACACTATTCAAGTTGCTAGCTAGTGTAACGTGAAGTTTAACATGGAAGTTCAACTTAACAATCTCCACTATACACCATTATATAAAACAATGTTCTAGAATAAAAGTTATGTGATGTGCCAATGAGACTTTGTGGAGGATTGTTGGAATTTGGTGAGTTTTGGGCTCCTGGCCCATTAGATAAATTCTGAAATTCTCTTTGGCCCACTTGTGCATGACAGCATATGGCTGTGCAGTGGTGCTAAAGTTTAGTCCCACATTGCTAGTGGAAGGGGAGTTGGACCACCTTATATAGTAGAGTATTGCACCACTCACTAAGGTATGACAAAGAGAGAAGCCCTCGTGCACTCCTCCTCCGACACTGCCCGCCTCGCCATGCCACGCCTCGCCTCGTCACGACGCGCGCGCCGCGAATTGCGGGAATCTCACCGAGCCGAGCTTTATTTTGCTATTTGAGAAAATTAATTACGAGTCATTAACGGATGCGTTAATTAATTACAGTCATTTCAGTTTTTATGGATGTTGGGCTGTTACCGACTCGGACGTGGGCTGTGCCCCATGATCCGCCTCACCAGCACTATATAAGCATATGCGCTAAACCTAATCGGTCATTAATTCACACACACGCGCCTACCTCTAGAACCTTGCGCCGTTGTCTTCGTCTTCCCCATCCTAGCTTGCGGCATGCACCGCAGATCGGGATAGTAGGCCTTCGGAACCCGGCCTCTCGAGAACCTGTACGGGTGAGGGGCGATCGGGTTTTTGGGGAGTGCTCAAGCGCAACTACTGGCAACCATGATGTCGTTCGACAACGAGTTCCCGAACAATGACTTCTTTCCGGACGTTAGCGACCTCTTCCACAACCTCAATATGAGTGTCATTGTCTTGCTATCAAGGCATATCTGCCGCTGCAACCTTCTGCTGGCCATCGCAGAATCGCATCGTATGTGATCTTAATCTCTCTCTTTCGAATTTTGCTAGAGTTTCTAGTTCTAGCGTTTAGCATAGATGTGATAGGTTTATCTTGTATAGATGTAATATGTTCATCTATTTTGTTGATCTGCATATTTTGTTTTACTACTGTTTGTATGATCATGGTTTATCACTTTATTATTCGGATTAAATCATATGGAGTATTGCTTATATTTTCAACAATTGTTGCATAGTCCCTTACCAAACTGCTATTGAGGCTGAAGGAGGAGCAACCAAAGTAAACATGTCTTGTAGCTGGTCATGATCTCCATTCTGCAGCTGGGTTATCCTCCTTCCTTTTTGACCGAATGGTAGTGATTCATATGAAAAGATTGTGCTTTGTGTGTGTGTGGTTTCTTTGCAATAGCGGTGCTGATGTGACAAAAATTCGGATGCAGTCATGTAGAAATAGTTTTACCACCTCATGGACAAGATGCTTGGTGAGAAGCAATTCATGGACATAGAGGAGATGAAAGCCTAGGTACAAATCTCTCATGCCCAGCCAGAGGACCTTATCGATTTTTACCACCTCAAGAAGAGTAGAAGGGCAAAAAAACTTGCTTACAAATTGGTGCTTTTGCCTTGAAATGTTGTTACATTGTATATGCATGTGCATATAGTATGGATGTTGACAAAAACAAGTAGGAACTTCTCGAATATTGTTATATATGCATTATATTAGGATGCTTCACTAGTACAATATTGCTACTTAGGGACAGTGCTCTCTGATGGTTTCCCCAAGTACGCAAAACCCGTCTCTGTTTGTACCCCTCGGTCGATTGTTACAAGATGACCGTCTCTAATGGTCTTCAAAGCGGTTGTTTATAGTAGAAAACTCAAAAATGGACTCCTGGAAACCGAATAATAAAAACAAATGACTCAGTATATGATCTTAGGCGGTCTGAAAAATCAATCATCTCTAATACTCAGAGCGGTGAGCTAGCTATTATTACAAGCCACCTCAATTTAGTTGTGTGATACATGTAGTTACGGCACCCGGTCACGGGCAGCCCCCACGAGTGAACCTCAGATGGATGGTAATAAGAACCGCATCTAAAAGTGGTCAGGGAAGGCGGTTAGGGTTTTGCCCCGCCTCCTAGATCTACACTCCAGGCAAACTGAATTTGCGCATGTACTCCACGGGCAGTTCCAGAGGCAGAGTATGGATGAACTCCTGCCTACACGTTCTCCTTCCTCTCTATTCTTCTTTCTATTTGATTAATTTCTTTCACTAGATTTAGTCTAACAATACGCAATCGCTTGTTCATACATAGAGCTCAAGTTGCGCAGATTGTTCAAACGCTTCTCCAGATTTGTACAAATGAGATTTTCTTCCTCCTTTTCTCACTCTTTACTCTAAAAAATGGGGTTTTTTTAGTTTGTTCTAAATCTTTTATTTTTTAGTGCGCAGAACCAAGCCGTGGTGATGAAAATCTACTATGTATACAGTTAGCCAAGGCATAACCGCAGCCGTTCCAATAGGACTTCAGAGTCCTTCACCATCGTCCTGAACCAGCCTACCTTTCAGGAAGCTGTGATCAGTAATTTTATCCTCAATCTAGCTAAAAATTCCTTAACTATCAGTTAATTAGTATGCCTACGTATAAACTAAAATTATTGTACCGATGCTTGGTAGCTAGCTAGGAATTTGAGTTTTTGTTGTTTGAGAAATTAGAAACATCAATGGGCATATCTTGGAAAGTTTCCTTCAGATTTTAGGAGCGATAAGCCATATATGCATCTCTATTTCCTTCGAAATTTGTTAGAGAAATATCAATCAATTGTTTTATGTTTCTGCCATATATGCATCTCTGTTTGGATCTGATATAAGTCATTCATGAGTACATGCTTTTATGTTTTATATAGGTTGTAGTGAATCTTACTATTGTTATATGTATCATTGTACCATGTGTATGTTACATAATACATTTTTGTTTTTCCTACTATTATATATATTTGATTAGTAGTTTTCTGATTATTTTATGAGTACTACTTTCTTAGTTGGTAGTAAATTCCTGCTACTGTTGTATGAATGATCAATATCACATATTTATTTGTTTTTTTCTCAGAATGTTCCTGACCCAATTGCTGAAGAAGGACAAGAAGTTTGAATGGACAGACAAATGTGAAGCGAGTTTTCAAGAACTCAAGAGAAGATTGATTTCATCTCCAATCTTGATCATGCCGGATATCACGAAGCCCTTTGACGTGTATTATGACGCATCCAAGATCGGTCTCGGATGTGTACTAATGCAAGAAGGAAAATTTATATCTTATCTATCCCGACAACTGAAGCAGCATGAACAAAACTATCCAACCCATGACCTCGAACTCGCAGCCGTAGTTCTAGCCCTGAAGACATGGAGGCATTACTTGATGGGAAACTGTTGTGAGATTTATTCGGATCACAAGAGCCTGAAGTATATATTCACTCAAAAGGAGCTGAATATGAGACAGAGAAGATGGATTGAGCTAATCAAGGATTACGACCTGGACATTCACTATCACCCCAGTAAAGCCAACGTGGTAGCAGATGCCGTTAGCAGATTGCCATGCCGCTTGAACTCCATGATTTTGAAGGAGCAACCAAGTTTGCACAAGGAGATGGAAGATTTCCGAATGGAATTAGTGAGTAAATGATTTTTGGCTAGCATAAAACTTCAACCCACTTTGATCGGTTAGATCAAAGAGGCGCAGAAAAGAAACGCTAGTATCGACGGAATCAAGCGTCATATCGATACAGGCAAAGTACCCGGATTCACCGAAGACGAAGAAGGAGTTCTATGGTACAAAGGACGCCTTTGTGTACCAGCAGATTCAGAGTTGAAAGAAGTCATTCTGAAGGAAGCTCATGATACTCTTTATTCTATCCACCCCGGAGGAACAAAGATGCATCAGGATTTGAAAGAACAATTTTGGTGGCATAAGATGAAGAGAGAAATCGGAAGCTATATCGCCAAGTGTGATATATGTCAGCGAGTCAAGGCGGGACATCAAAGACCCGCAGGATTGTTGCAACCCCTGCAAATTCCGAAATGGAAATGGGATTCCGTTGGAATGGACTTTATCACCGGATTGCCTACTTCTAGTAGGGGAAATGACTCTATCTAGGTCATAGTTGACAGATTGTCCAAAGTCGCTCATTTCTTACCAGTTAAGACCACATATCAGAGTTCGAAGCTAGCGGAGTTATACATCGCTAGAATCGTCAGTTTGCACGGAGTCCCCAAGAACATCGTATCCGATCGAGGAACTCAGTTTACCTCGAGATTTTGTAAGAAAGTCGAAGAAGGTTTAGGAACCCGACTAGATTTTAGCACAACTTATCACCCCCAGACCGACGGACAAACGGAGCGAGTAAATCAGATACTCGAAGATATGTTGAGAGCATGTGTGTTAGAGTATGGATCAAAATGGGAAGACTTTATGCCTTTCGCAGAATTTTCGTACAACAACAGTTATCAATCTAGTTTGCAAATGGCCCCATTTGAATTCATGTATGGGAGGAAGTGCTGCACCCCTTTGAACTGGTCGGAAGTAGGAGAGAGTCAGATTTTTGGACCCGACATCCTACGAGAAGTAGAAGATAAAGTTCACAAGATTCGTGAGCACCTCAAGACCGCCCAGTCAAGGCAGAAGAGTTACGCCGACAAGAGACGTCGAGACCTCCCCTTCAACATCGGAGATTTTGTGTACCTAAAAGTGTCGCCATTGAAAGTAATGCAGCGTTATCAACTGAAAGGAAAGTTAGCCCCTAGATATATCGGACCCTTCAAGATTCTGAACCGTCGAGGAGAAGTGTCGTATCAATTGGAACTGCCGGAGGAAATGTCAGCCGTGCACAACGTGTTCCATATCTCGTTACTTCGCAAGTGCCTCGTAGTTCCGGAGAAGACTGAAGTTTTCAAGAACATTGATCATCGGACCATAGAGATCAACGATGACCTGACCTATCCTGAAGTACCCATCCGTATTCTGGAAGAAGCTTTCAGAACCACCAGGACCCGAAGCATCAAGTTTCTCAAGATCCAGTGGAGCAACGACACTAAAGAGGAAGCTACCTGGGAGCGCGAAGATCACATCAGGACGGATTTTCCCGATCTCTTCAAATCCTAGGTAATATTTTTCGTCCTTTCTCAAATCTCGGGACGAGATTTTGTTTAAGGGGGGAAGGTTTGTAACATCCCAAAAATATTAAACATGGATCATCAAACTCTAATCATTAAAGTTAGGGTTAACAAAAACTTTCTTATCTAAAAATATGAAAGCATTCATATGTATGTGTATTTGAAAATTGGATTCTTTTGAATTGCCATGATTGTGTGTTTCTGTGCTTGTAAATGGATTCTTAGGTGAAATGAACATCATCTAAACAATCCCCAAACTTTTCCCAAAGACAAACAACTCAAAATAAATAAACTAAGTGAATGGTCATTTTGGCCAAATTAACTATCATGCCTACTTTGGCTATCCCTAGCATTCAAAACTTAACAGAAAAATTTGTGGATCTTTGCACCCCTTGTTAGTACACATAATGAGGTACCAAGGCCAACTTTGTGATCTTCTAGAAACATTCAAATGCTAGGTTCAAATGACAGTTTAAAATTGAATCTTTCTCATAGGAGAAGATCCCACTATTTCAAAACCCACTCAAACCAGCTCAATTTTCAAAACCCAAGCATCCACAGAATCCTCAATACATGCCTAAAACACCCACCAAAACTCTTTTCAAATTCAAAAGAAAGTTTCTTGCGGCCATTTCATCAAACACCTTGCAGATTCAAATCAAACAAATCCTAAACACTATAGTGTGCAGTGATTTTGGCCTAACTTGTTCCCTCTCTGGTTGCAAATATCCCTTAGTAGATCATCTAGCCTCTTTAACAATCTTTAGCACCACTGTGAGCAAGCCTAGCCATCAATGCCAAGCATGCCGAGAGCACCATTGTCACCCCATTGTCGCCAGCGAGCTAGAGGCCGCACTAGCCTCGCCAACCTTGTCTGGGACATGCAGCACCGTCCACCGCCACTCCCTGTCCCAGCCCCGAGCAATGCCAGCCCCTGGACCACACGCCCAGGCCATGCCAAACCTATCTGCAAACATGCCGAGAGCGCACCCGTGCGCCATGCTCGACCAACACCCACAGACCGCACGCCGCCCTCGCCGCTTGTAGAGATGATCACTAGCACCCCGCCAGACATGCCCGTTCGCCGCTGTGCGGACCACGCGCGCCGTGCGCCATCAAAACCTCCGTCGGACCCGCCTAGAGCGTCGAAGCGTTCCGACCGATCAGCACCGCCCCACGCCTCGCCACCATGCCGCTGAGCTTCGCCAGGGAGCACAACACCGCCCCCTACCGTCGCCCATGCCAGTAGCCCTCTGTGCCGTCGACCACGATGAGCTCAGCTCGCGCCCGTCGGTCCCCTCTTGCCACTATAAATAGAGGCCTCCACCGCTCGAATTCGCCAAACCATCTCACTCCCTACCTCTCACTGATACTTACCACTTCTTCCTGGAGCAAGGCGAGCAGCGCATCGCCGGAATTTGGCCGGAGCCCGCCGCTGCTGGAGAAGAAGGGAGCCTTCAATTGGAGCCGCCCCAGGAGGAGCTGCCGGTACCAGGAGAACCGCCGTCGTCGATTTCATCGTTCGCCCCCGTCGCCGACCCTCGCCCGAGACCCAGTGAGCCTCCCACGACCCCCACCTGCCATGTTAGGGTTCTGTCTCGCCGGCGCTGCCCGACGTGGACGATGAACCAAAGACGTTAGATTAGAACTAGATCCCACGGTCCACGTTGCCCCGTACCGCTTCGCACCTCCCCGTCTCACTGACGCATGGGGACATCCACTTAACCAGCCCGCGTAAGCGCTGTGCGTAGTGGGCCGTCCCATTATCGTCTCCCGCGCGACCCATCCGTTTGAATTTAGTTTTTTCTATTTATTTCAAACACAGTTCTGTACCTAGTTTCAAAAATCAACCCAGCTCGATTCACTAAACCAAATTGCATGAAACCAATTTTGTTAGAAAGGTACTGAAAAGCTTAATCCAAGCCCGTTGGATTCAAATCATTTGGATCTATAGATCAACCTTGGTAAAAATTACAAGGCAGAAGCTTTTCTGCATTCAAACATTTTTCAAATTTCAACCATAAGAGCTTTTGAGTTGATTCCAACTCTCAAAAATCACATTTGATCATACCTTTCAGATTATATAAAAACATATGGGTTTCACTACAGGAATAATGTTCAAGTAATAAAAGAATGCCACATAGGCATTTCTAGTCACTTTATTTATTTAAAATAAAAAGGTTAAACCTTATTAAATTATGACACCACTTTAAATCACATTCCCATATACTGAAATGTGTGGTGATGACATGTGTCAACATGATCCCATGTTTGGTTTGGAGAAGATTAAATCTTAAGTAATTTTTTAATGAGTAGAAATTACTTTTCTTAAATTAAAATGAATAAGACAAATGCTTTAATCTTGTAATGATAGGTGATGATGCTAGATCATCTATAGTACACCCTTGTGTGATGATTGAAACTAGTTAAGTATTGTTTGGTGATTGTGTACCTCGTATTTATTTATAGACACTAGTACCGACCAAGGATACAAGGAGGAAGGAGGATACTACGAGGAAGAAGCCGAGGAGAACTTCAACCACTACTCTGCTCAAGGCAAGATTATACTGATACTTATGCAAGCCCATACGTGAAACCTTGCAAGCTAACACCTGCAAGCTACCCTATCTATGCAAAGCTATTAACTCAGCAATCTTACCATTTGTTCCACCATCCTAGCTTTTACTTGCAAGCCTTAAGTTTTGTTTCTCTATCAAAGCTCTCTCTCTTAGAGTTTACCTAGTGTTTTGTAGATACTAGAAAGATAATATAAGGTTGCATAAAGAGCATTAAATTTGGCCTAAGTTAGATAATATGGATATCATCCTAAGGCATGAGATTGAACTTAATTAATCTCCCCTTGTTTACCACCCCTCATTAGTATTTACCAACACTTGTAGATGCTAGTGCTAAGCATAAAACTTGATCAACTTTAGATGAGAATACTTGGTGAAAATGGTTATGAAAACCTTAGAATGATGAGTCATTCTACTAAAATGTTTTCACATGTGTTCTCAAAAACCAGATGATTTTGAGGATGAAAATGTTGAGGCATGAGCCTTAGCCCTTGATAAAACTGATGGTTGTCTGGATGCGATACCATTCCAATTTTACCATACAACCACAATACCCGAAAATTGGGTAGGGCTCGACTGGAAACTTATATACCTTAGTATGGGTTCCCATGCCAAGGTCCGAAATGAGGCTACCTTGTGAAGATTGTCCACATGCAGCACCAAGATGACAGTTGGTCATGGTTGGGAGGCCAAACTCACAGGAGAGGTGCCTATACTAAGGCGTGTAATTGAAAGGTTAGGATTGATTATCCGCATACTGAGTATGGTGAATTCAGGATTTGTTCCTGACGGATGTATCGAATGTTGTGGTGAAAGTGTACAATCTCTGCAGTGTGTCAAGCTATTCGAATAGCCGCGTACGTGGTTATGGACAGTTGGAGTGGCCATACTGTTCCCCCATCAGATGTTTTCAAAATGACTTGTGAAATGAGTTGAGACTTTGAGTTGACCACAACAGGGTTGTGATATGAAATTCAAGTTCCCACTTAGGTGTTATAAAACTTCAACTAGCTTTCTTTGCTTCTGAACTTAGTAGTGGTAAATCTGGCTTTTTGCAAAACAACCCTAGAGCTTAGTGTCCTACTACAAAACCCCCCCTTAACTGTTAGTATTAGTTTGCAAGTACTTAAAGAGTACTCATGGCTTTGTCCCTGGCTATTCCCGTGGCTAGACTATGAAGAGGAGTATCCGGATGATGGACCGCAGGAAGGTTACGACAACTAGGATCATCTCCCATCGTCAGCATTGCCTGTGACCCCGAAGATGGAGCTTCTCCTACGCTATCATTACTATTAAGTTATTCCGCTGCTTGAGTTGTATTAAGAACTGGATCATGAGATCCTTATTTGTGTAAGACATTATGTATGGTTTGTAATGGATGATGTACTGTGATATCCAAATCTGTTATGTCTCGCAAAAATGGTAATCCTGGGATTGCGATGTATGGCATAACATGCATCTGGGATTAAAAACCCTGGTGTTGACACTTGGGAGCTAACCTAATTTCACATATTAGGGAGTGCCTCTATGACCAGTTTCTTGGAGATGCCGGAGGACTGGGCTCCAGCGGCATCTCCCTGAAACTGGCCGTAGTGGTGTCCCTGCTCTCGAAAACCATCGATCTTGGATATGCCTCAAACTGGCTGGAGGAGTGGACTATTTATAGTACAAGCAACTCGGCATAGTGTCGACATTCATGACATAATGTCGACACTCACCCCTATTATTAGCGCTCACTCGTGTTTTGTCCCGGTTGCTATCTCCAACCGGGACTAAAGGTTCATCCAACCGGGACTAAAGGTTCAACCCTTGGAAAGTACATATAGTCAAAGATGGTAACCGTGCCAAAAAGTACAACTGATCTTCAACAGTGTTGTTATTCATGAGATGCTTCTGCAACCAACTGCCTAAAGTGTCCTCGTGTTCCACTTTAATCGAGGAGTCAGGCATTCCCTGGTTTTCCGAGCGTACAATAATCTTGTGTTTCTCGATATACGGAGCCACCAAGGTGGAATTGTGTAGAACCGTGTAGTGTGCTTTATTGAAAGAATCTCTGTCCATACATACCATTGTTTTCCTTCCTAGTGTGCCTTTTCCAGTCAGCCTCCCCTCATACCGAGATTCAGGAACACCAATAAGCTTAAGGTCAGGAAGTAAGTCAACACAAAACTCAATGACCTCCTCTGTTCCATATCCCTTAGAGATGTTTCCTTCTGGCCTAGCACGGTTATGAACATATTTCTTTAAGACTCCCATGAACCTTTCGAAGGGGAACATATTGTGTAGAAACACAGGACCGAGAATTCTAATCTCTTCGACTAGGTGAACTAGGAGGTGTGTCATAATATTGAAGAAAGATGGAGGGTACAACAACTCGAAGCTGACCAGACATTGGACCACATCAATCTGTAACCCTAATAGACTTTCTAGATCGATAACCTTCTGAGAAATTGCATTGAGGAATGCACATACCTTCACAATGGCCAGCCGAACATTTTCCGGTAGAATCCCTCTCAATGCAACCGGAAGCAATTGCGTCATAAGCACGTGGCAGTCATGGGACTTTAGGTTTTGGAATTTTTTATCTTTCATATTTACTATTCCCTTTATGTTAGACGAGAAGCCAGACGGGACCTTGATACTAAAAAGGACTTCAAAAAAGATTTCCTTCTCTTCCTTGGTAAGAGCGTAGCTGGCAGGCCCTTGAATCTGCCCTGGATGCTTGCCATCTCGTCCTTTATGATGGTGTTGGTCTTCCCGTGCTTCCGGTGTATCTTTTGACTTCCCATACAAGCCCAAGAATCCTAGAATATTCATGCAAATATTCTTCGTCAGGTGCATCACGTCGATTGCAGAGCAGACCTCATGGACTTCCCACTAGGGTAGCTCCCAAAATATAGATTTCTTCTTACACATGGGTGCACGTCCATCGGCGGATTTTGGAACAGGTTGTCCGCCGGGACCCTTTCCAAATATTACATTTAAATCATTGACTATACCAAATACATCAGCACCAGTATGGAGGGCAGGCTTCTTCCAGTGATCTGCCTCGCCATAGAAATGCTTGCCTTTTTTCCTTAAGGGGTGTCTGGGTGGAAGAAAACGATGATTGTACGGGTACACATTCTTCCTAGACTTATCCATATATATACTTTCAGTCTCATCTAAATAGTGTGTGCATGCATTATATCCCTTGTTCGTCTATCCTGAGATGTTACTAAGAGCAAGACAATCATTGATGGTTACGAACAGCAACGATCGTAGGTCGAATGGCTCCTGTTTGTGCTCATCCCACACACGTAAACCTGGTTCGGCCCACAACTGTAAAAGTTCATCAACTAATGGCCTTATGTACACATCAATGTCGTTGCCGGGTTGCTTCAGGCCTTGGATGAGCACTGGCATCATAATGAACTTCTGCTTCATGGACAACCAAGGAGGAAGGTTGTAGATACATAGAGTGATGTGCCAGGTGCTGTGACTGTAGATTTGCTCCCCAAAAGGATTCAGGCCATCTGTACTTGGACCAAACCATAAGTTTCTTGCTTCACCAACAAAGTCCGGAAAGTCTCTCTCGATTTTTCTCCACTGTCGAACATCAGCGGGGTGCCTCAACATCCCGTCTTTCTTATGTTCTTCCATGTGCCATCGCAACAACTTGGCATGATCTTTGTTTCTGAACAAGCGTTTCAATCATGGTATTATAGGAGCATACCACATCACCTTGGCAGAACCTCTTCTGGTGGCTCGCCATCAACATCACCGGGTCATCTTTTACGATCTTATACCGCAATGCAAAGGTATATCGGGCATTTATCCAAATTCTCATACTTCTCACCGCGGTAGAGGATGCGTCATTAGGGCACACATGTATCTTACGCACATCTAATCCTAGAGGCGGACGAGCTTCTTGCTTCGTATGTCTTGGCGAGCAATTTGTTATTTCTTGAAGCAACCTCTTCATGAGTACCAAGAACTTTTCAAATCCCGAGTCACACCGCCTCTTCCTTCCACTTCAAGAATTACAAGTGTGCTACCCACTTCTTCCGCCATATTCACAAGTTGGGTACAACAATTTGTTGTGGTCTGTAACATCTGCTCAAATGCAACTTCTCCTTTTACGTGTCGCAGCCTCGCTTTGCATCGTAAATGACCACCAAGATCATCAATGGCCGTTCTGTTCTTCACCTCCTTCTTCTTCATTGTCTTCCATTGCGGTATAGCGTATTCAGGGAACATAGATCGGTAGTTGTCATCATCGTTCTCTTCTTCATCGCCATCTTCCATCACAACCCCTCTTTCTCCGTGTTTGGTCCAAACATTATAGTCGGACATAAAACCATACCGAAGCAGGTGGCTCTGAATGACTCTTGCGGAAGTGTGAGCCTTCTCATTCCTACAGTCAACACATGGACAACACATAAAACCATCCCATCACTTGTTCTCCTCGGCCATAACTCGAAAAGAACGCACTCCTTCTCTAAAAGCGGCAGAGCGTCGGTCACCGTACATCCATGGATGGATCATCTGTATCATACAAATATATGTCAAACACAATCACTATGCTAAAATTAGTACCGCACGACGGTCTTAACGAGAAAATAGTTGCTAACCTTTTATAACACTTGGAAACAAAGATGAGAAAACTTAAGTGTGGCTCGGGCACCTCATATCATGTCTGTCTTGTGTGACCTAAACTTGCATCGCTCTAATGGACATTTCACCGAACACCTCTAGTGCATGTGTATGAACAAGAAAAAAACTAGCACAACAACACTCTCCCACTAGGAAAAAACAGTTGAGAGGGGAGGGCGTGCATATATATAGGTTAGAACACTAGTCGGTTGGATATCTGAACCGGGACTAAAGGGGGTGCCCCAGTAGCAGGGCCCTTTAATCCCGGTTTGAGCCTCAGACCGGGACTAATGGGGTCTAACGGGCCGGGACATATGGTTCTGGGTGGCTCGGGCTATCCGGCCAGGGCCATTAGTCCCGGATCCAGCCACAGCCGGGACTAATGGCCTGGACGAAAGGCCTGTTTTCTACTAGTGCTTGGTCAAGAAGAAAAAAGATGACCCAAACGTGGCAGTGGTATGGCGCATGTGTATTGATTATACGAACCTAAATAAGGCGTGTCCAAAAGATCCATTTCCCTTGCCTCAGATCGATCAGGTCATAGATTCTTCTGCTGGGTGTGAGTTGTTGTCATTTGTGGATGCGTATTCAGGATTCCATCAGATACCACTGAACCCAAATGATCAAATAAAGACAGCTTTTATCACCCGTACGGGGCTTATTGCTATCATACCATGCCATTCGGATTGAGAAATGCAGGCGCAACATTTCAAAGATGCATGCAAAAATTCTTGCAAGATCAATTGGACAAAAATGTTCAAGTATACGTCGATGACGTGGTAATAAAAACCAAACAAAGTCATACTCTAATTGAGGACTTGCGTCAAACATTTGCAAACTTAAGAAGATTCTGGATGAAGCTTAACCCGTAAAATGTACATTTGGTGTCCCGGCTGGCAAGTTACTCGGATTCCTTGTATCTAGCCGAGGAATCAAAGCCAACTCGACAAAGATCAGGGCCATCGAAAGAATGGAATTGCCAAAAACCCTCAATGATGTCCAGAAGTTTTACTGGATGCCTGGCCTCGTTGAGCAGGTTTGTTAGTCGTGTAGGCGAAAAAGCCCTACCACTATATCAACTGATGAAGAAATCAGACAAATTCACATGGACACAGCAAGCTGATAGCGCTTTCCATGAACTAAAGAAAATGTTGGCAACAACACCGATATTAGCATCACCATTATCCAAGGAGCCAATGTTGCTCTATGTCGCCGCAACCCACAGAGTTGTAAGTGCAGTAATAGTGGTTGAACGTGAAGAAGGGGGCAAATCAGTCCAAAGACCGGTATATTACTTGAGCGAAGTGCTCTCTGTCTCAAAACAGAATTACCCGCATTATCAGAAGATGACATATGGGGTATATATGGCAGCAAAGAAGCTGAAACATTATTTTGAAGAACACCCAATCCGGGTAATATGTGAGGCACCAATCTCGGACATATTGGGCAGCAAATATGCCAGCGGCCGAGTCGCCAAATGGGCCATCGAACTGGCACCATATACTCTACAATATGATAGGAGAGATGCACTAAAATCTCAAGCTGTTGCAGATTTCTTTGTAGAATGCATGGAAATGCAGTATGAACCACCATTGCGAGATCCGAATTACTGGAAAATGCATTTTGACGGGTCCAAGACGAAAATGGGTCTGGGCGCCGGGATAGTGCTCACATCTCCAAAGAGGGATCAACTGAGGTACGTGTTGCAGATTCATTTTGCTACGTCTAACAACATTGCCGAGTACGAAGCACTTGTCCATGGCATTAAAGTAGCCAAGGAAATTGGTATCAAAAGGATCATGTGTTTTGGTGATTCGGATTTTGTGATTCAGCAAGTGTCTGGACATTGGGATGCACTGGACGCAAAACATGGCATTATATCGTTTCCACGTGCAACAGATTTCGGGATATTTTGATGGTTGTGAATTCCATCACATTCCTAGAGCAGAAAACAAGGCAGCAGATGTACTATCCAAACTAGGATCATCTCGGCAAGCAATACCACCAGGGGTAGCGCTGGAGCATCTCAGAAAGCCATCGATCAAGCCGTCACCAGAGTCCGAATCAATTAGGGTCATCCCGACAAGTCAGGAGTCAGATGTGGTACGAATGGACATCGACTCAGGGGTAGGTTCGAGTCACTCGGGGACTGATCCGTTCAATTCAGGGATCGCCGAATCACACTCGGGGACTCCTCAGGTCATGTCGGCAGAGCATATGTCGGCGGAACCAATGGATATTGATATTGAAGCAGACCCGGAGCCACTAATACCAACGTGGGCACAACCAATGTTCAACTATTTGAAAGATGGGACCTTGCCGAGTGATGAAACGTTGGCAAGGCAAACATCACGAAGAGAAAAAGCCTACACCATAATCAACAAGGAACTATACAAGCGAAGTGTGACAAGTGTACTGCAACGTTGTATTAGCCCATAGGAAGGCCAAGAGATCTTACTGGATATTCATCAAGGAGAATGCGGGCACCATGCGTCATCAAGAGCATTGGTGGACAAGGCATTACGACATGGATTCTACTGGCCAAGCGCATTGACACAAGCGCAGGAGTTAGTCGGAAGATGCAGTGGTTGTCAACATTATGCATCGAAGTCGCATTTACCAGCATCTGAATTAAAGACTATACCAATTACTTGGCCTTCTGCAGTGTGGTTCCTAGATATGGTAGGACCATTCAAACCAGCAAGGGGAGGCATGACTCATATCTTGGTCATGATCGATAAGTTCACCAAGTGGATAGAAGTGAAACCAATCAAAAAATTAGACGGTAAAGCAGTTGTCACATTCTTAAGGATATAATCCTCAGATAATCCTCAAAAAATTAGACGGTAAAGCAGCCTAGTGTGATCACTGATAATGGCACGAACTTTGCCGAAGGAGATTTTGCTCGCTTCTGTGGGAAACACCGAATAAGACTCGATGTAGCATCAGTCGCCCATCCAGAATCAAATGGACAAGTTGAACGGGCTAATGGCTTAGTTCTGTCAGGGATAAAACCCCGCTTAATGGAACCACTCCAGAGATCACCCGGTTGTTGGATAGAGGAACTACCCTCAGTACTATGGAGCCTAAGAACAACTCCGAATTGGTCAACTGGCTATACGCCATTTTTCCTCGTGTATGGGGCTAAAGCAGTTTTGCCTGCCGACATAGAATATGACTCGCCAAGGATAAGTCAATACTCGGAAGCCGAGGTAAAAGAGGCTCAAGAAGATGGAGTAGACTTACTCGAAGAGTCAAGGGAACTGGCATTATCCAGATCTGCTATATATCAACAAAATCTCCGACGCTACCATAGCCAGAAAGTGCAACCTCGTGTTTTTCGAGAAGGGGATATGGTGCTCAAGATGGTGTAGCGCACAGCAGGAATGCATAAATTATCACTTCCATGGGAAGGTCCATTCATTGTAAGCAAAGCATTGCACAATGATTCCTATTATCTCATAGACGCTCGTGAAGCTCAAAAGAACAAGGCGGACATGTCAGGAGATGAGACCAAAAGGCCATGGAATGTGGCACTACTTCGTCACTTCTATACTTAGGAGAAGCAATGCATGTATCACTCGAAATCTCATATGTCGGACGTGTGTGACGGCTATGTGCTGATAATAAAATGGTATGATTCAAAAAACTGACTTAGGGACTACCCCTTAAATTTTCCATCTCAATTATTTTATGTCGGATGGCGTGATACCCGAAATTTATCTCGTAACAAGTAGTGTTTACTCGGAAGAAATCAACTCTTCGACTATGCTGTTGTCCGAAAACACGGCTTCATGGCAAGCAAGAGAAAAGGATGTAAGACGGGTAAACACGAACGCCGGATAAGTACAAAGGAGAAACGCGAGTCGGCTTTAGTTTTTTTCCTAACTCTCTACAAGTCGCGTTATACTACGTGTCGAGTAATCTCGGCCAAGTGATCCAAGTTTCATACCCACTAACTATATCCTTAGTACTTTGAGACTCTAATGTCGAACACAAAAAAAGGTAGACAGGGGCCAAAGTCAAGGAAAGGTGACACAGCAAAATGAAACTCGGGGACTTGCCTTTGAATGATTCACACTTAGAACATAATGCAAATATATAAAGCCCATTAACAGGCACAAAATCAAACTTAAAAGTGCAATGTATGTTACATATGTACCCGGCATACCGGGGATCTGATCAAAGTTCGAGCGTTTGTTAGCCTAAGAAGCAGAAGAACTCGGAGGAGCACTCTCGGAGCCAGGAGCATTGCTTGGAGCATCAGCCGGGTGAGGGGCATCTGAGGCCGGGTCATCCGGATCATCTGACTCGGTTGCCTTGCTGTCGCCACCCTCTTCATCAACAACTTCGACGGGCGGGTCACCAAGATCAAGGAAGCTAGGCCCGTCGCACCAAGCGTGCACCATGGTGTACTCGATCATGGCATAAGCTTGCTCCTGGCGCTTCTTGATCAGCTCCGGATCGGTCAACCATTTTCCATCCCCCCTTATGCGAGCGAGAACATCAAGGTTGATGTCCTCGTACCATGAAATCACGAAGGAGAGAGCCTTGCCCGCTGCAGCTCGGCCGACCGACTCACACCATTGATCCAGCCGGTCTTCAGTAAGGCGCAATCTATCAGCAAGGGGGTCAATGAGATTGGGTGCATCTTCATCCGGCCAGAGCATGCGAAAGGCATGGATATCCGACTTGAGCAGATCCACACCACAAGACCTGAGGGTCTTGACCTGTTCAGACACTGCTTCGATACGCTCCTCCATAGACACTTTGCCGTCAGCAGGAGCACCAGCTTCGGCTCTCACTTTCTTCATGGCTCGGATGGCAAACATATCGGCCTCAAGAAAATTTTCTGCAAGCAAAAAGAGAAAGTTAGCAAATAACAATGGCAGATGGAAGAAGTCCAGAAGGACTCATACAGTGCGCAAAGAGTAAGAACTCACTACCGAGAAAGAAGTTGATGGCGGCGAGTTTGCTATGCCAAGTCTTGGCCTTGGCTTGAAGGGTGTAAAAGTTTAGATTTGCCGACTCGACCGATGATTCGGCCTCGTCAAGCAGCCTCTTGGTCTTCTCGGCGCTGGCGGCCTCCTGCTCACTCTTCTCAGCAAGTTCCTCCTTCAACCCTTTCACCTCGACCAAGTTCTTCTGCTCCGACTCAGCAATCAGCTTCTTCAGCTAGTCACCTCATCTCGCTCATTCTGGAGCTCGGCTTGGTGCTTCTCTGCTTATTCGAAAAGGTTACTTGTTAGCACCAACAGAAACTTTCAGCTATCACGTCAATGAGGCAAGAAACTTACTCTCGGCCTCGCTGATCTGCGAGTGAAGAGCATTTATTGTGGATTGAGCGGAGGCTATGAAAAAAGAACGAGAAAGGATTGAGATAATGAACCAAAGAAAAGTACACCGAAAAGAGAAAGGACGGGTAAGGATATTACCTTGGCCTTGGGTGTCAGTCTGCAGCTTCTCATACGCAAGTTAGAGCTTGCGATGCGCCAGGACGAGAGCTTGGTGCACCTTGGTGCGCTCGTTATGCGTGAGCTGAACAAAGAAGATATACAATAAAGAAAGGTCAAGTGAAGCAGCCGGCTGAATAAAAGAGCTTAAGAGCTTACAGCCAAGTAAGTTCCTTACTCGACAGTAACCTCGGGGGCTAGGGATTGAAGCTTTAACATGGGTTTGGCATAAGGAAATAAAAGAGCTTAAGAGCTTACAGCCGAGTAAGTTCCTTACTCGACAGTAACCTCGAGGGCTGGGGATTGGAGCTCTAACATGAGTTTGGCATAAGGAAATCAAAGAGATTAAGAGCTTACAGCCGGGTAAGTTCCTTACTTGACAGTAACCTCGAGGGCTAGGGATCGAAGCTCTAACATGCAAGCTTGGGATTCGAAGACCAAAGTGATTAACGAGAGCTTACAGACGAGTAAGTGCCTTACTAAATCGTAACCTCGGGGACTAGGTGATATTCATAAAGGAAATACTCAACAATACAATAGAGTAAGAAGTTAGTTTACCTCGTTCACTTCGTCAACACGGGCCATCAAAGAAATGGCCTGCTGGGTCATGTCAGAGACGGCCTTGGGGCCCAGCTTCAGTTTCTTGCCGGCACGGGCACTGACCTCCTGCTCGCCAGCTGCATTCCATGCCACGGCGTAAGGTTCAGCCGAACCTAGGCTCAGCCGAACCTAGGCTCTTGCCATTGAGCGTCCGAGTGAGAACCTGACCCGTTTTCATGGTGGTTCCCACATTGGCACGAGTTACAGCGGAACTAGCATGGAGGGTAACAACCTTAGAGCCATCACCTGACCCGGCAGTCGCGGATTCGCCCCCCTTACCCGTTGAAGCGATCAAGGTCGCCAACGTCGAAGGCCGGATCTGAGGAGCAGAACCCGAAGCGCAGACCAGAGTTGTCTGCTTAGAGGAGGTGGATTTTCCAGATGTAGGGCGAGCAGAGCCAGTGGCCTTGGGCTGGGTCTGGCCCTTTGACAGAACTGGAGAGCGAGCAGGAGGATTTGGTGAAGATCGTGGAGCTGGCTGACTGGGATCAGCAGTTTTGCTGGCTCCAAGATCAGGAAGTTGTTCATTCACACCAGCCTGAGGGCCGATGCCAGAGGAACTGGTGGCAAAAGGTTTCTCGGTGCCAGAATCACTGGCACCAAGATCAGGAAGTTTCTTCTGGCCAGCGCCAGGGGCGTCAGCCGAATGACCCACTGGGTCTGACTGACACTGAGAGGCATGAGCCTCAACAGTGGGAGCCTCAACCCGGACGGGACTCGACACCGCCGAGTCAGCTGGAGGAGGCGTAGGCATTAGCGGCGAGGCAATGCTAGAAGCAGCCTGGTTTGCCGACAAAGGTGCGGCACTGAAAACAACAAGACATATATAAGAAAACATCAATGATGAAAGAGAAAAGAACAGAAAGGGCAGAGTACAAGAACTAACCCGGTGACAACCGGGTCATGGACGACTCGGCATGTGACTCGGAGCCCAACATCTTGGCAAGTCTCAGCCAGGCTGGCAGTAGCAGAGGCAGTAGGAGCTGCCGGAGTGAGCTTGCTCTTCTTGGCCGGCTGGGTGCTAGAGGAGGCTCCGTGTCGCTTCGGCTTGGCGACGGGGACCTTGCCAACTCCACCCACGGAGAGAGGAGGAGTGTCATGTACCTGGCCAGCTGCATAAGTAAATAACGGGCTTACTCGGATAAGCTGGGAGACTAAGGTCACAAGGCATATACCTCCAAAAGCATACAATCATCATCCTCATCATCGTCAGACCAATCTTGTAAGGGATTGCGAGATTGACTCTTACCCGAAGCTGAAGCAGCCGCAGTGTGCGAGATAGGCATGAAGCACTCTAGGTCATACTCGACCTCATCCGAGTCGGAGTGATCCCCGTTATAACCAACAGGAGGGACAGTACTGTCATCAACCTGGTGAAGGAGATTCTGCTGAAGACAAACAGAATGAGTAACCAAAAAACTAAACTAAGAGTGGCAAAATAGCTAAAGCCTAATCGACAAGAAAGTGACTCTGAAAACTTACCCAAGGGACCGGCCTGACCCGGCTAAATGGAGGGCATCTCCAAGCCCAATCATCCAGCAAGTTCAGTTTATCGATTGAGCTTACTCGGCGGGCAATGGATGTAACAACCCAAGTTTGTTTATATGTAAATTAGTACTTAAGCATTTCATGCATCTGTTTAAATCAATAAAAAGATATGCATAAGATAAAGTATGTGAATCAAAATACATTTACAAAACCCTAAACCCTAGTCCTTTTTCCCCTCTATTTGAAACTATATTCAAGAAAAGTACAAAGTATGTGGAGCCCAATCTGAATAAAAGGGTCCCCTCAATATTTTATACACTTCTACAAAGTATCTGGTGTTTTTGAAATGTTCAAAACAGAAATGATTTTGGATTTACAAATATAGAAGGCAAAACAGAAATTGGAAAACTGTTTTCAGGAAATAAAAATGAATCTTAGCTAACCTGGGCCGCAGCCCAGTTCCCTCGCCCCTCTCTTCCTGCCGCTTGCGTGCAACACTCGCAGCCAGCCTCGGCCCAGCTTGGCCCATGCGTAGCCCACCCGCGGCCCGGTACCCCTTCGCCCATGTTTCGTCGTCTTCCTCGCGGAGACAAGCTCCTCCTTGTCACTTCCGATGCTGTCCGCCGTCGCCAGGATGCGCGCGTGCGCCGCGATGCCCGCCGCCGCCCCCGGACCCCTACAAAACCCCTTTGCCGCCGCTGGAGAACCCTAGGCCCTCACTTTCCCCTCTCCCTTGCTCTATCTCCAGTGCGCCTGAAACCCTAGCTCTGACCGTCGACGAGCCCCGCCATTTCCGAGCTCCCCTTGACCAGCTGAGACCGCCACCGGCTCCGTCTCGATGCTCTGAATCCACTCCCCGAAGGAATCGAGCTGGGGTGCTCTGAGTCGAGCTCCACGATGTCGTCTTCTTCCTCCCCGACGGAGCTTGCCGCCACCGATTCGCCGTCGCTCGGCCTCGCCTCGCCTCCCCGACCACCCTAGCGCGTTCCTGGTGAGCTCAGGAGCACGCCCGTGCTCTTCAATCCCTCCCTCCTCTCTATCGTCTCCGCCACGAGCACCCGTGCGAGCCGCCGTCGGAGCTCGTCGGAGCCGAAGCTCCGGTGACCTTCTTCGAGCGGCGCCGCTACTTTATTGCTTACCTCGCCACGCTGCTTCGATCAAGCCTAGCCCCGTCGCTCCGCACGCCTCGCAGCGCCATCTCCGATGACCACCCGACGGCGGCCGCCGAGGTCATGTCACCCTGGCGTCACGCTGATGTGGCCCACGGGCCCGCTGACCTTTGACCGCCACGGTGGCTTGCTAATGTGGCCTAGGGCCTAGCAGTCAGTCACAATGGCTAGGTTCTGTCTCGGTAAAAAAAAATAAACCCAACCCTTTGCTGATGTCATATTGATGCAGTAATTCAATTTTAAATGATTTAATAATTTTAGAAATTGTTTTGAATATTGTAAATTCAATAAATTTTAATTTATAAGTCAGAAAAATACAAATAACATATCAAAATGTTCAGAAAAATGAAACCTAGCTATCTAAGATGTAATCATGCATTGTTAATCAACTTACATGACAAGTTTAATTAGAAGAACATAGTAACCCCTCACCGGTGATTCCAGAGTTTCCCCGAGTTAGGGTTTTCACCCCTCGGAACCCCGTTTAAGCTGTCAAGATTTCCTTAGGGTTTCATTTCAATGCAATTTAACTTGTCATATCATCATACTTGTTTGAGAATTGCATCGATGCCATGTCCTGATTATTGCCTTTATTTCGGATGTTGGTTCTTCGCGATAGGATCCGAGCCCGAAGCTGAAGTCAAAAACATCGAAGATTCGTACCTGTCTAATGACGGACAAGGCATGCGTAGCCTCTCATTCTGAACCTATGTTTTATAAAGTATATTACTTTCTCGCTATGATGCACACAATTCCAATGTGGTCTTTTGTCAGTAGCTAGTGTTACCTATCTGTTGCACTGTTTCCCTTTTGTAGCCTTATACTCCTGATCCACTGCTCCTAGCATACCTAGGTATGACATCTCAGCGTTGCTAGAGCCTCTAAGGTCGACAGCTTAGCCATGCATAGTATCAATGTCTGAACTATCCGAACGATGAATCAGAGGTGCTAGAGAATCTAGAAAGGTAGGAGGTGGTGACATCCTCGAAGGAGTCAACTAATCATGCTAAGGCTTGTATGGGAGGCCACGTTGTGTGGTTTTCGTTGTCCCATGCTCGCCACCACTAGGAACTGAGTTCTTACCTTTGGAACCAAGACGAGCGTACAGCCACACGGGGCCTGGACAACCCCTCGACTAACTAACTTTCCTAATAGATTCCATGAGTCACATATTTCAGGATTTCCATTTGGCATACGCATTGAAAACGTTTTCAAAAGAGGAGGTGACGGAGGTGCATCATAACAGGTAGGGAAGCGTGGACTGGGTTGCTTGGGGTAGATAGCGCCCCTGGTAAACCAACCTTGCCTCACATCTTTAAGTATCAGCTTCGGGATTTGACCCGTTATGGCAGAATTATACTTATTGCGTGACTAATGGTCTCGACGAAAGCAAGGTAAAGGTCGTGGTCAACCACCCTCTGCCGGCCTTCCAAGGAAAAGGGCTAATAATTTGGCATTAAGAGTTGGTTGGTACGTGTGGGTAAAGTTGTACACCCCTGTAGGTTTAAATATTTTCGAAAAGCTGTGTTTACGGTTATGAACGACTTGGCGACCGGACTTAAGATTATAGACAACATTAACCACTATAAAACTTGCTGATCCATGTGTGCTTAAGGATGCTTCCTCCAGGTTGAGGGGGTGATCCTAGATAGGAGGTTCTGATGAAGTTGGTGGTCATTAAGATGTGATGAACAAGATGAAGAAGTCGCTATCTTATCCATTTTAAAAGATTCTGAGTAGACAAGCCTCTTCTCTCTCTTGTTTACAAATAAAGATAGCTTTCCGCAAAAGTAAATCCAGAGAAAGCCTTTCTAGCCAGACCATGTAGATACTAGGTTATCTAAGTCTTGCAGAGTACATTATCGTACTCACTAAGAGGCCATTAACAAAATTGACGTCCATCCCATAGTCCTCAGGCTGCTACCTGGGACCCCCAACTACTCGTCGATGTCAATGTAGAAGCCACCTTCAGTTGCAACCAGATCCTCTATAGAAAAACAACAATGACGCAAGGCTGAGTACGAGAATGGCATAGGACTTTCTTTATAACTGAAGAAGAAAGGGCAAGGGAAAACTGAACGGGCGTGGGGAAGTGGAAACCCCCAACCCCTACTTAAAGACAGTAAAAAACCTGGTCGTGGGATCTATCTGTGCCGTGCGGCCAGCGTGTGGCCGTGTACCAGGCCGGTAAAGCCAATCAGCAAGCATCACGTCGCCAAAGATACACGAAAAATCCCATGCCACGTCATGACTGGAAGGACAAGAGGCACAGGCTGATGGGACTGCCACAGAGACGGGGAATAACTGTGCAGCCATCACTGTGCTGCCAGAGCTTGGAACAAAAATTGAGGCAAGTAATCTTGATTACCAGCTGTCAGTGACTGATGCGCGCCAAAATGACTCGTAATTGGCCAAAATAACTCGGCTCGAGGCAATAATGAGCCAAGAAGTCAAAGTGTCGACCCGGAAACTATCACACTGACCCGTCAAGGTGCGAAATTGTGTCAGATAAAGACAAAAGCTAAGTTCCACTCACACAAAAGGAACCTGGAGACGCCTAACAGCTGGAACTGCTAGACCTCACCAGCTTCGGGGACTAATGTCAGGGGGATAACCCTCGGTAGGGTCACGAGAGGGCAAACATAGCGCAACTGGGTTGGCTCCGAGTAAAGAAAGAACCAGGCCGAGTAAGAACGGCCGGGTAAGATAAGCATAAGCAGCCGACTTATAAACTATGTCGGCCCACATAGGACAAAGTTGTAACCCTTGCAGGAACCGACGAGCCGAGTTGACCGAGGGAGGGCCGAGTTAAGAAGGACGCGTGTCACCTTTCAGAGTAAGGTTCGGGAGGGACCATGGTACGGCATGGTCAAAAGAGAAGGGCGACGCCGGGTGACACAAAAGGAGCCGGGTGACGCCCAAAGCACACACTAACGTACAAAGTAACAACATGACGCCAAAAGGAACAGGAAGCAGCGTACAAGAAGACCGTTAGCTTTCAAGCTTTATGGACCGGGTTGCTGGGCTTAGGGCGAGCCCATGACCCGGCCCACATCGTAGGGACCAAGATCCAAACTGTAAACCCTAGAACCCAAAGGGGTACTAGTTATCTAGCACTGCCTATATAAGGGAGGGCAGAGCTTCTATGTCTACAAAAACATCATTATTGCCCGGTAAGGACAATATTTAAAGAAGCAAAATGATTATGCAAATAATGTAATGCATTATTTAATTTGATATGCATTTACCTTATTATTATATAAGGTCCTTTTTAATAAAGATTTTATAAATATTACTTTTTAATATTTATAGCATATACTGAATTATTTTATTTTATTTCCTTTTTATTTGACTTTTATTGATTTAATAAATTTTTTTAGGAATTATTAATTGAACATTAAAAATTGTTAGTAAATATTTATTTAGTATTTATAAAAAATACTACAATATTAATATATAATGAAAGTGATTTTTATTTATTTTTATCATCTTTCATTAATTTTGTAAAATTCCATAAAATATATATATTACAAAATTCTTATAAAAATTTAAATGTCTAAAATTTTATATCTTATTTTATTTAGGTAGTGTGGATTATTGTGAATCCAAAAATATTTTATTTATAATTTTTGGACTTTTATATTATTTTCTAGAATTTAATTAAGTCTAGGGGTATTTTGGTCTTTTCCTTTTTATTCAAACAAGCCTGGAAAGATTTCTGGGCTGGTTATTCTTATTGGGCCCTAGTGGCCCATTAGTCATAGACAAAAGAACCACCCCGAAGGGTTTGGCCCAACTCAGCCCACTCCTCACTGCCTCTCTCTCTCCCTCGAGCTTATCCTATCCTCCTCTGACCCCGACCCCGTGGCCGGCGATGTCGCCACCGGCGATTCCTGCCGCCGTAGGCCATTCTGGTGCAATAGGGGGTTGTCGACGACGCCCGTTCGTTCTATCCAATTGGATTCGAGCCTGGGGCTCTCCTGCCATGAATCGATGCCGTCCCGAACCCTAGGATTTGGGGATTGGCATGGATCCAAGTGCTGCCATGGCCGTCGTGTGTCGAGGTGATGCTCTGCACCTCCAAGCGTGATCAAGGTTCATTGCCGCGTGGCGGGTTGCGCGCCCCTCCGGGTGCTCCCCGTGCCGCCATGGCCGTCGGCCCCTCTGCTTCCTCTTCTAGTCTTCAGCGAGGACCTACGGTGAGTTTGATTCCTCTCCCCTGGTGCTCTCTGTGCTTGCTGATCCGATGCTAGATGCTGGCAGTGTCCTCTCTGGCTACTGTCTGATTCTGATTAGGATGACATATCCATTTAGGGTTCTTATCCTGGTTTTGATCATATACTGGATGAATTGGATCATGTTTGGATGAATTGTAAACATGCTAAGTGGTTATTGGCCTGAGAGTTGTTGCTTAAGATGATCTATAATGTTTCTGGTGGCTTATTAGTTGCTTTTATGCTTGGATTGCATCTGATTCAGATGATATAGTTGCTTGGGAAACATGCTTGGTAAAGCCAATGACTTGATAACTTTCCACTGTTATTTGATTTATGGTCATGATTATGATAGGATGAAACCGCTGTCTTAGTGCTGTTGGCTTGGGGATTAACATGTGGTTTGAGATCATCATGATCTCAAACAGTGAAGTTTAACATAGGAATATCCTAGCTATGATTCCTTTGTTAACAGGAAAATGAATAGTAAGTTGATTGTCTGAATTTGTGATGATTAAATGTCTATCCTGATTCATAATGGATTGTTCTTGTGACACCATCATGGTATGGCACACAAGTTTGATTCTAACCCATTGATTGGATTGTTGTATGCTTAAGACAAACTTGGCTTTGAAAGATAAATGGAACTGTTCTTTTCTGAATTCCCTAAGACCAATAATGTTGGTCTGAGGCTTAGGGATTCAGACCTTATCTAGTTGATTCATATAGATATTCCTGGTAGTGGTACCAGTTATTGTTTTTGAATCAATACTTGGAAAAAAATGATAGTAGGCTTGATCATCCTATGGATCCAAAAGATTTGTTTCTAAGGTGCTACCCTACCTTTAGGGATGTGCCTAGAATTAGATCATAGCTATATTTATGCTTGAATGTAGGATATAGCCCAATAACCAGAGCAATGATGTTGCTCTGAGCTCTGGCTGGTCCTTGTACATGGCTGTTTGCTTTTAGAGTTTAAAATCCCTATGATGGATTCACCCCACTTGGGGTGCTTTCTGAGGGTTTGTTTTATAAAGCAACACATGCTTCTATCTAGATGATATGATTAGATCATGTGAAGGTTTTATGAAACTCACCATAGAATCTGATGTTTGTGGAGCAAGGTGCTGATGATGATCTTGTCTTGCTGTGCTTCTGTGCTTGATCTGGGCTAGCCTACTCCTCCTATCTCCTGGATTTTTCCTTGAGCTAGCCTGCTCCTCCTAGCTCCTGGACTTGTCCTTGCTGTCCACATGATCCTTCCCTCTCCTTATGTCACCATCCTAGTGATGTTTGGTTGATCCTTGGTGGTTTGGTTTGGCTGGTGTGCTTGAATAGCTGCTGTCTAAGTTGGCTGTTCTTGTGTGCAAGCAGTGGAGATATGCACTAGTGCCTCTTCATGGCTGTGTTGTGGTTTTATGAGTTTGGGCTGTGCTGTGAGGTCGACAACACATCACATGCATGTTGATGTGTGTCCTGCCTGTGTTCTTGTTGTGCACTTGTGGATATGTTTAAACTTTTGGAGCTTACTATTATCTGGTTACTTTCACCTGGCTGGTGAATTTGCCCCTCTTGGCTGTCATTTGACTTCTGGCTTTAAATTTATGAAATATGGATTCTTTCATATTGGTGAAACTTGCCCCTTTTAATAAATTTCTCAATGATGAATTTGTCTAGTGCACTTCACTGACATATCTGAGAGAAAATAATACTAACACTAACCTTCTTTTTATTCTATTTAGTCTTTGTTTTGTAGGTACAGATGTACAGATGAAGATTTAGTTTAGGTTTATTTATAGAATAATCCAATGTAATTTTCTTATTCTTTTTTAATTTATCATTTTATTATATTGTAATTTTCATTTTATTCTATTATAATAAAGATTATATTATTATTAATAAAGAATATTCTTATTCTTTATTCTTTTGTAAATTGTGAAGTTTGAAAATGGTTTTAGTAAGTTACATTCCTTGTAACTTATTTATATATTGATAATATGAAATAATTTTTGATATTCATAATTGTTTTCTTTAGATAAGGTTTGGAGTTAAAATAATTAACTCTTAATTAATTCAAGATTCAAACCCTTTTTCTAATTCATTTGAATTATAATTCAAATACTCAAGTTTAAAAATTCAAATTCATTTTAAAACACATAATTCCTTAAAGATCATATCAAAGTTTATAACAATCATCTTTTAAGACTAAACCTAATCTCAAAGTATGAAAGAAACATTGATCACTTAAGGTTTTTATTTGGCGAAAATTTTATCCACATTTTTACAGATGAATGGATGCAACATTCCATATTCCTAAATCTACCCTTCGTTAGTTCCTAAATCCTGGATGTTACATTTACGTCGCGGCTTCCGAGCACGTCGTCAGTGCGGTCATGGTCGTCAAACGACCGGAGGAGGGAAAGGAGCGCCCGGTGCAGCGACCTGTATACTACATCAGCGAAGTCCTCACCGAGTCTCTCCAGCGGTACCCACAGTACCAAAAATTGGTATATGCGATCTTGAGCACAGTGGCGACCGACTACTTCGAGGAGCACCCAATAACGGTCGTCTCCTCGACCGCGTTGAGGACATCATCCGCAACCGTGAAGCGACTGGGCGAGTCGCCAAGTGGGCCGTCGAGATCGGTGTCCACAACATCAAGTACGAGCCGCGCAAGGCGATCAAGTCGCAGGCTCTCGCAGACTTTCTTGCCGACTGGGAGGAGGCCCAACAGCCAGAGAAACTGCCATACCTCCATTACTGGAGCCTACACTTCGACGGCTCCAAGAACACAGATGGCGCAGAGGCAGGGATCATGCTCACATATCTGAAGGGCGACAAGCTACGCTACATCCTCTACCTCGACTTCACCCCCTGCACCAACAACATGGCCGAGTACGAGGCGCTACTCCACGGCATGCGGGCAGCCAAGGAGATGAACATCAATCGCCTGCGCTGCTACGGCGACTCCAACCTCGTCGCCAGGCAAGTCGCCGGCACCTGTGACGCAGTCTCCCCCACCATGGCGGCATACCGCCAAGCGAAGGACCCGGGAGGCCGCCGCGATCTACTCCGTCAGTGGATTGACAGGAGGAAGAACGAGGAGGCCGATGCACTCTCCGCATCGGCTCGCTACTCGCACCACCCGGCGTCTTCCTCAACACCATCGCCAAGCCTTCTCTCCCCAAGGAGATCGACGAATTCCATCGCAACCAGACGCAACCCTCGTCGATCGACATCGCCAAGCGTTGGACCACGCCATATGTCGCTTACCTGGAGGGAGGCACCCTACCCATAGATGAGACGGAGGCCCGGATGATAGCACGCCGCTGCAAATCCTTTGTCATCATCAACGAAGAGCTCCACAAGTGCAGCGTGACTGACGTGTTCCAACGGTGCGTCCAACCTGCTGAAGGACGCAAGATCCTCCAGGACATCCACTCCGGCGACTTCGGCCACCACGCTAGCGCCGTCTCCCTAGTCGCCAAGGCCATGCGACATGGCTTCTACTGGCTCACCGCATACGCCGGCACGGTCGACATCGTCCAGCGATGCATCGGGTTCCAGAAGTACGCCAACTAGACTCACGTACCGAGCTCGGCGCTCAAGACAATCCCCATCACCTGTCCGTTCGCCGTATGGGGCATGGACATGGTAGGCCCCTTCAAGAAGGCCCCATCTGGCTTCACCCACCTCCTAGTCGCGGTCGATAAATTCACAAAATGGGTGGAGGCCAATCCAGTCCGCAAGTGCGATGGGAAGACCTCTACAAAATTCCTATGCGAGCTCATCTATCGCTACGGGTTCCCAAACAGCTGTAGGGGTTCGTACCATGGAAAACAAAAAAAATTCTACCGCATGCAAACAAACAAGTCAAGATCTATCTACTAGATTGTAGCAACGATTCGATAGAGTAACTCACCCTCTAAGATTTCAAAGCGGTTAACGAGAGCAGATTCTCGTGGGTGATGTAGTCGTACTCTTGCCGATCTCAAGATCGCGTAGATGATCCTTCCGGCACAGCGTTCCGGCAGCGCTTCCCTAGTCGGTCACATGTTCGATACTCGATGAAGACCTTCCTCTCCCTTGTTCTAGCAGGCAATGGAGGTTGTAGCACTCTCCTCGCAATTCCGGCAGCACGACGGCGTGGTGTCGGAAGTAGAGGGGAGATCTCACAGGGCTTCGCCTTAAGCCGGAGCGAGTATGGTGGAGTATGAGAGAGGCCTTGGTGATCTAGGGTTTAGAGGGCACCAAGGGGAGGGCTTGGCTGGCGGCTAGGGTTTGGGGAAACCCCAACTCGCCGAGTTGGAGGTGCCCTAGGCGGCGGCAGCACAAGGAGGTGGTGGCGCCGGCGACTTGGAGGGTAGGGTGTTTGGTGTGTTGGTAGGGGCAGGCATACCCCTTCTTATATAGGTGGAGAGTGGCGGCTTGAAAGGAGGGAGTCCTCCCCCAACTCGGCCCCCTTGGCCGGCGGGTGGAGGAAGGGGACTTCCTCCCCAAGTAGGTTTCCTACTCTCCCTCCACCAAGCAAACTTGCCGTTTGACTTTTTCAAATTGGCGTTTGACTTTCAAACTTGGATTTGATTTCTCTCTTTATTTTGCCCAGCCAAGTGACCTAGTACATGATGCAACCATTCCATATTGTCATGACACATTCATGTACCTTCCCTCCGTCTTGGGACCTTTCGGACCCTTCTAGAACATTCCTGGTGAAAACACCGGAATCATTCCCCAACTCCGAAACAGGACTTTCCTTATATAGATCTTATTCTCCGGACCATTCCGGATCTCGTCGTGATATCCTGGATCCCATCCGAGACTCCTAACAACATTCGGTCTCTTACTCATCATTCCATAACTACTTAACAACATCGAATCCTTAAGTGTGTCTCCCTACGGTTCGTGAATTATGCGGACATGATCGAGACACTTCTCCGATCAATAACCAATAGAGGAATATGGAAATTCATATGGCTCCCACATATTTCTACGATTACTTTGCGATCGAATGAACCACTTACATACGATACCAATTTCCCTTTGTCTCACGATATTTACTTATCCGAGGTTTTGATCGTCGGTATCTCTGCATACCTAGTTCAACCTCGTTACCGATAAATACTCTTTTCTCGTTCCCGTGGTATGTGATCCCTTGTGAGCCAGTCACATGCTTGCAAGCTAATTGGATGACATTCCACCGAGAGGGCCTAGAGTATATCTATCTGTCATATGGATGGACAAATCCCACTCTTGATCCATGTGCCTCAACCCATACTTTCCAAACACTCAATGCCACCTTTATAGCCACCCAGTTACGGTGTGGTGTTTGATGTCATCAAAGCATCCTTCCAGTGATGGTGATTAGCATGATCTCATGGTCGAAGGAATTAGGTTACTATGTATCAGAAAGCTTATAGCAATTGAACTATTAAAATGACTTGATCTTTATGCTACGCTTATCTATAGGAGTATGTCCATCATACCATTCTCCTAATGATATGACCTTGTTATTAACAACATCTCAAATGTTCATGATCAAGAAACCATGATCATCTATTAATCAACAATCTAGTATTATAAAGAGGCTTTATCAGGGACTCTAATTTAGTTTACAAATCATACAAGTATTAATGTTTATGGTTAATAGTGTTATAGCATGAATGTAAACATTTATCATAAACACAAAGATATAATAATAACTACATTTATTATTTCCTCTAGGGCATATCTCCAACAACAGCATCATCACGGACAACGACACCAACTTTGCCAAGGGATCCATGGCCAAGTTCTGCGAGGAGCACAACATCGGACTCGACCTCGCCTCAGCCGCCCACCCCGAGTCCAATGGCCAGGTGGAACGTGCCAACCAGAGTATCCTCCATGGCCTGAAGCCACGACTACTAGTCCCACCCGAGCGCACCCCTGGGTGCCGGGTCGAAGAACTCTCCTCCGTCATCTAGGGCATTCGCACCTCCGTCAACAGGTCGACGGGGTTCACCCCCTTCTTCATGGTGTATAGTGCCGAGGCAATCATGCCAACCGGCCTCGAGCATGACTCACTTCGGGTGGTCAACTACACGGAGGCTGACAATGAGCTCGCAGGCCAGGACGGAGTCGACCAGCTCGACGAAGCACGTGATCTAGCTCGCTCCCGCACCACCATCTACCAGCAAGGGCTTCGCCGCTACCACAGCCGGCGAGTACGGACTCGCACTTTCCAGGAAGGAGACTTGGTACCGCGTCTAATCCAGGACAAGAAGGGCATGCACAAGCTCTCTCCCCCTTGGGAGGGACCATTCGCCATCGGGCGAGTCCTGGGCAATGACGCCTACTACCTCACCGACGTCGGCGATGGAAAACTTCGGCGAGCGGCCATGGAATGTAAACCTCCTACGGAAGTTCTACTCTTAGAACTCCAGACATGTACCCCCTATCCGCTATGAAATAAAGCAGATCGATTCGTGCAAATTGTGTCTACTCTCCATACCTTGTGCCACTCGCACTCGTAATAACAGAGTTACGCTATTCGCAGAAGTCAACCTTTGGTAACACGACCGACACAACCAAGTAGTGCGGTACGAGGGCACTGGAAAAATTCAGGCCTCGTACCGTCAACGAAAAAAGCTAACCTGGAGCCCCATTGGAGTCGCCTCGTTCGACTGGCTCCCCGAGCCAAGATGACTGCATTCGCTTCCCACAGTGACCCAGTCCTCCACATCCTCGGCGCAGCGACTCGAACGGCAAAGTACTACGCTTGGGGACTGACACCAGCCCAAAGAAGAGTGGCTAGGGAAAAACGCCAAGTAAGAGAGCGCGCCCTGGAATCGCCATGCGACTGGTCTTACGGATCAGGCGAAGTGATGCGCCTAACACAACGCGCCTAGTCCTCACCTACTTCGCGCATGCGACTAGAATGGCCAAGTACCACGCTCGGGGACTCGGCGACCCGACCCCGTTCGCACCAGGGAAAACGGCCAAGTAAAGAGCACCCTGGGAGTCGCCATGCGACTGGCTTCCCGAGCCATAGAGAGTCGACCCTAACTCATTAACAGTTCACACAACATATAAAAACAAGTTTAACCCCATACAAATGGCGGACGCGCTCGGGGACTCGCACAACCAACAATCAAACCACAAAAACAATGATAAAATAACCCGCACATTCTTTCACAGCAGCAAAATCTGTTAGCATACAAGGAGAATTACATGTTTATCTTAAGCTAATGCCAAATGGAAAAATATTCTATTCCGCAGGCTTCGACGAGGAGGCGCCACTGTCCTTGCGATTACGGATAAAGGGAACCCAAGGGTTCGACGGGTACGTCGTGAGCTCACCCGCCATGGCCGCACGAAATGGTTGCTCCACCTTGAAGTCGTGGTGCGCCGGCTTGGGGTCATTGGGGGTGACGACCGTTTCCTAATAGGGAATAAGGTCCCCCATCGCCCACACGCACTCGGAGTACACCGCAGCTCGCTCCTTTAGCTTCAACACCTTGGCAATCTCGACCGAGCCCGTCGACGAAGGGTACCCGCTCGTGACGTCGTCAAGGTCGAAGTCATCGGGAAAATGCACGAGCCCAAGGCTCAGCGCAGTCGCCGCACCATGATGGAAGGCCGACCGCGTCATGAACTCCACGACCGACATGGCCTTCTCCAGATAGCGCCATAGTTCGACGAGGTCGCTAGGGATAACCTCCGTAGGCGAGATCTCTGAAAATATGCGGAGGCGGTCTGAAAGTGCGGTGAATCGACTAGGGTGTTGGCGCATTCAGCGCGTTGTACAATTCGCCTCCTCGGCATTATCGGTGATCGGGCCTGCAATGCACAAGCAAATATTAAGGGAAGCACTAGTAAAGAATGCGATTCGGCGTGCGGATTAAAGAAACACTCACCAATCAGCGGGCGGCAGAGGTCCATGATGAAATTTTTAAGAGCTGAGAGATCATTCTGCAGCCTCGCGACGAGCGCGTACGACACCTTCCGCTCCTCAACAGCAGAAGTAACGGCCGCCTTGGCTCGCCCTTCCGCCGAGCTCGCTTTCTCCTTTGCCTCCTTGAGCTCACGCTCCAGTTTGGCGATTCGCTTCTCCACGGCGCTCAGGGCGGCCGCCCGTCGATTCACCGGAACAAGGCCCTGGCGAGCCTCCTTCACTACGGCCGCACTATCCTCTACTTCCACAACAAAACAATTACAAACGCAACAAGTTCGCGACCAGCTCCAAACAAGACAAGAACTCACCCGCAGTCACTCGAAGCTGCTCGTTCGTATCCTGAACAGCGAGGAGCTCCTTTTCCACGCGGTGTTTGGTAGCAAGCCGCTTGGCCGACTCGCGCTGCAAGCCCTGTGCAACAATCACAGCGTCAGCGACCAAACTTCCTAAGTGCTTAGCCGCCGAAATTCAGCGACTAGCCACTCGGGGACTGGATGACAAAACTTCCTAAGTGCCTAGCCGCTGAAATTCAGCGACAAGCCACTCGGGGATTGGATGACAAAATTCCTAAGTGCCTAGCCGCTGAAATTCAGCGACTAACCACTCGAGGACTGGATGACAAAATTCCTAAGTGCCTAGCCGCTGAAATTCAGCGACTAGCCACTCGGGGACTGGATGGCAAAAAATAGTAAGAATCCGACCACTAAAATTCAGTGGCCTGATCCTTGGGGACTGGACATACCTGGATGGCGGCACCTAGCATTCCGTGAAGATCCATTGCGCCTTGGCGAACACGAGCGGAGTTTGCTCATGACATTCGACCTCCATACCGGCGGCCCCAGGTAGTTGGATCGATGACATCGAGGCACTTGCCGTGGCAGCCCTCGCTACAAAGCGAGGTAACGTCGCCACCGCGGCCCCCACTCCACCCGAAGGCGGCCCGGTCGCCTCAATTGAGGCCAAGGGGCCTGCTTGCTGTGACCCCGTGTCCTCCATGGCCTTCAGATCTACGTCCACCGCAATTGGGGTTTCGCTCGGGGCAGCCGCTGGCTCGTCCGAAATCATGATGACTTCATCGATTTTTGTTCTCTTGGTGCCTTCAGCAGGAGCCTCAACCTCGTCGCCCTTCCTCTTCTTGAGGATCATTAACGCCTCATGGCGGCCGATGGAACCTTGGCCACGAAGGTGACCTATCTTCTTCACTCGATCTGCGAAACAACTACATGTAACACTCGCCAATCGATAATGAACCAAGCAGTCAAATGAAAAATTGAGGAATACTCACTTAGCGACTGGGATAAATCGTAGGCGATCTGAATACTAGCGAGCTTCTCGATTCGGCCCCGATTTTTTGAGGCCCATCTCAAAGCGATGCCCCAAGACACCAACGGCTTCTTCGAGGATGAGGCTGCGGCAGGAGGTTCAGTCGCAATCGCTGCGGGAGCTCTTCTCGGCGGTGAGGCCCCATGGTGGGCGGCCACCAGCCGATTTCGGGCGACAGCTGTCAGTGATGCCAGCGCCTCGTCCTCCATGGCGGCCGCGATCGTTCGTTGATGCGTGTGCGCTGTTTCTTGGCTATCTTTGGTAGCATCAGGGCTACTTGCGGATCGAGGCGGAGACATCGGCTTAGCCAGCTTCGTCTTCTTCTTGGGCGGCGGCGGCTTCTTCTTCTTTGATGGTGTGGCTTCACGTTGTGAGGTATGCTCGGGGAGCTCGTCATCATCATCATCGTGGGCCTCGAGGCTTTTGCTGGCCTCGAGTTCACATTGGTGTTGCCCGCGGGTCTTGCGAACCGTGGGGGCAGCGACTTCCACGGCTTTGTCGCCATCATCATCATCGTCATCGCCGCCGCCCCCATCACTTCTGACATCGCCCTTGTCAGGCGATGATTCGCTCTCGTTTTCGGCGGACGAGTTCGAGTTCTCGTCATCTGCGGGTGGAAGCCAACCTTCCACCACTTGGAATAACTGCAACAACCAAGCAACATTAGCACAAACACGAATGCACAAACTGCGACTACGAGTGCATGGTAAAATAAATTCACCGTTGGAGCTTCGCGGTATAAGGCGCAACCCCGGCCTTTGCATCAAGATACACCGCCTGGTAATCTTCTTCAGGGCCAGGGTGTAGTCATTGAGTCCCCACTCATCGTGATAGGACTTCGTCGGGTCATCCTTGCCCGTATACTCGTACATATAGTGGGCATGGCTGGCCAGAGGCACAAGCCGTCACCCGAGCTAGCAATTGTAGAGGTTGATGGTTTGGAGGCCCTTCTTCTTCAAGTTGCGGATGGTCTGCAATATATCGTCGACGACCATCCGCTGGTCCAGCGGAAGCTTGGTGACTTGGAGCCGACGCGGCTCGGGCCGGTCGACGGAGTACCTTGGAAGCGCCACCTCGTCGCCCGGTGTCGGCTCGGTCACGTAGAACCATCTCGTCTTCCACTCATTCGCTGTTTGGCGGGCAGCATCAGATCAAAGAACGATGCCTTTGACTCCAGCTGGAAAGTCAGGCCTCCCGCAGCATCGGGCCTTTGCCTCTTGGTGATCCTCCCATGGAACAGATCTTGCCATAGGGGAAAGTATGGCCGGCAGCCTAGGTAGCACTCGCAGGACGCCACGAAAATGGCGAGCTGCTCGATACTTGCTCTCCAGTGCGGCGGTTCGATGTCGTAGTAGGCGCGGCGGCGGAAGAAGAGGAGGTGGGGAATCCGAGCCCCCGCTCTAGGTGGCTGCTGAAACAAACGAATTTCCCCTCGCGCGGATCTGGAGTCACTTCTCCGGCCGCGGGGATGCGCTATATCCCGGCGCGGAGGATCCCTCCTCTCGAGCGATCTCGAGCGCTTTCGTGCATGGATCGCCCCATGGTTCGCAGAGTGGCCATCGGTTGAGGAGTTACGGGGTTTCAAATCGCTCTGGAGTCGCTGCGTGGAATGGAGGATTGAGAATGCGAGATCGGAGGAAGTGAGGTAAGTGTTTTCTCCTCACCGTCACTCTCCTTATATCTTTGGTTGTTACCCGCCATTTTCGGGGGCGTTACCACCTTGGTAATTATGCCGATATTACCGTTGGATTACCCAACAGCTAGTTTAACCAAGCTGACAGTCCGACTTCATCCACTCGACTCGCTGTTTTCAGGGACTTGACGATTCGCCGACCCGATCACTACAACAGTGACTGGACTATTCACCGACCCGATCACTACAACAGTGACTGAATTATTCGCCGACCTGTGTGCCAAGCTGCGATCCGATTCAAATAACTAGTTCTTTCCTTTGTTCAGGAGTCCATCGCCGATTCCACTGGGCGTCCGAGTTGGACCCGCATACTCCGATTGCCAACGAACACCTGCGACGAATCAACGACGGCCTCGGGGACAACTGATGGGGATATGCCTACCGGGGTATGCCCAGCAGGACGTTTCCTATTGTCCCAAGATGCCGTGATTGGGCCCCGGGATGGCGAATGGATTAAGACTTGGCAAGGACCCGGTATTTGGGCTGGAGGCCCAGAAGCGTAGCTAGGCCCAGTAGGATTAGGTCAAAGACCCTCTGAATCCTTAACCAATTCGGTTGTAGATCTGTAAACCCTAGCGAGGTGAGCCGATATAAACCTCCCTAGGGCCCGCATAGAGGACACGTTCCATCATACACCCCAGCGACTCGCCTCCTAGCCGTTGAGCTCGCCCTTGTACTCTCTCCATAATACAATCTAGAAGGAGTAGGTCTTTACCCTCCGGGGGGCGGACCTGGGTAAACCCTTGTGTCTCCGCCCTCATCTCGCACCTCAGATGGCTGGCCGCCCTTGTCCCATGTTCTACTACTCGCTGCCGATTGCAGCATCTGCCGTGGCCATTCCCACGACAGTGTTGTTGTTGGACTTGGGCGGTGCACGGTTGAAATTGTTGGAGTTGCCGGGGTTGTTGTTATGGTTTCCTCCATGCCTTGGGTTTCCTCCTCCATGGATGGGATAGTTCGGACGGGACATAGGGGGTCTATTGTTTCTCGGGGCATATCTTGCAGATAGGTTGGGGCGATACTTCGGGGTATGGTGGGCTCCTAGTTGATGCATCATTTGACTCTTGCGATTATCATTAGCTTGGTTGATCTTGCCTTCCATCTGGATTGCAGAATCCACTAAGGCTTTAAGGTCAGCGAAGGGAATGTTGACCAGCACTATCTACATCTCATCATGCAGACCATTCAAGAATCTCTCCTTCTTCTTGGCCGGTACCAATCTCATCGAGGGCATACCTATACACTGCAATCATCACGATTACTCTACCATAGTCATCCTTACCTGCTTCAGCTCCTTGAATTAATCCCTCATTCGCAGAATCAAACCTGGTGTCACATGGGTTCGGCTGATCTTGAGTTTGAATTCATCCCAAGTGTTGGGGATATGATATAAGGGTATCCTCATAGCATGTCACTTATCTGTCTAACCCGGGTGACCCATAGTTGGTAGCATGGCCTATAGCCTGCTGGGCGGCCCAGTTAGATGGATCCAGAAGGGAGGCCCATGCCGGATACAGGAAGGCTATAGTGGAGTCACCAGCGTACCCGGAGCCTTGGAGTGCAAGATAAACAAGACTAGTAATAGACGGTGTAGGACTCTGTAACCTGTCCTGCTAGGACTTTTCCCTGTAACCCTAGGACACAGCGACTATATAAGTCGGGCCTATAGAACTTTAGGCACAACGAGACAACCTAGTATCGATTCATACAACCTCGCAGTGAACCAATCCATGTAACTCGGCGTGTGCCCTTATAGTGATTTATAGCGGGTAGGATTCCGCCAGTCGTGGGATGCGAACACAGGTAATTTGTGTTACCTCGTACCCTTCAACCGTCCGCCTTCCCCCACATCTCTAAACACGCACTGTGAAGACCCCTCCATGGCGTACTCGTCGGCAATATCACGACAGTTGGCGCCCTCCGTGGGGCAAGAGGCGCTTCAGGCTCTTCAGCGGGCGAGGACCAAGATCTTCTCGGGAATCGGCGAAACCGTAGCCATCCGTCGCGTTCTCTTCTCCGACAACGGTCCGATCGTCCCTCCCGACGAGTTCTGGATCCCGGCGAAGATGAACCCTACGCGGTGTTCGATCGTTCCTATTGGAGACATCCACCTCTTCATCGGCGAAACCGACTTGGGCACTAGTTCCCTGGGAGTCAGAGGAGCATCAAGGCCCGCACGGAGCGCCTACGGGCGGGATACGTTCGCGGAAGGATCGATGTCGGATCTCTCTTCGGAGTTTGCCGGCAAAGATCGGAAAAATTCAAGGCCCGCACGGACCGCCTACGGGAAGGATACGTTCGCGGAAGGATCAATGTTGGATCTCTCTTCGGAGTTTTCCGGCAAAGAACGAAAAAATTCAAGGCCCACCCAAACCGCCCTTGTGTAGGAGATAAAGGTGGAAGATCACTGCAAATCCGCCGGCTTCGCCCGTGCGTCTGGAAAGCAGATATCCAAGTTCGTCGGCGTGGTCACCATCTTTGATCTGGAACGTTGTGTTCAGAGAGAAGGCGAAACCCCCCGCGATTACCTGGACAGATGGCTCCGTATACGAGCCGACCTGGCCCACTACCCTGATGATAACGCTCTGTATCACTTCGTGGAAGGACTAGACCGTGGCACACTTCTCCGGCATTCTTTAAGACAGCAGCAGCAGGGGCGCCTTACCCTCGAACAGATGGTGAGCACCGTCAACAACTACGCGGAGGCTGACGCGGAGGCCTAGAAAGCACTCGCACTCATCGACGGAGAACCTCTGATTCAGCCACCGCTACCACCGCCTCCGGCCGCCATCGCCGCAGCGGCACCACCACCTCCAGTCATCGTAGCTGCCATTGCACCTCCACCGTCCATCATCGAGGAAGTCCTAGCACCCTCCGACTCTGTCATTGACGCGCTTTATGCTGATTTCAGTGCAGATTCAGAGGAGATAGATTTCAGTCCAGAAGAGCTAGACTCCGTTATGCAGGAGATGGAGGAGGAGTACTCGCACGACGAGCAAGCCAACAACACCGTCGCATCTCGAGGGGTGTTCGTCACCATTGGGATGGCGATGTAAGAAGATCAACCCGGACAAGCTCCGCCTACAGAAAGCTTGGCAAGCGCCTCGAGTTTGTCCGAGATATAGTGGTGAGATTTGGTCTCCACACCATTATCACCGACAACGGCAATTAATCACTCGGAGAAGTGGAGGCTTATTTTTGGGAGAAAGGCATCCGACTTGACCTTGCATCGTGGCACCCACAATCCAGCAGTGAGTAGAGCAAATGGATTAATTCTACAGAATCAAGCCACGTCTTGAGGCACCGCTACATAAACATTTGGAGCACAGGCGGAAGAATTTCTATCTGTCTTTGTGGAGTTCTGAACTACACCCAACAGATCCACCGGCTACACCCCTTACTTCATGGTATATGGAGCAGAAGCCATCCTACCTTCCGACATACTTCACGATGCACCAAGAGTTGCCGCCTAGGACGAAGATGACGCAAAAGAATCCAGACGCCTAGATGTGGACCTTCTCGAGGAGGAGTGCGTTTTGGCATGCCAAAGATCCGCCATCTACCAGCAGAAGCTACGCAGCTACCATAGTCACCGCGTCTGGCATCGCTCGTTTAAAGAGGGGGATTTGGTGCTCCGACTTAAGCAGAAGAAGTCACACAAGTTATCCCCGCCATGGGAAGGACCGTTCATCATAAGCAAGGCGCTACTCAATGGGTCTTATTACCTCGTTGACAATCATGAACTGAAGGATAGACCCAACGAGGATCATAAGAGTAAGCGACGTGACCCAGATGATGACTACCCGGAGCTTGATCGGCCATGGAACATTGCACAACTACGTCCTTTTTACACTTAGCATTTTTATCTAATTATGTACCTCTTATATGATCAATGAAATAAAGCTCTCTGGTTCACTCATATCTCTGAGTCTTTTACCTCCTTTAGTGTTCATTTTTGGATCATGTAAAACCTTTATGCACAAGTTTTGCGATTGCACTTGTGAAAATTCTGCCTACGGGCGTTAGCTTAAGTTTTCTGGTCTACACGTTCTTTGTCGTTTTTATGTGGATTCTGGAGTAGTGACTTTTGGCACTTGTTGTCGGCGATTTTTTGCTCAGGTTATTAACGGTGCCATTGGGCATCATCACCTAAGTGCATGGTTTCGACAACGAGTCTTCCGACTAACGAAAAGTCAAGCATAAGAACCAAAGTAATGGATAAGCCAACACTTGCTTAAAAATATATACATGCTGGAAACTGATTCTTAAGTAGCAGGACATACACCATTGTTTTCCGCCTTAAGTTAAATACACAGTTTTTCCCCATACGCACCAAAGGAGAAACAAATATTACAGAGTTGTTTTTCATTCCTTTGGCGCAGGCGACTTAGAAGCAGCATCATCACCAGCCGGAGAGCCACCCTCGAAGTCGACGCTGTGGTGGGACTCAGAAGAACCTTGGTCGCCGCTGTCGACAATGTTCATAGGCACGAAGACATCGATGTCCACCAACTCGGCAACTCTGGTGTCATAACCCGCGAGCAATGACAAGATGGCTTCACGATTAATCTCTTTGCCATCATCGTCTACGTCGGGAATGCCAGAGGTCACCGTGTTGATGTCGGCATCTTCATAATGTGCCTTCACCATCGACAGCGCCATCCTTGCGCCAGCTCGTGCACAAGAAGCTTTCCAGCTCGTGATACGCTCGGGGGCTTGGCGCAGAATTTCCGAGTACTTCACCGTAGAGTCCGATGCCTTGATGTTTATCTGGAGGGGCTTGGCGATCTCCTTGGCTTGCGTGATGGCGGTGTTGATAAAGTTGCCGGAAAGAACCATGCATTCCTTGGCCGGAGGAGGTGAACGGGTCAAACCCATAGGAGCTGAAAATTCCGACAAGGAGCGCATGAGTTCAAAAATTCAAAGTATCCAGACTAAAGAAATCCAAGACGGAGAAAACTTACTGAAGATGCTGGTTTCGGCTTGCCAGAGGATGTCTGCCAAGGATTCTTTCTCTTGTTGGAGGAGCTTATACGCCTCGCTATGGCATTGATTTTGCTCATTGGCAGCTTGCTTCTGATCTTTTAAGATCGCAAGCTCCTCCTTCAAGCGATTGATTTCCGCAGTGGCGGAGTCCTGCAGGGCTTTCATTGAATCTTCAGCATTTTCAGCATGTCTTTCCTCTCCTTCTTAAGGATCTTGTTCTCGCTGTCCAGCTGCTGGATGTGCTTGGACTGCTCGACAATGTCCTTGGCCTTGGCAACATGTTCTGCAAAGTCGGAGAAAGAAAAGTACACAGTGAGTACTCGGAGTTCGTAGGCACAAAATCAAGATGGAATGCGCAAAAAGAAAACAAACTCTTGTTTTTGATGATTTGTTCCATCAAGACAAAAGTTTTACCCTTTTCGGCTTCAAGATCTGCACGCATCTTCTGGTACTTGTCATTGGCCATGCCCCTCTGAGCATTCTCATTCTGTGAAAAAATGGACAAAGTTAAAACGTTGCTTAGTCTGCTTGGAGCATCTAGCCGGAAATCCTCCACCTAGACGCTCGGGGGGCTATAGCGAGAGTTTTTAACCTAACAATATGCTTAGCTTTCTTTAAGCATCTAGTCAGAACTAATTCAGTTACAACTAGAAGCTTGGGGGCTACAGTACTGAAATTTATAAACACTGTGTATGCTACTCTTAAAGCATCTAGTCGGAATAATTCATTCCATCTAAATGCTTGGGGGATACAGTGAGAATTTTTCTAGCTTAGTCACTCTTAGAGCATCTAGACGCAAAATCTTATGGTTTTCCGTCTACATCCTCGGGGGCTACAGTGGGATACTCATATGAAATGCAAAAAGGCAAATAAAACTTACCAGTGCAATGATCTTGAGATTGGTAGCGCTCTCGGCTAGCAGCTTGCCAAAGGAGATATTGTTTCCTCGCAATATGTATTCTTGTCGAAGGAGCTCCTCAAGACCGCACATCGGAGATGTCGGCGTTGCTCCAGGAACCACATATGTGCTACTCAGTGTAAGCGTCGGGTAGACTATCTTTGGGAACTCAAAGGGTTTCTGGGGAGCAAGGAGCGCCTTGGCGAAATACCAACCGACCACCGCCTTGCGGCCACCGATGTCATCCTTAGCCGGAGCTTCAGCCATTTGTTGAGCGGTACTCTCCTGCGTCGCCTGCTCACCAACAACAGCAAGCTCGGTAGAGGTGCCAGAGTCCACCTCCATGACGGAAGGGCCTGATGCCTCCTTAGCGTGTGAGCTTGTCGGGGCAGAAGAGGGCTTGACGGCAGGAGTGGTAGGGGCGATGGCGGGGGAGGCGTCGCGATGCAGCATGTCCTTAATATTTCGAGAAGCCCCTGATGTTTTGGAGGTCTTCTTGAGGATGGTCATGGCTTTCTTCCTGAAACGTGCAAATTGCATAACTACAGGAGCAATATAGATAAATAGGCAATGTCAGAGAATGAGAAAGCTTACATAAGTGGGGGTGCTTTGGCAAAAGGGATCCCGATGGCTTTTCTTTTTTTCTGCCTCCAGGGCGGCGATAGTCTTTTTGGAGGCTCCACCCTCCGTCTTCTTCTTTTTGCCTCCGTCAGCAGCGTCAGGGGTGGAGCTCTTAAACCGCCAGCAGACTTCCGTCATCGGACACGACCGTGACTTCCTTCATCTTTGGATCGTAGATTTGGGCAGCCAGGTTGCCCTCCTCTAGATCGCTAAGCTGTTAAGTGATAAATCACCATGTTAGATGAAATGACATTTGCAAGACGGAAGAACTGGAGTATATGTCGTACAGGGAAAATAAATACCTACCTTTGGGCACTTTCTATCTACGAACATGTCGCAGGTGATGGTGAAGCCACGCTTCTTATCCTTCACCTTGACGATGTCCATAAGGCGGAGCTTGACGGAGTCGCTCGAGAAGTTGTCCACGGACATGTGGAGACTATCCCTTCTGTCGTTGGTATACTCGTGCATGAGCTTCGCGTGGTGCTGCAGAGGTTGGATTCGCCTGATGAACCAGCACATGGCTAGTTACAAGCCGGTCAAACCCGTCTCTACGAACCATTCGATCCGCCTTATGGCGCGAGAAGCGTCGAGGTCGGAGGGAAGGGAGGCCTGGGATCTCCATGACGAGGCTTCAGCGACAGCTCCGTCAATGAAGTCAGATGCGTAACAGCCGGTTAGCGGAGGAATGTCTGGGCCGTAAAAGTACGTCCGCTGCCAATTTTTGCAGGACTCATGACCGACGATGTCGGGGAACCGCCGGCCAGGTCGAATCTTGAAGCTTATGGTGCCGCAGTTCCTAAGCTCTTCCTTGCTATGTCTAGCTTCACGTTTAACGGTGAAGAAGTACACGAAGAGGTCTAACCTAGGCTTTATTCCTAAGTATGCCTTGCAGAGTGCCGCGTAGTTGCTAAGCACTAAGATACTATTGGGGGAAAGATTCTAGGGTTGGACCATATAGTGATTCAAGACAGAGAGGAAGAAGTTGGAGATAGGCAGAGAGGCACCGCGTACCAGCTGAGCTTTGAGGTACACCTTTTCTCTGGCTTGGGGAGAAGGTGTCACCTCGACGGCCGGCTCCGCCCGCCAAACGAGCCCCACCGTTGCAGGAAGGTAGCCTTCGGCGATCATCTCTTGGATATCACGATTAGTGATATCCGAGCCGCGCCAGTCGCCCTTGTGCGAGTCTGCCTCCTCCAACGGCTCCAGCGCCTCCAGATTAAGGTCGCCGCCGGTGGACTCAATGACCGCCGATGCGGGGATGACTAGGCCCTCTGGAGGCATGACGATGGAGCTCGCCGGCTTCGCCGCGGCTTCGTTCGATGCCGCCATGGAGGGAGAAGCACTGCTGCTGGCCATGGAGAGAGGCTGGGTGCGACTGATGCAGACTGGAAGCTAGGGTTTTTTCGCGAGTCAGGCGCGGAGAGCTCGAAGGGGCGTGCGCTGGAGGAATAAGATGAAGCGAGGGGAATGAGGTAAAAAGTGAAAATTCCATCGCGGTTACTATTTATCATCTCCAGCGTCAAGATTCATGCAGCTTAATCAGACGGTTGCCGCGTAGACGACGTGTTCGCGAACGTGCGCAGAAATTTTGCCACGTCTCCAACTGTCGCCACCAATGGTTCGTATTGCTCGCGCGAGAAAATCGGACATGATTGCGTTCTCTGCATGTGTGAGTTACGAGGCGTCGCTGACCTAAGCCGACGTCGTCCTAGCTGACATAGGCAGATGAGCCGTCACATCGAAGATTCCGGCATGGACGGATCCAATACGACTACGGAAGAGTACGATGGAAGATTCAACATTTCTCCGGCTAACTAGTTGAAGACGGAGAAAGCTTTGCAGGGTTCTTTGGGAGGACTACAACATATTTCTTGACGATTTGCCGACATCCATCTAGACGGAGCATTCCATGTGAAAAGGTGGGACAACGCAAGATCTCGGAGTTCTCCAGGGGCTACTGTTGGGGATATGCTATATGGGTATCCTCATAGCATGTCACTTATCCGGATAACCCGGGTGGCCCACAATTGGTAGCATGGCCTGCTGTTGGGTGTGATTAGATGGATCCAGAAGGGAGGCCCATGCCGGATACAGGAAGGCTACGATGGAGTCACCAGCGTACCCGGAGCCTTGGAGTGCAAGACGGTGTAGGACTCTGTAACCTGTCCGGCTAGGACTTTTCCCTGTAACCCTAGGACCTGACGACTATATAAGTCGGGCCTATGGGAGCCTTTAGGGCACAACTTCAGACAACCTAGTATCGATTCATACAACCTCGCATGTGAACCAATCCACAGAACTTTCGTGTGCCCTTATAGTGATTTATAGCAGGAGTAGGATTCCTCCACCATCGTGGGATCTGAACCTGGGTAAGCTGTGTTACCTCGTACCCGTCAACCGTCCGCCTTCCCCCACGTCTCTAAACACGCACTGTGAGGACCCCTCCATGGCATACTCGTCGGCAATACCACGACACCAAGCCATCATCTGTCCTCCATTCATGGTGCGCATGCTATTCCACCAAGCTCTTGCATCACCTACCAGATAATGGGTGGAAAAAAGTACTTTCTCATTGGCCTCCACTCCTGCGACCTCTAAGTTGTTCTCCATAGTCTGCAGCCAGTCATCAGCATCTAATGGTTCTCCAGACTTACTAAATATGGGTGGATTGGTGTTTTGAAAGTTCTTGAGCTTGGATCCATGGTTGTCCTAGTTTCCATGGCCTTGATTATTATTGGCCATCTGAGCTATCTGTTGAAGGGTGGATAAATTAGCTTGACGTTCAACTCTTCCAGCTTCACGGTCAGCAACCAACATTTGTAGGATTTGCAGCATTGGATCCTGAGATGAACTGCTTCCTCCGGGATTTCCACGAGTCATCTGAAGATTGAGATAGATAATGAGACAAGAGTTAAATGTCTAAGGTTCATGGGTTTGTTTTTGAAAAGCTTTTAAACTTTGAGTTTGACTCTGGTTTTGCCAACTAGCAACTTTCTTCTCATTCATTCATTCATTCATTCATAGAACCCAATACAAAGACACACAACACTAGGGTAACAGATGGTTTTAGGAACCATTCTGTGAAGATATGATACAGTGGGACCGGATAGAACTCACACCTACGATAGTGCTCAAGTGCTACTACTCATTCAAGCATCCATTCTAACTAGGGTCTCCTATGGTCAGGATGGCTCTGATACAAACTTGTCAACACCCGGATTTTTAATCCCAGATGCCAGTTATTCCATACATCGCAATCCTAGGATTACCATTTTTGCGAGACATAACAGATTGGTACCATAGTTCATCATCCATTACATACCATAATAAAGATCTTACAAATAAAGGTTCTCATGATCCAGTCTCATACAATCAACACCGCGGAATAATAATAAAGGTAGCATGGTCGAGGCTCCATCTTCAGGGTCACAAGCAATGTTGACGATGGGAGATGATCCTAGTTGTCGTAGACTTCCTACTATCCATCATCCTGATAATCCTCCTCATAGTCTGGCCACGAGAATAGCCAGGGACAAAGCCATGAGTACTCTTTAAGTATTCGCAAACTAAGACTAACAAGTGAAGTGGTTCAAGTAGGAATACTAAGCTCTAGGTTGTTTTGCAAAAAGCCAGATTTATCTCTAACTGAGTTTAGAAGCAAACAAAACTAGTTTAAGGTTTTATAACACCTAAGTGGGAACTTGAGTTTTCATATCACAACCCTGTTGTGGTCAAGTCAAGTCATGATTCATTTCACAAGTCTGATACGTCGGAAATGTATCTATAATTTTTTATGCTCCATGCTTATTTAGTATCTACTTTGCTTTACTTGTCCACACTTTGAGGTGTTTTTTACATGTTTTCTGGTACTAACCTATTAACAAGTTGCAACAGTGCCAGATGCCTGTTTTCTGCTGTTTTTGGTTTCAGAAAAGTTAGTAAAGAAATATTCTCGGAATTGGACGAGACAAACGTCAAAGTCAATTAATTTCCATGGGGAACAAGAAGTCCAGAGGGGAGCCGGAGCGGCCAGCCAGGAGGGCCAGACCCACCCCAGGTGCGGGTGGGCCCTTCCCCGCGCCTGACTAGGGTTTGGCCGCCCTGGCCGCCTCCTCGGCTTCCCCCTTCGCCTATAAGAATCCCCCGATGCAGAAACCCTGGGTACCCGATCAAAAATCCACGAAACCTTCTGTAGCCGCCGCCACTATCGTCCCTAGATCGGGGGGGGGTCTGAAGTTCTTCCCGGCACCCTGCCGGAGGGGAGATCATCCTGGAGGCCTTCTCTCCGGTATGATGCGTGAGTAGTTCCACCTTGGACTATGGGTCCATGTAGTAGCTAGATGGTTGTATCTCCTCCTTTGTGCTTTCATGTATAGATCTTGTGAGCTCCTTTCATGATCAAGATCTAATCTATTTGTAATCATGCATGTTGTGTTTGCGGGGATCCGATGGATATTGAGATTATTATGTTGGTTTTATTAATGGTTTTGTATTTATGATTCTATCATGTCTGTGTTGTTTTTGATCTTGCATGCTCTCCGTTGTTAGTAGCTATCTTGGACAAGTAGTTGCTAGTGACTCCAAGAGGGGGTATTTATGCTCGATAGTGGGTTCATGCCTCTAGTTTCCAAGGGAAGTGACAATAATCTCTTCGGTTGTAGATGTGCTATTGCTACTAGGGAGAAAACAACGGTCTCTTGTTCATGGAACATGTGGACTGTTTACCTTACACACTTTGCTTAAAGTAGTTATGCATTGTTTGCAACTTATCTTGGAAGGGGTTCGGATGATAACCTGAAGGTGGACTTCTAGTCATAGATGCAGTTGGATGGAGGTCTATGTATCTTGTTGTATTGACCAATCGAATCTCATAGGATCTTTCTGACTAGTAATTGCATTGTTATGCCTTGCTCAGTTCCTGTCAATTACCCTGCTGTAATTTGTTTACCCTTCATGCCATGTTGTTTATCTAAGGAGAGCACCTCTAGTGAACTATGGACCCCGGTCCAATCTTTACCATTGATACATCTTCCACTGTTACTTGTTTGCTTGCTGCAAACCATTACCTTCCACACCATACGTTTAATCCTTTGTTACAGCAAACCGGTGAGCTTGACAACCTCACTGATTCGTTGGGGCAAAGTCTTGAGTTTGTGTTGTGCAGGTCTCCGCGTTGCTAGCAACACCTGTGTGACGTTTTCTTCCTCCTGCTGGTTCGATAACCTCGGTTTGTTACTAAGGGAAACTTGCTGTTGTGCTGCTTCATACCTTGCTCTTGGGGTTTCCAACGAAGTGTTCCACGACAAGTGTTGGGTGTCATCAAGCTTTTTTCTGGCGCCGTTACCGGGGAGGCTAAGGACATCTTCACTAGGGGAGTCCTTCACTTCCTTTCTCTTTAATTTGTTTTTAGTTTGCTTTGTTTCTATTGCTTCGTTTTGTTTGCCTCTTTCCAAAAAACCCAAAAAATTAGTCTAGTTTGGTTTGCTTGCCTTATTCAAAAACACACAAAAAATTAGTTCCTACTCTAGTTTCCACCTTGCACTAGCCCACCATGTTGCTCCCCAAGTTCACCCTGAAAGATCTTGCAATAGGTAGTGGCTCCATAATTGGGAAAGATAATATTGAATAATTTTTTAATTATGTTAGCAAGCATGAGGATATCGAGGAAAAATTTATAACAGATCTTGCTCCTAATTATGAGATTGCTGCAGTTTCTTTAGTTCATATGTTGGAGGCTAGGTTTGTTTGCCTTAACCCCTTCATAAAATTCTTGTTCCTAAAACTAAAAGAAGATAAGAATGCTAAAAAGAGGGAACTCATCCTTGAAACTTTATCAAAAGAATTCCATGATGTTGTTAGGGAAGCCAAAAAAGGTGTTTGAGCGTTTCAATATGCTAGGCTCAAGTATAGATGTTGTGGGTATTTCTGACAAAACTAAGCCTAGAGAAAAATTTAAGATACCCAAACCCTTTAAGCTTGTTCGAATGCATGAAGCCTTTGAAAAGAATTTTCATTGGATTGCTCCTGAAATTATTTTTGATAAAAGTAGTAGACCAAAGAGAGATGAGAAGTGATCCTCCAAAACCCATTTGGATGAGATACCTTTCATAGTTGAAGATTTTGCAAGTATGGATGTTAATGCTTCCTCATTTGAAAATACTTGATTCTTCTTTCTTCTTGTGCCTAACTTAAAGGCGTTAAAGAAAAGTACTTGTTGGGAGATAACCCAAGAGTTTCCTTGAGTCTTGGAAGATATTACTTTAGTAATGACCTCTCCTTATCCTTTTTTGTTTGCTTTTTGTGCCAAGAATGACCTCTAATGAGAGGGAAATAAGATTTGGGGAGTTGCTGTCCCGAAACAGATTTCTGTCCTCCACCAAAAAAATTCTTGAGGAGTATCTGTAAATCGGATTGAGCTAAAAATTTATGAATAAATCCCCTAGTATGTTAGATAACTTTCGTTAGTTCAAAACTTTTTGATTTGAGCAACAAAAGATGTTCGAAAAAATCGGTTTCTACCTGCTGGTCTGGTTTGATAGATTTCTATTATTATTTGCATTTGCTTCTTATTGATTCCTTTTTTAGTTCTATTTAGGTGAATTGAGCTTTTTGAAGGAGTTACTACAGTAGCTTGTGTTTTTAGTGAAAATCCATGCTGTTCCAAAGCTTTGCCAGTGGTCTAATATCTTTTGAATACACTAATGTTGCTAATGAAGATTGTGTGAAGTTCTGTATGAAGGAAAAAATTCAGGCTTGGGGATGCCACCCTGGTGTCACCCCAAGAAATATCCAAGAGGTACAAGCATCAAAGCTTGGGGATGCCCAATGCATCTCCTTCTTCATCAATAAAAAGCTCAGGTCTGTCTAGACACTTCGCTTTTATTGTTTCATGCACAATTGTGTTGTTCTTGGAGCGTCTTAGTTTTTGTTTGCTTTGCTTAGGTTGTTTAGTTTGCTTGAATAAAGTAGTTTGGACCCCCTTTCTTGCTGTGTTGTTTTGCAAATAAGCTGCTTGGTGTTGAAAATGAGTAGTAAGTTCTTGCTTGTAAGTGCAAGAGGAGCTTGCATTGAATATGACTTAGACTTTAGCATGACATGCTAGATGTTGTTTTGACCTTATGCTTAGTGATTATTGCTGTAGCATGTCTTGTTCTAAACAATTGGGATTGCTCTGTGTTCCTTGAAGAAATTATGCGTTGTTTTAGCATACAAAAGCATAGTATTGTGGTATTCTCCTTTGATGCTTTGCTTGGGTTGACTTGGCACATGCTTACACCATGTTATGACTCTTACAAGTCACCATTAGCCTCTATGATTATTTAGTCCTTGACTTGTAGTACCACTCTTTGCTTTGATTAGTATGCTTTGTTTCACTGCATGATTTTGGCCATTATTGCTCTCTTAGTTGGTTGCTCCCAGTCTTTTGCTAGCCTCCACTTATATGAGTAAGTTCTACTCATGCTTCCAACTCCCAAGAAACCAAGTTATTCCGAAGTGTCCACTATAAACTCCTATGCATGGTGTGTTACACCATTCCAAGTATATTCTTGTTTTCAGCTATCTTCCAATTAAAAACTATTTTGTTATGTAAAAACTTAGTGATTAAATCCCTCACGAACTTGATGACACACTTTATTCTTTGCCCCTAATAAACTTGAACCATTGTGACAACTTTGTTGTATATGCTTGCACTTATAAGTTGGAATTAGCAGAACCGTGCTGTCACGGGGAACGTTTTCAACATTGCACTTGTACTCTGTACTCAGTTGATATCATGCTCTTTTGTCTATGAATGTCACCGGTGTGAAATAAAGAGGGAACTTGTAAGTCCGTGGAGTTTGTATCCTGTGTTAGAGAAACGCCTGGGCCGCTAGCCTAAGCCATGCCTAATTATAGTGGAAACTTGCAGCATCATCATAATGAGATATCTATGAAACATCCTCAATAAAAAGATATGCATATGGTAAATAAAAAGATTGCTGAGATGCTCATTGTCTGCTTGCCTTGTCATTTTGGTTATGGGAAAGCTCCTGTACCATGTGAAAGGGGTATCCCGTTGGCGGTCCTCAATGATATGCAAATACATATAGTGACAAGAACTTACCTGAACCCAAAGTTGATGAGACATTGTCCATGTAAGGTGGTTTAGTATTTTTGAAAAATGGGGTGGTAGAATTTTGAATTAGCCATTTGATGGTTGCTTCATAAAACCCTCCGTTTTTTGCGCTCGAAAAATGGAAAATGGATTTTTGGTACGAGGAAAAGAAAAACTTCTTCCTGCAACATTGTTCGCCATCCCATGATGCACATGCATGCACAATATGGTCACATTATCACAAACTATGTCTTGATTCTAGCCATAACATTGGTCATTTGAACCAAAAGTCAGGAACCCTCTAATAAGGTAGGTTATTTTGTGAAGGTTTTTTGACACATAATCAATATACCAAGTTTGATATTTTTCCTTCTAACACCACGTGAAGGTTTCACATTGTTTCGATCATTTTTGAATTTCTTATGCCTGTTTTAAACTATTATCAAAACGGCGAGCATGAAGATTCTTATTGAACATAAATATCTAATATTTAAGTGTAAATAGATAGATATTATTTTTCTGCAAATTTTGATATATTATTTGTATTTTTTTTGAATTAGAATGATTTTTTATGATTTTCCTAAGAGTAATGTGATAAAAAGTAAAAAAAGAAAAAAAGATTTTGCCGTGTCTACTGCGGAATACACACGACAAAAGTCCTTTTCCATATATACTGTAGAATACATATGGCAAAGTGCCGGCGAGGGCACATGGCAAAAAGCCCTTTTCCATGTATATTTTTTTGCCGTGTTACTTTTCAGAAATTTACTATATTCACATATTTTACCATGCGCTTTCTAGATTACACACGGCAAGGATAAATTTTACCGTGTTCCTATCCATTTTGGCACACGGCGAAGCTATATTTAGATCGGCAGCGGCATTATTTTTTCCCGTATATATGTGGAATATGCAACGACACACCCACTACTATTTCTGTGGCCAAAGGCGTACATGCATGCCCTTTTGCTTTTTCTGTCAGATGAGAGGCAAAGCGACAAGAATAGCAGAGAGCGAGAATGAATGAAGCAGAATCATCATCCGGCCTCTTTCTTCGCGCGTCTGCTAGCTGCCAAATTTCCTCTTCTCCTCCTCCAAATCTAATAATTAATTCATGGACATGGAATTGTGCTGCTGCAAATCCATTCGCTAGCTACCGGTAATTAACTCTTCTTCTTGTACGTTGGAGATCATCTCATTAATTTGTTTCATCATATATTCAACATTGATCGATCATTTCTTCTTCTTCTTCTATATAAAAGAATGGATTTGCATGCAGCTAGGTAGCTAGGTGACGTGAAGAGATCGAAGGACGACATGGACATGGACGACGACGAGCACAGTACCACCGCCACCTTCCTCCAACGTCACCCGCTCCTCCTCTGCTTCCTCTTCTTCCTCGCATTCCTCTACGCCTTCCTCTACCCCATCTTCGTCTTCCTCCTCGCTTCCTCCCCCGTCCTCGTCCTCACCGCCTTCCTCCTCGGCATCGTCCTCCTCCACAGCGTGCCCCAGGAACATGACCACCACCACGTCTACAAGAAGCACATCAGCCGCCCACCGCAATCCCAAACTACCACCGTCCCGGCGCGACGACCATCCCCGTCAACCTCCAGCAGCGACTCCGACGACCAGGACAACCCTCGCGCCACCGCCATGTCCACCGCCACCTCCCTCGCCTCCTTCCCTGACGCCATGGGCGACGACTCTTCAGAAGACTCGGACCCCCAAGCAGAGAACCACCGACGGTCCAAGGACCTGCTGGTCCGTGGCGTCGCATGGACGGCCGACGACATGAAGAGCATCGAGAACATCGGCTCCCTCGAGCTCGAGAGGAACGCCACCGTCGAGAAGGTCATGTCCGAGCGCCTCGCTTCGCCCAGGCATCCTCCTCCTCAGCAGCATCGTCGCGGCCACGTTGCCGCCTGGAAGAAGAGCAACCCCTTCGACCTGGACGACGAAGACTTCCCCGGCTCCGCGCCCTCCATGCCCTCGCGCAACCCCTTCTTCGAAGACGAAGACGATATCCTTCCTGTTCCACAACCGCAGCCGGGTCCGGCAGCAGTGCAGCAGAAGAATTCCATGCCGTTCAGACGGCACGAGAGCTTCACGGTGGGCGCGCCGCACGCCAGCGACTTCCGCCCGTCCCGCTTCAGGCCCTACTTCGTCATCGACAAGATGCAGCAGCAGGCGCCAGTCGGCGCCGTTCCCGGTGGCGGCAAGAGCAGCCCCTCTTCATCGTCGTCGTCTTCGTCCTCCTTCTCGGCCGGTGCCAATGCCTACACCTCTGTGTCTTCCCACAACAAAGAAGAGGAAGAAGCGGCAGAACAAGAGAAAGCTTTGGCAGAAGCAGAGGCGGCGGCAATCCTGGAGGCGAAGAATCCTCCTGAGACGTTTGCTAGGCCTCGTGAGGTGGTGGCCTTGGACGTGGAGCTCATCAGTGACTCCTCCGACGAAGACATGACACTGCCTCAGCAGCAGCAGCAGGAGGTGGTGGCCGTACCGGTAGCAGTAGTAGCAGTAGCAGTAGCAGGCCAACAAGATGATGAGGATGACGAGGGGGAGTCCTTCGAGGTGGAGAGCATCACCAAACAGGTAGCGGCAGCAGCAGCAGAAAGCAAAGGCAAACAATTGGCTTCTTCAGCTGCTACTGCTACGGTGGAGGCGGAGAAGATCAAGGCAGCATTACCACCTTTGGCACCCCCTAGTATGGCGCAGATTAAGCTGGCGTCCATGCGCAGAGTGTTCTCAGAAGAAGAGGCGGATGCGCCAATGGCAGCACCCAGTGGGCTAGAGGACGACGACACCACCACCACCACGCCACCTACGGAGGAGGAGAAAGAGATGTTCCCTCTTCCTCCTCTACCTGAATCTGCCGCTGCTGCTGGTGCTGCTCCTCCACTTGCTGGTACCGCCAAGAAGGGCGTCGGGAAGTCGATCAAGTACAAGCCGCCCTCCAAGAAGGCCGTCATGGGTTTCTTCCAAGGAAAAGGAAAATAAACATAGCAACACAAAGGAGCAACATTATTCTTCTATTGCTAGCTAGCTCCTCTCAAACATAAATGGACATCATCATTTAGAGAAAATAAGGACGTACCTCTGTTAGTGTAGCGACATAGTACTATGTAACAATGACATGATCTTGTTGTCAAAAGTAGCCATGCAAAGCTATATATTTATCGTATGAACGAAGCATGCAAAATATGTTATATTAAATTCTTCAAATTGACTCCATATTCTACATTATTTGGGATTTGCTAATTCTCACCTAGCTGAGAAATATCTTACAGCGTGGTCAACTCGACCATCCTCCGATCGTACTTGTGCACCAAGATCCGTGCTTGGTTGTTTTTTCTGCTTGGCCCGTGTTGGTTCTGGTTTGCTCAGCCGCGTCACCCGCGTGCTTGCTCGCCAATCCGGCCGTTTTGTTTTTGTTATGGGGCTGATTGAGCGTGGCCTGCCTAGTTTTGGTCTTTTTAAGCAGTAAGAGATTCTATGGGGTTGTTGCCTCTTTTTCTTTTTGACCACTCACCTGCTACTTTTAATTGTTATTATTATTCAATATTTTTTGCAAGACTATTTTTTACTACCTTCGATCCAAATTATAGTTTTTAGATTTGTCTAAATTCGAATGTATCTAGATTTGTCTAGATTCGGATGTATCTAGCACTAGCACTAGATTAGATACAACCGAATCTAGACAAATCCGAGAATAATAATTCGGATGGGAGAGGGTACTAGTATGCATGGATGTTCTCAATTTTTTTTTCTCCTGTTTTTTCAGCATGTTGTTAGGTGTGAAATGGTTATTTTTTTAGATAAGCATTGATTTTTTAAATTCTGGTTCATAAATGTATGTAAGTTTGCCTTTATATTTTGAGTAGATGCTCATCTATGAGTTGCAATTGAATTTTTTGCAAATAATATTTTGGGATTGCATAGTCATCTCTTGGTTCCTTAATTTTGCTCCCGCATGTTGAGATTGGTGCTAACATGCATTGGATTTTTGAGGTCCCGGGACGAGACTCTCGCCGCTGAATCATGGCCCGTGTTGTCCCAACATTTGTACCGGGGCTTTTGTAGCTACTTTTGTTGGATTGTTCTCTCCGTATTTTCCTTTTTGCTAGGTCGAGTACGGGATACTTTTGTTGGATCATTCTTTTTGGCGGTTTTACGGTTTGCAACTTGACATGCAAATGGCTTTTCTTTACTACGAGTTGCATGTCGACATGCAGTTGGATTTTCTTGGGGGCAGTTGCAACTGGGGATTGTTTTCATGGTCCTATCTTTACCTTGAGTTTTTGCATCTGGACTTGCAACTGCCTTATCTAGGAGAGGGGGACGGAGTTGCAACTATACATACAACTAGATTTTCTTGTAGTCCCTTCTTCGTTATAAATTGCATCCATGACTTGCAAATATGTTTGCAAATGAGGATTATTTCATGGTCTCTACTCCTTTCTATGAGTTGCATCTCGAATTGCAACTGGCTTTCTCGCAAACTTGCAAATGAGGATTGTTTTGTGATCTCTTTTCCTTTTACGACGAGTTTCATATGGACATTCAACTAGCTTTTCTCGGTGGACAGTCGCAACTGAGGATTTTTCGAGGTCCCTTTTTTACCTTGAGTTTTTTCATCTGGACTTGCAACTGAATTTTCTCGGGTGGAGAAGGGGATCACGGTGTTGCAAATATGTTTGCAAATCAGGATTTGTTTCGTGGTCTAATATGAGTTGCATGTTGACATGCAACTGGCTTTCTTGCGGACTTGCAAATGGGGATTGTTTTGTGATCCCATTTGCTTTTGCGACGAGTTGCATATGGACATACAACTGGCTTTTCTCCGTGGACTTGCAAACAAGGATTGTTTTCTTGGTCCCTTCTTTACCATTTTAAGTTTTTTGCATCAGGACTTTTTTGGTATCCTTTCTTTAATACGAGTTACATATCGACATGCAACTAGCTTTTCTTGGGGTGGTGTTGTTGGAGATATGCCCTAGAGGCAATAATAAATATAGTTATTATTATATCTTTGTGTTTATGATAAATGTTTACATTCATGCTATAACAGTATTAACCAGAAACATCAATACTTGTGTGAATTGTAAACTAAATTAGTGTCCCTAGTAAAGCCTCTTTAATAATACTAGCTTGTTGGTTAATAGATGATCGTGGTTCGTCGATCATGAACATTGAGATGTTATTAACAACGAGATCATATCATTAGGAGAATGGTGTGATGGACATACTCCTACAGATAAGCGTAGCATAAAGATCAAGTCATTTTAATAGTTCAATTTCTATAAGCTTTCTGATACATAGTAACCTAATTCCTTCGACCATGAGATCATGCTAATCACCATCACCGGAAGGATGCTTTGACGACATCAAACACCACACTGTAACTGCGTGGCTATAAAGGCGACATTGAGTGTTCGGAAAGTATGGGTTGAGGCACATGGATCAAGAGTGGGATTTGTCCATCCATATGATGGATAGATATACTTTGGGCCCTCTCGGTGGAATGTCATCCAATTAGCTTGCAAGCATGTGACTGGATCACAAGGATCACATACCACGGGAACGAGAAAAGAGTACTTATCAGTAACAAGGTTGAACTAGGTATGTAGAGATACCGACGATCAAAACCTCGGATAAGTAAACTATCGTGATACAAAGGGAAATTGGTATCGTATATAAGTGGTTCATTCGATCGCAAAGTAATCATAGAAATATGTGGGAGCCATATGAATTTACAGATTCATCTATTGGTTATTGATCGGAGAAGTGTCTCGGTCATGTCCGCATAATTCACGAACCGTAGGGAGACACACTTAAGGATTCGATGTTGTTGTGTAGTTATGGAATGATGAATAAGAGACCGAATGCTGTTCGGAGTCTCGGATGGGATCCAGTATATCACGAGGAGATCCGGAATGGTCCGGAGAATAAGATTCATATAAGGAAAGTCCTGTTTCGAAGTTCGGAAATGATTCCGTTGTTTTCACCAGGAATGTTCTAGAAGGGTCTGGAAGGTCCGGCACTCCGGAGGGGGAAGGGTACATAGATGTGTCATGACAATGTGGAATGTTTGCATCATGTACTAGGTCACTTGGCTGGACAATTTGAAGAGAGAAATCAAATCCAAGTTTGAAAGTCAAATGCCAATTTGAAAAAGTCAAATCCAAAGTTTGCTTGGTGGAGGGAGAGTAGGAAACCTATCTAGGGTGGAAGTCCTACTCCCTCCACCCGCCAGCCAAGGAGGAGGACTTGAAGGAGGACTCCCTCCTCCCAACCGCCTCCCTCCCACCTATATAAGGAGGGGTAGGGCGCCCCCTACCCCTCACACCCAAACCCTAGCTCCTGGCGCCTCCACACACAAGTGCCGCCACGCCTAGGATCTCCAAGTCGCCGACTAGGGTTTTCCCAAACCCTAGCCGCCGGCTACACAACCCCCTTGGTGCCTCTAAATCCTAGATCGCCAAGGTCCCTCTATTGCTCCACCATACTCGCTCCGGCTTAAGGCGAAGCCCTGCGAGATCTCCCCTCTACTTCCGACACCACGTTGCCGTCCGCTTAATCACGAGGAGAGTGCTACAACCTCCGCTTCTGATGGAACAAGGGAGAGGAAGGTCTTCATCGAAAATTTAACGCGTGTGACCGATCATGAAGCGCCATCGAATGCACCGGAAGGATCGTCACGCGATCTTGAGATCGGCAAGAGTAACTACATCACCCACGAGAATCGCTCGTTAACCGCTGGAATCTTCGAGAGTGAGTTCCTCTATCGACTCGTGATACAATCTAGTAGATAGGTCTTGGCTTGTTTGTGTGCATGCGTAGATTTTTTTTTTCCATGCTACGAACCCCTACAGGTGTGTGTGTGTGTGTGGGGGGGGGGGGGGTTACAAGTGGAGTTGCAACTGAGGATTGTTTTTGTGGTATCTTATTTAACTTTTTTGAGTTTTTTCATCTGGAATTTTCGTGGTCCCCTTTCTTTATACTACTAGTTGCATATCGATATGCAACTGGCTTTTCTCGGGGGAGGGGTAGTTGGAAATGGGCTTGCAACTGAGGATTGTTTTCATGGTCCCTTCTTTACATTTTATGAGTTTTTGCATCTACACTTTTCGTGGTCCCCTTTCTTTACTACGAGTAGCATATCAACATGCAATTGGCTTTTCTCGGGGGCAGCTGCAAGTGGGTTTGAAACTGATGATCGTTTTCATGGTCCCTTCTTTACCTTTTTTGAGTTTTTTGCATCTGAACTTTTTGTGGTCCCATTCTTTACTACGAGTTGCATATCGACATGCAACTGGCTTTTTGACGGAAGTAGTTGCAAGTGTGGTTGCAACCTGGGATTTTTTTGGTGGTCCCTTCTTTATGTTTTTTGCATTTGGACTTTTCCTGGTTCCCTTTCTTTGCTACTAGTTGTATATCGACATGCAACTGGCCCTTCTCGGGGAGCAGTTGCAAGTGGGGTTGCAACTAAGGATTGTTTTCGTGATCCATTCTTTATGTTTTTGAGTTTTTTCATCTAGACTTTTTGTGGTTCCCTTTCTTTACTACTAGTTGCATATCGATATGCAACATGCTGTCAACACCCGGATTTTTAATCCCAGATGCCTGTTATGCCATACATCGCAATCCCAGATTACCATTTTTGCAAGACATAACAGATTGGTACCATAGTTCATCATCCATTACAAACTATAATAAAGGTCTTACAAATAAAGGAGCTCATGATCCAATCTTAAAACAATCAAAGCAGCCGAATAATATAATAACAAGATGGCGTAAGCTTCATCTTGAGGGTCACAGGCAATGCTGACGATGGGAGATGATCCTAGTTGTCGTAGAATTCCTACTGTCCATCATCCTGATAATCCTCCTCATAGTCTGGCCGCGGGAATAGCTAGGGACAAAGCCATGAGTACTCTTTAAGTACTCGCAAACTAAGTCTAACAAGTGAAGTTGTTCAAGTAGGAATACTAAGCTCTAGGTTGTTTTGCAAAAAGCTAGACTTATCTCTAACTGAGTTTAGAAGCAAAGAAAACTAGTTTAAGGTTTTATAACACCTAAGTGGGAAATTGAGTTTTCATATCACAACCCTGTTGTGGTCAAGTCAAGTCATGATTCATTTCATAAGTCGTTTTGCAAACATCTGGCCACTCCAACTGTCCATAACCATGGACGTGGTTATTCGAATAGTTGACACTCTGCAGAGGTTGTACACTTTCACCACAACATTCGATACATCCATCAGGAACAATCCTGAATTCACCATACTCATTATGTGGATAATCAATCCTAACCTTTCAATTACACACCCTAGTATAGGCACCTCTCCTATGAGTTTGGCCTCCCAACCATGACCATCAGTCATCTTGGGAACTGCACATGTGGTCAATCATCACGAGGTAGCCTCAGCTAAAACCTCGGCCGCAAGGGAACCAATACTAGGATATATAAACTTCCAGTCAAACCCTACCCAAATTCGAGTATTGTGGTTGTACGGTAAAATTGGAATGGTATCGCATCCGAACACAACCATCAGTTTTTAAAAAGGGCTAAGGCTCATGCCTCAACATTTTAATCATCAAAATCATCTGGTGTTCAAGAACACATGTCAAAACATCTCATTAGAATGACTCATCATTCTAAGGTTTTCATAAGCATTTTCACCAAGTATTCCCATGTAAAGTGAGCAAGTTTTATGATTAGCACTAGCCACTAAAGTTGGGGGTAAACACTAATGAGGGGTGATAATCAAGTGTGACTTATCTAGGTATAATCTCATGCTATCCATAATAACCTTCCAAAATTCACAAGTCACTAAGTAAACATAAACAAAGAGCTTTGATAAAGAAATAAAAGAATAAAGCTTGCAAGTAAAACTGGGATTGGGTATAATAAAGTTGTATAACCAAAGCATGTCTAATGCATTGCATAGGTTAACTATTGGGTTTAGGCTTGCAAGTAAGACTTGCATGGTTTAGCTTAGCTTGCTAAGATAGTAGCTTGCCTTGAGCAGTGCAGTGGTTGAAGTTCTCCTCTGCTTCCTCTTTGTAGTAGTCTCCTTCCTCTTTGTATCCTTGGTCGGTACTAGCGTCTATAAATAAATACGAAGTACACAATCACCAAAGAATACTTAACTACTTCTATTTGGAACACAAAGGTTCACACTAGATGATCTAGCATCATCACAGTCATCACAAGGATTAAAGCATTAGTCTTATTTGTTTTATTTTAGAAAGGTAATTTCTACTCATTGAAAAACTACTTAAGATTTAATATTCTCTAATCAAAATATGGGATCATGTTGACACATGTCATCACCACATATTTTAGTACTTGAGAATGTGATTTAAAGTGGTGTCACAATTTAATAAGGTTTAAACTTTTTATTTTAATTAATTAAAGTGACTAGAAATGCCTATGGGGCATTATTTTATTACTTGTCCATTATTTTTGGAAGTAAACCTAGATATTTTTATATATTCAGAAAGGTATTGTCAAATGTGATTTTTGAGAGTTGGAATCAACTCAAAAGCATTTATGGTTGAGTTTTGAAAAATGTTTGAATGCATAAAAGTCTCTGCCTTCTTATTTTTACTATAGGTGATCTATAATTTCAAATGGTTTGAATCCAACGGCCTTGGATTAAGAATTTCCATATCTTTATAACAAAATTAGTTTCATGCAATTTGGTTCAGTGAATCTCTCTGAATTGATTTTTGAATCAACAGACAGAACTATGTTTGAAACTAAATAGACAAACCTAAATTCTAACTACTGGGTCGCGCGGGAGATCTAACTAGGCCAGCCCACTACGCATAGCGCCCGTGGGGGCTGGTTAAGTGGTGTTCATACTTTAGTGAGAAAGAGGGTTGCGAAGGTGTACATGGCGATTACGACCTTAGGATTAGACTAAGGATCAACGGCTCACTAGTCGCCCCGCCGGAATGTAACATGATGGGGGCTAACCCTTGCACCGCCAGTGGGGGTCTGGGGCGGCTCACCGGGGCTCAGGCGTGGGTCGGCGATGGGGGCGAATGACCAAGTCGACAACGGCGGTTCTCCGGCATCAAGGCGGCTTCTCTGGATGGCCGCAATCAACGGCGCTCTTCTCCAAAGCCAGCGGTAGGCTCACAAAATTGAAGCGAGGAGAGCCCGCTTTGCTCGGGAAGAGGGCAGGATCAGTGAGAGGTGGGGAGTGACATGGTGTGAAGAAATGGTGGGAAGGCCTCCTTTTATAGGCGAGAGAGGCCGAAGCGGCATGGGAAGAGCTCATCGTGGTCGGTGTTACGCCGAGCTACGGGCATGGATGAGGCTAGGGGCGGTGCACGCCTCGGAGGATCTCAACGCTTGATGGCGCGGCAAGGGCGGTGTGGTTTGGTCGTAACACGCTGGTGATTCGAAGGCACCGACGACGCTTTTGACGACGATAGGAATTCTGGTCGCGGCGATTTAACGGGCATGTTTGGTGGTCTCTCGACGATGGTGACCGTGTGGACGGGTGGCGGGCGGCGATGCTCGGTAAGGCAATGGCTTAGGCAAGCTGGTGCTCTCTGGATATGGCATGGACGAACTGGGCGTGGCGCGTTCTCGGTGGTCCACGGCTTGGCAATGCTCGAGGGCTGGACAGAGGGTGGCGGTGGATGGTGGCGTGCCTCCTAGACATGGTGGCTAGGCACAGCGATGGCTCGTTCTAGCTTGCCATGGTCGGCTGGTAAGGGATGGCTCGAACATGCAGGGATTGGTGCAATGGTAGGGGTCTAGGCTGGTTTAATACACTGTTTGTCACTGGAGGAGACACAGATGATCAATGGGGGACAATTTTTGGGATGATCACTGCTCAAAACAGTGAAGTTTGGCCAAGTTTGAATTGTGTCTCCAGGTGTTTGATGAAATGGCCGAAAGAAATTCGTATTTGAATTTTTGGATGAAACTTGGTGAGTGTACTGGGCACATACTAGGTATTATCTGGTTGTTTGGATTTGTCAAGGTGAACTGGTTTGGTTGGGTTTTGAGAAATGGTGATCTTACCATATGAACTAGATTCAATTTTTAAATGTCATTTGAATAGGGTTGCCAAATGTTTTTGTGTGTTTGCAAGGTGGGCTTGGGTTGACTTGTACTTGTTCTAGCAAGGGGTGAAAGGAATTGGATTTGTTTCTGTTAGAAATATTGGACTAGAAACACTCAAAGTGGTCTAGTGAACAAGATTGGCAAAAATGACCATTAGCTCATATGGTTTGTTTTTGGATTTCTATTAATTTGATTATGCTAGGAAATGATTTAGATGATGTTGTTTTCATCTTTAAACCAATCCTTGCCATTCATAACAATCACACAAGTCCATACAAGCATTCATGCATTCATCACATACACACATGCATTCATATAGATTTTAATTAACAAATTTTTTTGTTCACCCTAAATTAGGTCCTGCACGCCTGTCCCAGGTGCAAGGCCTTTAGAAACCCTGCCACCCCTCGACGTCATGGAGCTCGACCTCCTCCATGGCCTCCGTCGGCAAGTAATAAAAATATCTAGTGTTTAAGTCAGCGGTGAACTTGCCGACGGGGGCCATGGAGGAGAGGTCGAGCTCCATGACGTCGAGGGTGGCAGAGGGGGTTTCTACGAAAAAGGCCTTGCACATGTAGTCAGTGGCGGCGAGGTTCCTGCGCTCTGCCAAGGCTCGCGTTGTCTCGGCGCCAATCTGGCTGGACGCCCCTGGGTTCCAGAATCAGGTCCGTCAACAAGTGGGCGGCGGCAAGGGGAAACTAAAGAGGTGGGAGGGGCAAGGAGGGGCATTACCGGTGATGATGGTAGTGAGGCCTTGGGTGACCTAGTCAGCGAGCTTGAGGCTCCCTTGCGGCTGAAGATGGACGGCAATATCTTGGTCCTTGTTCTCCATGTACTCGTGCAAGAACTCCGCGAGCTCGGCATCCACCTCCCTTTCCTGCAGAAACTTCTTCACTGCCTCCCTCTCTTCTGGCTCCAGCTTCCTGCATTTCGAGGTGATAACGAACTAAATTCAGATACCACAAACCACATAGCCAAAACAAAGGGAATGAACAATTGGTCCGTACGAGAAGTCACGTCCACTGCGGTCGCCGGCGGCGGCGCCGGCGCCCCTGAGGGTGAGCACGGGCGACGGGCAGGTCGCCGGGCCAAAGGAGCGGATGAACCCTGTGATGTGGTCGAGTGGGCGACCTCGATGAGGCCGAGGTGGAGGCGCGCCTTGCTCGAGCGCCGACCACCGGAAGAGGGGCATGTCAGGCCCGCCCGTGGCACCGGCCGAACAGTGGTGGCATCGATCTTGATCTCGGTCCCGCGGTGGGATGCGCGAGGCGCACCCATCGCCTCCTTCGGGCGGTCCTCCACGATTTAAGGACTTGAAGCCGGCGGCTGCGAGAGGCGGAGGGCTAATGAGGTGGGGGATCATCGCAGAGCGGAGTGGAGGAGGAGTGAGGAGGTGGTGGTACCCGTTGGGAGGGCGGTCGAAGATGTAGGAGATCTCTGAGCGCAGGAGATGAGGAGGCGTCACGAATAGGGAGCACATGGTCGAATGGGGATCTTGGTCCATGGCAGCCACGAGATCTTGGCCGTGGCCTTCCAAGGAGGATATCACGATGGGGTCATTGGAGGGATGGGGCAAGCGGAGATCGCCGATGGCGATGTCGATGGGATCGGATTCGGAGCAATGGGGTGGCGGAGAGATGAGGAGGAGTATGAGCGATGTGGTAGACGTGGGACCTAGGGTTGGATGTGTGACCCGCCAGTCATCGATCCACAACAAGTTTCCACATCTCCATCCTATCCGCTCATCATGTTCACATCCAACGGCTAATATTGTTCTTATCTTATATCCCTCTCACTTAGTAATTATGACGATTCCGTCGATAGAAATTACGACGCTCGCAGAAATCGTCATAGTTTAATAAGGATTTGGCCCTGCCAAATGACTTATGACCATATGGCGCAGAATTGTCATAGATATATGACGATATTGTCCATAGTCACTATCAAAAGGTCACAAGCTGACATATTCCTTGTAGTGGTTGATTAGAACTTGATAACCTTGATTAATATTTTTGGGATGTTAAACTGGCTTTTCTTGAGGGGGAGGGAGCAGTTTTTAAGTGGTGTTGCAACTAAGGATTGTTTTCGTGGTCTGTTCTTTAGCTTTTTTTGAGTTTTTGCATCTACACGTTCGTGGTCCCCTTTCTTTACTACAAGTTGCATATCGACATGCAACATGTTTTCTCGGGACGGGGGGAGGGGGTAGTTGTAAGTGGGGTTGCAAACCGAGTATTGTTTTTGTGGTCCCTTATTTACCTTTTTTGTGTTTTTCCATCTGCACTTTTCGTGGTTCCATTTCTTTACTACTGGTTGCATATCGACATGCAACTGGCTTTTCTCGAAGGGGGGGGGGGCATTTTTAAGTGGTGTTGCAACTGAGGATTATTTTTGTGGTCTGTTCTTTAGATTTTTTGAGTTTTTGCATCTGCACTTTTCATGGTCCCCTTTCTTTACTACAAGTTGCATATCGACATGCAACTGGTTTTATCGGGGGGGGGGGGGTAGTTGTAAGTAGGGTTGCAACCGAGGATTGTTTTTGTACTCCCTTATTTACCTTTTTGAGTTTTTGCATCCGCACTTTTCGTTGTCCCTTATTTATCTTTTTTGAGTTTTTGCATCTGCACTTTTCATGGTCCTCTCTTTTTACTACGAGTTGCATATCGAGATGCAACTGGCTTTTCTTGGGGGGCAGTTGCAAGTGGGGTTGCAACTGAGGATTGTTTTCATGGTCCCTTATTTACCTTTTTTGAATTTTTTTTCCATCTACACTTTTTGTGGTCCCGTTTATTTACTACGAGTTGCATATCAACTTGCAACTTGCTTTTCACGGGGAGCAGTTGTAAGTGGGGTTACAACTGAGGATTGTTTTCGTGGTCCCTTATTCACGTTTTTTGAGTTTTTTGCATCTGGATTTTTCATGGTTCCCTTTGTTTACTACTAGTTGCATAACGACATGCAACTGTCTTTTCTCGGGGAGCGGTTTCAAATGAGGATTGTTTTCATGGTCTCTTCTTTATGTTTTTTGAGTTTTTTGTATCTGGACATTTCATGGTTCCCTTTGTTTACAACTAGTTGCATACGATATGCATCGTTTTTTCCCGAGGAGTGCAAGTGGGGTTGCAATCGAGGATTTTTTCGTGGTCCCTTTTACTACGAGTTGCATATCGACATGCAACCGGATTTTCACGGGAGAAGCTGCAAGTGGGGTAAATCGAGGATTGTTTTCATGGTCCCTTCTTTACGTTTTTATGTTTTTTGCATCTAGACTTTTCATTGTTCTCTTTGTTTACTACTAGTTGCATATCGACATGCAACTATCTTTTCTCGGGGAGCAGTTGCAAATGGGGTTGCAACTGAGAATTGTTTTCGTGGTCCCTTTTTTACGTTTTTTCGAGTTTTTGCATCTGTACTTTTCGTGGTTCCCTTTCTTTACTACTAGTTGCATATTGACATGCAACTGGATTTTCATGGGGAGAAGTTGCAAGTGGGGTTGCAACTGTGGATTATTTTCGTGGTCCCTTCTTTATGTTTTTTGAGTTTTTTGTATCTGGACTTTTCATGGTCCTTTTCTTTACTACTAGTTGCATATAGACATATATTATTTCGCGGTCCCTTGTTACTACGAGTTTCAACTGGACATGCAACTGGCTTTTAACAGAAGATGTGGATGGAGTTGCAACTAAGTATTGTTTTGCGGTCCTTTTTTACTATAAGTTGCAACTAGACTTGCAACATGCTTTTAACGGGGCTGCTATTGGGTTGCAATTGAGGATTGAACTGTCATTTTCACGTTTCATGATCCCTTCTTATTATGTATTGAAACGTTATTTTCTTATTTTGTGGTCACATTCTTACTATGAGTTAAAACTAGACTTGCAATTGTCTTTTCTCCGAAATGTTTTGATCCCAACAACAATACAACACAAAGTTAATCGCGAACCCTGTTTGAAGCTTAATGCGTTGGTTACCAACTAACGCTTAACCCCGGTGAGTCAATTCCACCTAGGCGATTATTTGTTTAGCTCTATTTTTTGCTATTGTGTTTGTGTGTCTGTTTTCTATTTATTCTTTTCTTTCTTTCCAGTTTCTTTACTTAATATATTTTTGTTTTCTTTTATGTCTTTTATTTCATTTTTGTTACAGTTTCTTTTGTTTTTCCTATTTTCTCGTGTTCTCTGCTTGTTCATGTTCTCCTTGTTTTCTGTCTTTTAAGTTTTTAAAAATATGGATACATTTTAATGTGCAATATCTGAATTTTCTCCTAACACGTGAACAATTATTTTGTACCATGTCATTTTTTTGTGTCACATGAACGTTCTACTGAACCTTGTGAACAAAATTTTGAACTATACAAACATTTAATATACGAATATTTTTAAATCTCATGAACTCTTTATGAATCTCGAGAACAAATGTTATGAACTATACACACATTTTATAAATCTTGTGAACACTTTTTTTCTAGAACTCGCGGACAATTTCTTTGAACTGTGCTAACATTTTTTAAACCCCGAACTTTTTTTTGAACCTTGCAACCAATTTTTTTGAACTATACGAACAAATTTCTTAACCTTGTGAATAAAATTTTGGACCCAGCAATTTTTGAACTCTATGGATATTTTTAGCAAGTTCCTAAATATATTTAGTTTAAGAACATTTTTTCTCCTTCAAAATAACTGCATTTTAAACATATGTAGAGAGCGTGAATGAAAATTGTAACGAGTGGAGCAGTAAACAAGTCCTAGTTCCGTACTTAAACGATTATATCATTTTGTCGTGGGCAGATTGAAAAGGGAGTAGAACAAAAATTGTACGAGCAATACGAGCTAACGGGGTCTTAACATTTCCACTGGTATAGGTGCCGGCTGGCCGGGTGCGCGCCTACACAGCTCTCCGTACGTGTTGGTCAGAGGAGAAATAAACTAGATATAACAGTTGGTGTCGTGCTCAGCTAGCTGAGATTTAGTCTAAGTCACATCTAGCTGGTGTCGTGCAACCAATGGTTTCCCTCATTTGGTAGTAATAAAATATGTAAAGTTCAATTCAATGCAAAACAAACATCATTAGTATTTCCTCCGTTTGAAATTATAGATCATGCACGGTTAACTAGATTGCTAATTTGATCAACAAAACATAAATAGAATAACACAAAAATTATACCCTTACAAATTTTAGATGCTATATTTTCTAATGGTATAATTTTTATGTAATATAACTTAAATTTTATAGTCAAATTAACGAACTAGGTATACACGTAGGACTTATAATCCACATAGGTAGTATCACTTAAAGTTGAGACCAAAGCATTCTGGGTGTCTATCACCGCCTACCGGAAAGCACCCAAAATTATGGAGGGATAGTGTATTCTTTGACTGAACTGCCTAGGTAAGTAGAGGTGCAGAACACACATAGACACAACGGAAAAAGGGCTTAACAACCGTACCATTGATCTTCTCTTCTCCCCAGCTCCTGCCCCCGTTGAGAGTCAGCCTCCACCTCTCTCCCGTCGCCCCTGGCCTTTCTTCTCTCCGGCGCGTGGCTAGATGGGTCGTGGTTTGGGGCGATAGCTCCCATGCGCCTTTACGCTGAATTGGAAGGAACACGATATCTTTAAAAGAATAACTCGCATGTGACGCCAGGAGATGCCTAATAGCCCAGGGCCACACGGTCCATACAACGGTCGTTAAAGACACTTTTAACTTTGTTCCAAGATTAGGGTTAAGCCATACCAGTCGGTTGGGACAGCCCGCAAGCCAGTCAAACCAACCGCGCACCACACTGACTGTAGCTTCCCCGACGGCGGCGGCGAACCTCACCCATCGTTCTCGGCGCCGGCGACAGGGCAATTAATTTAGGCGGCGACGCTTTCGTCCGACGGCGAAGGTGGTGAGTGCCATTTGAAAGCTAATTCCTCTCCCATTCTTCTAAATTCGAGATCTGAGCGTGCCCATTGATTCTAATAGATTATGGAGGCGAGGGTGTGATGTACGGGGCGAGGGGGAACGGGATGGAGCATGGAGAGGGGACTTCGAATCGGTATATCCCGTATCTCTGCACTTAATTTCTCTAAGGTTGAGCTCTTTGTTCGCTTCCGCTAGCTCACAGTGCCCGCCAAAAACAGGGGAGACGATGTTGCGCGCCAAACCTTCGAATTTCGCATCAATTTATTTCCCTCTAGGGCAGTTTTAGTTGATGGCAGCACGCAGCTCATTGAGAGAGACACACTTGTTAAATTGGAGGTGGAATTAGAACATGTTGATCCCCAAGAGCTAATAAACATGGGAGAGGAGACGGGGAGGAAAATGGTGGAAAAAATTGGGGATAGTGTGGTTTGGGGGCCAAAGCAAGAAGTTTCTTTGTTACGATTTGATGATTGCAAATGTGACTATGTTAGGGTTGAGACAGGGGAACATATAGTTGATGAAATCGATGAGCGAAACAGTTGGACAAGCAAAACTGTTCTGTTTTTAGCAGAGCTCATTGATCTGAAACCTGATTCGAGGGTTCGATATGTGGCCTCGAAGCTAGCTGCTCAGATGGTCGAGGATGATTGGGCTGCACAAAGGTAAGTAATGCTTATACTTACTGAGTTGGAAGTGTTAACAGTGGAGGATGATGCTAATGCACAAGGGGAGGCTGCAGAGGCTAATGCACAAAGGATTGTAGCTGTTGATTGGAATTCAGTTGAGATACATGACCGGACTGATTTGGTCATTGCACCAATAGATGACATTGAAATGGCAAGGCTTTTTGGCATTCCTATAGATGACAGAGACAAGGAGAAGAAGAGGGATGGAGCTGAAAATGATGGTGACAACCATTTAAGAGATGAAGAGGCAGATATAGATCTAGAGTTGTTGGAAAATGCTGCAGTTCATGTAGATGATGCACACGATGATGAGCTAGTAACAGTTTATGACAAAGAGTACCCAGTTATTGAAGTTGGGAGATTGTTTCCAAGCATGGATGAATTCAGGATGTGTTTCAGGACATATGCAGTCAAACGCGAGTTTGCTACCAAGACTATGTGGACTGATAAAAAGAAGTTCTATGCAAAATGCAAAGGTTATGATGGTGGTGCCAAGCCTTGCAAGTGGTATATATCTGCTAGACGCCAACCCGATGGAAGGACAATAAGAGTGAATCAAATTCCAAAACCTCATACTTGCATTACAAGTTCTCAAACAGTTACAAAGATAACATCACAATTATGGGTTGCAGAAAAGATCAAGCCCATTTTAGCCACAACACCAAACAACACTACAAAGAGACTGAAAATAGACTTAGAAAAGTAGTACCCCATTAAGCTGAATTATACTACAGTGTGGAAGGCAAATCAAAGGACAATGAAAGAGCTATATGGTGATTGGGCAAATACCTTTCAAATGCTTTATAACTTCAAAGCAGAAGTAGAGAAGAGGTCACCTGGCAGTGTTGTGGAGATAGATACTGAGGTAACAGCTGATGGGAAAGTCTTCTTCTCTAAATTCTTCATGGCTTTAAAGCCTTGCATCGATGGCTTCAAAGCAGGGTGTCGTCCATATTTGAGTATAGACTCATCTTTCTTGACTGAAAAGTGGAATGGTCAACTAGCAGCATGCAATGCTTTAGATGGACACAATTGGATGTTCCCTATAGCTATTGGCATGTTTTAGTCTGAGACAGAGGCATCATGGACATGGTTCATAATGCAGTTGAAAAGATGCATATGGCCAGTCTCTCAGGCTGCATATGGAACACCAATTCCAGCACTTACAGATCAGTCCCAGTGGCCTGAAGTGGACATTTAGTTCTCCTTGTGTCCTCCTTTGATGAAAAGAAAGGCTGGCAGGCCCAAGCAGAGTAGATTCAAGGCTTGGTTTGAGAAAGGTGGGAGCTGCAAGAAGGGAAAGAAAGATGCCAAGCCAAAAAGGGCCCAAAAAAGTAACAAGAATAGATGCAAACTCTGCGAAGAACTTGGACACCGAGCTGGCTCTACCAAGTGCAGATACACTGCTGAAAAGCCAAAGTATGTTCATCCAAAATCTATCCCATTTCTTTTTGATGATTTTTCTCCCCCAGCTAACTTGCTTGTTTCTAGGAGGAAGCGTGGAGAAAAAGACCCACCTCTTGTTTTTGAAGAATGCTGGCCAGTGAAAAGGGCAAGAATCAATGGCCAAAGAAAGAAGAGAACTAACCAGATCATGTTTGGTGCTGCAGAGGTGCAATCTGAACTTGTATTGGAGGATTATGTGCAAACTGTTGAGGCTTTAGGGCACGCCGTTTCTGATTTGGAAGCTCTGGTGCAAAATGAGGGGCAAAATGAGCATGTTGTTGAGGCTCTAGTGCAAAATGAGCCTGTTGTTGAGGCTCTGGTGCAAAATGAGCATGTTGTTGAGGCTCTGGTGCAAAATGAGCATGTTGTTGAGGCTCTGGTGCAAACTGACCATGTTGATGAGGCTCTGGTGCAAAGTGACCATGTTGATGAGGCTATGGTGCCAGATTGTGTTGTTGAGGAGGTGCAGGAGGTGAAGGAGACTCTTGGACGTGCTGTGGAGAGGCCAGATGGTAATGGTATGAAAAAGAAGAGCATAAACCTATTGTGTGGTGTGAATCTTGTGAAGGAGAAGAAAACGAGGGGTAAGAAGAGCCAAAAGAAATAGACTTTAAATTTGGCACTTGTTGTTGTAAACATTTGTTATTGTAATAATTTGGCACTTGTTGTTGTAGACATTTGTTATTATAATAATTTGGAACTTGTTGTTGATAATTTGGACAAAATTCAAATATGATGGTAAATTTGAATTTCAACAAATGTAGCTATGTATACTTTTCTATGTTTATATGAGCTTCCAACGTTTTTCTCATATGTACAGTACAAATCATCCTCACCCTGATCCCTTTTGTGAAGTACAACCCACCCTCACCCAAAATGTGATAGAAATGTGCTCCAAAGCTAGGGTAAACCACCCCATTTATAAGAAAGTTTTTTTGACCATTTCTAAAACCAAGTTTGATATTTTTCCTCACAACTATGTCACAAAACATGACACCATGCGAAGGTTTTGTATTTTTTTTGATTTTGTTTGAATTAGTTATGCACATTTGAATGTCTGGTCAAACTTTTTGAAGGGTTTTCATAAATATTCTTAGCTAGGGGCTGAGGCTCACAAAACTAGCATTGGATCTCTGATGAAATAGCATGTTGTGAACGTAAAAATGATTTTTACAAAAAATCATCAGCATGAAATCATGTACTTGTAGTTCATATCTTACCCACTTCCAACCGATTTGACAGGATTTGTCTTTTTCACCAGGGATGGAATAAAAGGTTTGAGATACTTAAGTTGGGAAATTGTACATGCTAGCTGGTCTAGTATTTTTGAAAAATAGGATGTTACCATTTTGAAACTTCAATTTGGTGGTTGCTTCACAAATCCCCCCTCTTTCGACACTCAGAAAATAGAAAATGGATTTTCTGTGCGTCGAAAAGGAAAACTTTGTACCACAACATTGTTAGTCATCCCATTGTACACATGCATGCCCAGTATGGGCACATTATCACAAACTATGAGCAATTGTCCACAGTTTTGGGGTTCCAAGGCGATTTACAGGTTTGAGAGTTATGACCAAACACTCGTTGTTTTCGCGTTTAATGGCAATTTTCATGAGTTATGGCCCATATTTTTGGGGTTCCAGGGAAATTTAAAATGACCGCAAGACACGATACATATTTAAGGGCATGACCAAACACTCGTAATTTTTGTGTGTTTATGGCCGTTTACATGAGTTATTGCCCATAGTTTTGGGGTTCAAGGGAGATTTAAAATGACTGTAAACCCGATACATGTTTGATGCTTGATAAAAAAACTCGTCATTTTTGTGTTTTATGGCCGTTTTTTATGAGCTATTGTCCATATTTTTGGGGTTCTAGGGGGATTCGCATGGCCGGTAAGACCCGATACATGTTTAAGAGTTATGACTAAAAACTTGTTGTTTTCGCGGTTTATGGCCGTTTTCATGAGCTATTGCCTATTGTTTTGGGGTTCCAAGGAGATTTACAGGTTTGAGAGTTATGACCAAAAATTCGTTGTTTTTGCGTATTATAGCCATTTTCAAGAGTTATTGCCCATAATATTGGGGTTCCAGGGCGATTTAAAATGACCATAAGACCCGATACGTGTTTAAGGGCATGACCAAAAACTCTCCATTTTCATGTTTTATGGCCATTTTCATGAGCAATTGCCCACAGTTTTAGGGTTCCAAGGTGATTTACATGTTTGAGAGTTATGACCAAACACTCGTTGTTTTCGTGTTTTATCACTACAAGGAATCTGGCAATATATGACCCTCCATTTCGTCACAAAACCGTCATAGTAGTCCATCTATGACGATTTTATGACGAAAATGAGATCGTCGAAAGCTGGGCGTCGCAAATGAACTATAACGACAATTTTGATAAAATCATCATAACCATCTATGACGATATTAGATCGTCATAGCCGTTATGACGATCCAATATCCTCATGGCCCACCTCGCCTGGACAGATCAGATCCTACGTGGCTGATCCGACGTGGCAAAATTATGACGAAATGAAATCGTCGTAGTGTGAAATCAGCCCGATCCATTTTGGCGATCTATATGGGCCAAGCCCAAAAAATTCAGCCTTTTATTGAATTGGGTGTGGCCTTCTCCGTGTCATTTTTCTTTTAGGGCTGGTGTTTTTATTATCCATTTCAATGTTGGGCTTTGGCCTTTTTGGTCCATTTAATCTTCCCTTTTCACGGTACAATCCTTATTCCATTTTAACCTTTTTATTCTTTTATTCTAAGTTGTACACCGTTGTGAATCAGTTTTTTTGTTGGATTGTGGCCTGTTTAGAGCCCAAATGTGATCCATATCACTGGTACAGCAACCAAGCAAAACAAATAATCCACAGATAAATCAAATTTCAATCTCAACATTTAATAAAACATCGAAGTCTCATCTGTTGATAATCAAAACACTTAAAATGTATTTCAAACACCAAGCACACATACAAAGTAGAACAGATAGCTCCTGACTAAGAAGACAAAGTCATTTCTCAAAATAGAATCCAATTGATCACCGCCACCTTGGTCTTCAGAGCATCAGGTGAACCATAGTCTGGTCCATCTCAAGAAGCATTCCAGTAACCTTAGATGACTGATCATACGCCAGTTGATCGATAAGTGGTACAAGATTTCACCAAGCATCTGCAAAAATTATAGAAGTTAGTTATGTCCTGGATTTGTACCAGGGGCACAACTATAAGAACCCACCATATAATTAGTTTTAGTTCCAATACAATTAAGATGCAAAATCAACTAGCGTACATGCTAAGGCCAGCCAGATAGATTGCCTCCATTGTCAAAAGTAAACTAGATAGTATAGCATCAAGCAATAGAGCAAGTTCCAAAAGCCACATGACAAAGAATAAAAAATATTCAATAGAATATATATCTACAAGTACCACACTACACATGTTTCTATCACCGTTAATGACAAAGACAAAGTTAAGGAAATCAATAGACCACTAGAAGCCAAATAATTCTTCTTTTCATATTGATTCAAAACAGAAGCTGACTGTCTGAGAGATTAATTTTCCAAATGCATCAATGAACCAACAAGAATACAATACAATACAAACAACTGGAAGCTTTTCTATCAGGAGAGATCTATAGAGAGCAGACCTTGCAAGAACGGCCCTTTCATGCGGCCTATTGCGAGTAGTTCCTGGAGGATCCAAAGTCAGCCTTGGAAAGTGGCAACCACTAGTGTACGACATCACTAATGATCCTGGAGTCTCTCCACAACAAAGAGAAAAAACAAACAGGTCAAGGACAGGATGACTAATCAAAGTCCATTGGATACTTCCATGGATCTGTACTAAGAGAGGTGAAAAATAGATAGCGTGGGGAACAAAGGCGCTTACTATGGGACCATCTTTTTGTTGGGGTTGCTTCTCTGTTATTCTCCCGGCATAGACACAAAACACACCAAAACTCTTTCAGAATGCAAGTTAAAGCAGCATAAAATTTTCATTAGACTTAGGAAAGTAACTGCCCAAACAATTTATACAAAAGAGAAGCATTGGCCATGCATATCTTTTTTGGTGTGGACCAAAGTAAATGAGCCAATGCAAAGCAGTACTGTAATGATATACAAGATTATTCTAGTAGCAAGGCATTCTATCATGATATAGAAGATACAATGCAGTACTGCCATGGTATACAAGTTTAATTGTTTCATCACGTTTAATTCTCAACTTAAAGTACAAGTAGGCAGTTTACAATTTAGGAATAGTATTTCACAATTTATAGCAACATCAATACCACAACCAAGCTATCACATAGCAGTGGACGCTAAATGTACTATGGGTAAAAATAAGTGGCTCGCAACAGCCCAATATACTGACTACTACACTTCATCTATTTATTGTAAAACTGACATGGGTAATCATACACCCAATAAAGCATTAGAATGGATATTTGAACTTAAACCTGAAACTATTGTGCTAACTAAACTAACGGTGAATTTAGAAGTGCTTACATCTGGTCTGAACCGACGCTATAAGAATAGTAGCCGCACATCACAGGCTATAACAACATGCAAGCATTACCACAAGCACCTAGCATGCACGAGCATTGGGACATTCCAGCAAGCAGCTCTTGTTCTCTTGTTCTCATCGGGTTACACCTTGCCGCTACCGAATCTGTAACATCTCAAGGGATTGCATGGGTTCCAGACTAAGCATTATCTCCTATTATGGAAATCAGCAGCGCGCTGGCTATGGTCAGTGGAATCCAACTAACCACATGCACTTCATCTAAGCAGTGGCAACATTTTTCCAAACCTTCAGGTATTGACAAGTACTGATGTTTTACAAATAAAGGGCTAATCATGAGTGATGCATACTAGAAAGTACGGGTGTTGATAAGAAAACATCTTAATTTGAACATTGTCATCTTCAAGAACTGCAGCAGCTGGCTAGTTTACTTGCTACTCCCTCCAGCGAATAGTAACTCGTTAAAACATAGCAATAATGTGTTGTTGTTGCCTAACAAGCAAACAAATAGCAAGCATCCAATCTGAGGAGGGTATCTAGCATAGAAATCTATATATATACTCCATGGCAAAGGCAGAAATGGTGGATGTGACGAGGAAAAAATGATGGTGAAAGCGAGATGAGATGGACCTGCGTGTCGTAGCCGTCGGGAAGCTTGATGATGAAGGCGTGGGCCTTGGCGACCCTGGCGGCCTCCTCCATCGCCTCCTCCTGGCTCACCAGCACCGGCTCCTGGCTCCTGGCTCACCAGCAAGATATCCACATCTTGATGCCCTCATGCGCAGTGAGGGATCCGTAGCGGAGCACCAACGCGGGCCTCTAAGTAGGTGAGGTACTCGAAGTGGACGCTCCAGGCCCCGCGTAGTTGACGATGAGGCTGCCACTGGCGGGACAGTGGGGGAAAGGAGGAGCGTCCGTGGCGGCTATCCCCCTGATGAAGATGGAGAGGGGATCTTGCTCGAGTGGCGCTGCTTCCCGTGTTTGTCATCGGGGAGGGGAGAAGAAGATGGAGAGGGAGATCTGGGGCACAACAGATCGGTCCGGGCACATCGGCTCCAGATCTGGGGAGGTAGGTGGTGGCGGTAGGAGGTGGTGGCGGGGCCAGGTGAAATTGAGTGGAGGTGGAGATGGCGGAGGGGAGGACGGCCGTGGCTTGGGGAGAAGGGCGGCACCGGAGGGGAGCTGTCGGCCAGGGAAGAAGCGGCGGCAGCGTTCGATCTGGATCGCAGTGGCGGCGCTAGGGAGAGAGAATAGAGGCTGCCACTGTGTTAGGTCATGGGCGCGTGGGGAGTTGGTGAGGCCGTGGGTTTGCTTCTTCAGCTGAGCTTGCACACGTTGGATGGAAACTGAATGGTCCAGATTAGGCTAAGATGGAGGATCTGTGGGAGTTTGTTTCCAGCGATTTTATTGGTTGCAAACTACCTCACGCGGACACCAAACGACTAATGTTTTGTGAAGTGACCACCAAATAAAAGTTGCGATGCTACCATCCCATTTATTTAAAAACAATAGGACACCTTAAATGTACAAATGTCCCAACCGGGGCATCTCAAACCTTTCCTTCCACCCCCGGCGAAAAAGACAAATTCCTGCCGAATCGGTAGGAAGTTGGTCCGATTTGAACTACAGGTACATGGTTCGATGCACATTATTTTTTGCAAAAATGATTTTTAGACTCACAATATCATGTTTCTTCAGAGATCCAATGCAAGTTTAGCGAGGATCAGCCCCGAGCTAAGAACCTTCATGCCCGCCGTTTTGACCATAGTTTAAAACGGGCATAAAAAATAAAAAACGGTTCGATCAATGAAAATCCTTCGCGTGGTGTCTTATTATGTGGCATAGTTGCAAGGAAAAATACCAAACTTGGTATATTGCAAGTGTCTCAAAAAAACATTCTCATAAATGGCCTATCATGTTCGATGTTTCATGGCTTTCGGGTCAAACTACCAGTGTTATGGCCAGAATCACGGAATAGTTTGTGATAATATTTCCATATTGTGCATACATATGTATCATGGGATGGGGAACAATGTTGCAGGAGGAAGTTTTCCATTTCGACGCACGAAAAAACCATTTTCAATTTTCCGAGCGCAAAAAATGGATCGTTTTGTGAAGCGACCACCAAATAAAAGTTGCACGATGCTACCATCCCATTTTACAAAATCAATAGGACACCTTAAATGTACAAATGTCCCAACCGGGGTATCTAAAACCTTTCCTTCCACCCCTGGCGAAAAAGACAAATTCCTGCCGAATCGGTAGGAAGTAGGTCCGATTTGAACTACAGGTACATGATCTGACGCCCATTATTTTTTGCAAAAATGATTTTTAGACTCACAATATCATGTTTATTCAGAGATCCAATGCAATTTTAGCGAGGATCAGCCCCGAGCTAAGAACCTTCATGCCCGCTATTTTGACCATAGTTTGAACGGGCATAAAAAATTAAAAACGGTCCGATCAATGCAAATCCTTCGCGTGGTGTCTTATTATGTGACATAGTTGCAAGGAAAAATACCAAACTTGGTATATTGCAAGTGTCTTAAAAAAACCTTCTCATAAATGGCCTATCATGTTCGATGTTTCATGGCTTTCTGGTCAAACTACCAGTGTTATGGCCAGAATCACGGAATAGTTTGTGATAATATTTCCATATTGTGCATACATATGTATCATGGGATGGGGAACAATGTTGCAGGAGGAAGTTTTCCATTTCGACGCACGAAAAAACCATTTTCAATTTTCCGAGCGCAAAAAATGGATCGTTTTATGAAGCGACCACCAAATAAAAGTTGCACGATGCTACCATCCCATTTTACAAAAACAATAGGACACCTTAAACGTACAAATGTCCCAACCGGGATATCTCAAACCTTTCCTTCCACCTCTAGCGAAAAAGACAAATTCCTGCCGAATCGGTAGGAAGTAGGTCCGATTTGAACTACAGGTACATGATCCGATGCCCATTAGTTTTTGAAAAAAATGATTTGTAGACTCACAATATCATGTTTCTTCAGAGATCCAATGCAAGTTTAGCGAGGATCAGCCCCGAGCTAAGAACCTTCATGCCCGCAATTTTGACCATAGTTTGAAACGGGCATAAAAAATTAAAAAATAGTCTGATCAATGCAAATCCTTGCGTAGTGTCTTATTATGTGATATAGTTGCAAGGAAAAATACCAAACTTGGTATATTACAAGTGTCTCAAAAAAACCTTCTCAGAATGACCTATCATGTCTGAGGTTTCATGGCTTTCGGGTCAAACGACCAATGTTATGGCCAGAATCATGGTATAGTTTGTGATAATGTGACCATATTGTCCACACATATGTATCATGGGATGGGAAACAATGTGCCAGGAGGAAGTTTTCCTTTTCGTCACACTCAAAAACCATTTTCTATTTTCCGAGCGCCAAACACGGGCCATTTTGTGAAGCCACCAAATGAAAGTTTCAAAATGCGACCATCCCATTTTTAAAAAATAATAGGCCACCTTACATGGACAAATATCCTAACCGGAGTATCTCAAACCTTTCCGTCCACCCCTGACAAAAAAGACAAATTCCTGCCGAATCGGTAGGAAGTGGGTCCAATTTGAACTACATGTACATTATCTAACGCCCATTATTTTTTGAAAAAATGATTTTTAGACTCACAATATGCTATTTATTCAGAGATCCAATGCAAGTTTAGCGAGAATCAGCCCCGAGCTAAGAACCTTCATGCCCGCTATTTTGACCATAGTTTGAACGGGCATAAAAAATTCAAAAACGGTCCGATCAATGAAAATCCTTCGCGTGGTGTCTTATTATCTGACATAGTTTCAATTAAAAATACCGAACTTGGTAAACCGCAAATGTCTCAAAAAAACCTTATCTAAAATCACTTATCATGTATGAGGTTTCATGACTTTCGGATCAAACTACCAATGTTATGGCTAGAATCGCGGCATAGTTTATGATAATATTATAATATTGTGCACACATATGTGTAATGAGATGGAGAACAATCTTGCATTAGAAAGTTTTCCTTTTCGACGCACGGAAAATTTATTTTATATTTTCCGAGCGTAAAAAACGTGTCGTTTTGTAAAGCAACCACCAAATGAAAGTTTCAAAATGCTACAATCCCATTTTTCAAAAATAATATGCCACCTTACATGGACAAATGTCCCAACCGGGAAATCTCAAACTTTTCCGTCCATCCCTGGCAAAAAGACAAATTCCTGTCGAATCGGTAGGAAGTGGGTCCGATTTGAACTACAAGTATATGATATGATGCTCATGATTTTTTGTAAAAATGATTTTTAGACTCAAATTATGCTATTTCTTCAGAGATCCAATACAAGTTTAGCGAGGCTCAGCCCCTAGCTAAGAACCTTCGTGTCCGCCGTTTTGACCATAGTTTGAAACAGACATAAAAAAATTCAAAAACGGTTCGATCAATGCAAATCCTTCGCGTGGTGTCTTATTATATGACATAATTTCAAGGAAAAATACCAATCTTGGTATATTGTAAGTGTCTCAAAAAACCCTTCACAAAATGACCTATCATGTCCGAGGTTTCATGGCTTTCTGGTCAAATGACCAATTTTATGGCTAGAATCAGGGCATAGTTGTGATAATATGCCCATATTGTGCACACATATGTATCATGGGATGGCGAACAATGTTATAGGATAAAGTTTTCCTTTTCGACGCTCGGAAAATCTATTTTCCATTTTCCAAGCGCAAAAAATGGGGCGTTTTGTGAAGCAACCACCAAATGCCAGTTTTAGAATGGTACCACCAAATTTTGTAAAAATATTAGACCATATTACATGTAAAATGTCCCAACGGGGGTATCTCAAACCTTTCAGTTCATGCCTGACGAAAAAGAAAAATTCCTGCCAAATCGGTAGGAAGTGGGTCCGATTTGAACTATAGGTACATGATCCGATGCCCATGATTTTTTGTAAAAATGATTTTTAGACTCACAATATGCTATTTCTTCAGAGATCCAACGCAAGTTAGCGAGGCTCAACCCCTCGCTAAGAACCTTTATGCCCGCCGTTTTGACCATAGTTTGAAACTTCATGATATTTTCCATACTATGGACTAATGTGAGATTAGTAAATTCACTACTTTAAAAAATTAAAGTATTAATAATTAATACCCTAAGATGACCTAGTAAATCTTATAAACATTTAGAGACAAAAATCAATTGTTTTGGACTTCTTATATAAAAGATATAAAAGAATTAAAAAATACAAAAAAGAAAAAAGAAAGGAAAAAAATACTCTGCTAACCAGACCAACAGAGTTAGCCCGGACCGAGTCAAGGCCAGCCCAAGCATAGCTAGGCTCCCTTCCCAGGCGGCGAAAAAACTTAATGAAGAAAAAAGGACGAGAACTAGAGTCCATCTGCTATGGCCCAGGCCCAACTTCATGAAACGAAATAATAAAGTTCGAGCGCACTTCATTGTCAACAAGCCTCGAGTGGTGTGGTGGTTAGGCGCGGTGGTAGTTTAGGCCATGGTTGTTGGTTGTGGGTTCGAATCCCCGGCCGGTTCCTTTTTTCGAAAATATTCATGAAATTTGGACGCAATGACGATTTTAAATCGTCGTAGTAAGCTACAAATAATATCGTAGATTGCATCCGCCAGATTATGACGATTTTAGTTAATGAAACTATGACATTTATGAGCAAAATCGTCGTAATTTTCTAAGGGTTTGAACATCCCGAACAGCTTACGACCATCTAGTGTGAAATCGTCATAACTTTATGACGGTTTTGTCCGCTGTCACTATTAGAAGGTCATAGAATAACACATTTCTTGTAGTGTATGGACGTTTTCATAAGTTATTGCCCATAATATTGGGGTTTCAGGGCGATTTAAATGATTGTAAAACCCGATACATATTTGAAGGCATGACAAAAAACTCTCCATTTTCATGTTTTAAGGTCGTTTTCAGGAGATATTGCCCACAATTTGGGGGTTCCAAGGCGATTTACATGTATGAGAGTCCTGACCAAGCACTCGTCGTTTGTTGCGTTTTATATTAATTTTCATGAGTTATGACCCATATTTTTGGGGTTCCAGGGCGATTTAAAATGACTGCAAGACACAATACATGTTTAAGGGCATGACCAAACACTCATCATTTTTGTGTTTTATGGCCGTTTTCATGAGTAATTTCCCACAGTTTTCGGGTTCCAGGGTGATCTAACATGACTGTAAGACCCAATACAAGTTTGATGCTTGATAAAAAACTCGTCATTTCCGTGTTTTATGGCCGTTTTTATGAACTTTTGCCCACATTTTTGGGGTTCCAGAAGGATTCGCATGGCCCGTAAGACCCGATACATGTTTGAGAGTTATGACCAAAAACTCGTCGTTTTCGCGTTTTCTGGACGTTTTCATGAGCTACTGCCCATAGTTTTGGAGTTCCAAGGCGATTTACAGGTTTGAGATCTATGACCAAAAACTCGTCGTTTTTTGCGTATGGCCATTTTCATGAGTTATTGCCCATAATATCGGGATCCAGGGCGATTTAAAATGACCGTAAGACCCGATACATGTTTAAGGGCATGACCAAAAACTCTCCATTTTCATGTTTTATGGCCATTTTCATGAGCAATTGCCCACAATTTTGGGGTTCCAAGGCAATTTATATGTTTGAGAGTTGAGACCAAAAACTCGTTGTTTCCGCGTTTTATGGCAATTTTCATGAGTTATGGCCCATATTTTTTGGGTTCCAGGGCGATTTAAAATGACTGTAAGACCCAATAGAAGTTTGATGCTTGATCAAAAACTCGTCATTTTCGTATTTTATGGCCGTTTTTATAAGCTATTGGCCACATTTTTGGGGTTCTAGGGGGATTCGCATGGCCCATAAGACCCGCTACATGTTTGAGAGTTATGACTAAACACTCGTTGTTTTGGCGTTTAATGGTAATTTTCATGAGTTATGTCCCATATTTTTGGGGTTCCAGGGCGATTTAAAATGACTGTAAGACCCAATAGAAGTTTGATGCTTGATCAAAAACTCGTCATTTTCGTGTTCTATGGCCTTTTTGATGAGCTATTGGCCACATTTTTGGGGTTCTAGGGGGATTCGCATGGCCCGTAAGACCCAATACATGTTTGAGAGTTATGAACAAAAACTTGTCTTATTCGCGTTTTATGGCCGTTTTCATGAGCTATTGCCCATCGTTTTGGGGTTCCAAGGCAATTTATAGGTTTGAGAGTTATGACCAAAAATTTGTTGATTTTACGTATTATAGCCATTTTCATGAGTTATTGCCCATAATATTGGGGTTCCAGGGCGATTTAAAATGACCATAAGACCCGATACGTGTTTAAGGGCATGACCAAAAACTCTCCATTGTCATGTTTTATGGCCATTTTAATGAGCAATTGCCCACAGTTTTGGGGTTCCAAGGCGATTTACAGGTTTGAGAGTTATGACCAAACACTCGTTGTTTTCGCATTTAATGGCAATTTTCATGAGTTATGGCCCATATTTCTGGGGTTCCAGGGAATTTAAAATGACCGCAAGACACGATACATATTTAAGGGCATGACCAAACACTCGTCATTTTTGTGTTTAATGGCTGTTTTCATGAGTTATTGCCCATAGTTTTAGGGTTGAAGGGCGATTTAAAATGAATGTAAACCCGATACATGTTTGATGCTTGATAAAAAACTCGTCATTTTCTTGTTTTATGGCCGTTTTTATGAGCTATTGGCACATTTTTGGGGTTCTAGGGGTATTCGCATGGCCCGTAAGACCCGATACATGTTTAAGAGTTATGACTAAAAACTTGTCGTTTTCGCGTTTGATGGCCGTTTTCATGAGCTATTGCCCATCGTTTTGGGGTTCCAAGGCGATTTACAGGTTTGAGAGTTATGACCAAAAATTCGTCGTTTTTGCATATTATAGCCATTTTTATGAGTTATTGCCCATAATATTGGGGTTCTAGGGCGATTTAAAATGACCATAAGGCCCGATACGTGTTTAAGGGGATGACCAAAAACTCTCCATTTTCATGTTTTATGGCCATTTTCATGAGCAATTGCCCACAGTTTTGGGGTTCCAAGGCGATTTACATGTTTGAGAGTTATGACCAAACACTCATTATTTTCGCTTTATGGACGTTTTCATTAGTTATTGCCCATAATATTGGGGTTCAGATGATTTAAATGATCGTAAACCCGATACATATTTGACTAAGATGACCAAAAACTCTCCATTTTCATGTTTTAAGGCCGTTGTGAGATATTGCCCACAATTTGGGGTTCCAAGGCTATTTACATGTATGAGAGTCCTGACCAAGCACTCGTCGTTTGTTGCGTTTTATGTTAATTTTCATGAGTTATGACCCATATTTTTGGGGTTCCAGGGCGATTTAAAATGACCGCAAGACACGATACATGTTTGAGGGCATGACCAAACACTCGTCATTTTTGTGTTTTATGGCCGTTTTCATGAGTTATTGCCCATAGTTTTCGGGTTCCAGGGCGATCTAAAATGACTGTAAGACACAATACAAGTTTGATGCTTGATTAAATACTCGTCATTTCCGTGTTTTATGGCTGTTTTCATGAGTTATTGCCCACAGTTTTTGGGTTTCAGCCGGATTTGCATGTCTCGAAAGAACCCTGACATGTTTGAGAGATATGACCAGAACCTCGCCGTTTTCTTGTTTTATAGCCGCTTTTCATGAGCTATTGCCCAGTTTGGGGGTTCTAGGGAGATTCTGTGACCTTCCGACGATACAAGTTGGAAAGATATGACCGTAAACTTGTCGCTTTCGCTTTTATGGCCGTTTTCATGAGCTATTGCCCATATTTTATGGTTCTAGGGCTATTTAAAGCAACCTTAAGACCCGACACTGTTTGATAGTTATGCCTAAAACTCGTCGTTTTCGTGTTTTATGGTCATTTTCATGAGTTATTGCCCACAGTTTTTGGGTTTCAGCCGGATTTGCATGTCTCGAAAGAACCCTGACATGTTTGAGAGATATGACCAGAAACTCGCCGTTCTCGCGTTTTATGGCCGTTTTCATGAGTTATTGCCCACAGTTTAGGGGTTCTAGGGCGATTTACAGTGACCTTCCGACCTGATACATGTTGGAAAGATATGACCAGAAACTCGTCGTTTTCGCGTTTTATGGCCGTTTTCATGAGCTATTGCCCACACTTTTATGGTTCTAGGGCTATTTAAAGCAACCTTAAGACCTGATACATGTTTGAGAGTTATGCCTAAAAACTCGTCGTTTTCGTGTTTTATGGTCATTTTCATGAGTTATTGCCCACAGTTTTTGGGTTTCAGCCGGATTTGCATGTCTCGAAAGAACCCTAACATGTTTGAGAGATATGACAAGAAACTCGCCGTTCTCGCGTTTTATGGCCGTTTTCATGAGCTATTGCCCACAGTTTAGGGGTTCTAGAGCGATTTACAGTGACCTTCCGACCTGATACATGTTGGAAAGATATGACCAGAAACTCGTCGTTTTAGCGTTTTATGGCCGTTTTCATGAGCTATTGCCCACATTTTTATGGTTCTAGGGCTATTTAAAGCAACCTTAAGACCTGATACATGTTTGAGAGTTATGCCTAAAAACTCGTCGTTTTCGTGTTTTATGGTCATTTTCATGAGTTATTGCCCACAGATTTTGGGTTTCAGCCGGATTTGCATGTCTCGAAAGAACCCTAACATGTTTGAGAGATATGACAAGAAACTCGCCGTTCTCGCGTTTTATGGCCGTTTTCATGAGCTATTGCCCACAGTTTAGGGGTTCTAGAGCGATTTACAGTGACCTTCCGACCTGATACATGTTGGAAAGATATGACCAGAAACTCGTCCTTTGCTTGTTTTATGGCCGTTTTCATGAGCTATTGCCCACAGTTTTATGGTTCTAGGGCTATTTAAAGCAACCTTAAGACCCGTACATGTTTGAGAGTTATGCCTAAAACTCGCTGCTTTCGTGTTTTATGGTCATTTTCATGAGTTATTGCCCACGCTTTTGGGTTTCAAATGATTTGCATGTATCGAAGAACCCGACATGTTTGAGAGATATGACCGAACTCGCTGCTTTCGCTTTTATGGCCGCTTTCATGAGTTATTGCCCACGCTTTAGGGGTTCTAGGAGATTTACAAGTGACCTTCCGACCGATACATGTTGGAAAGATATGACCGTAAACTCGCTGCTTTTATGGCCGCTTTCATGAGCTATTGCCCACACTTTTATGGTTCTAGGGCTATTTAAAGCAACCTTAAGACCCGATACATGTTTGAGAGTTATGGCTAAAAACTCGCTTTTCGTGTTTTATGGTCATTTTCATGAGTTATTGCCCACGCTTTTGGGTTTCACCGGATTTGCATGTCTCGAAGAACCCTAACATGTTTGAGAGATATGACCTAAACTCGTTGCTCGCTTTATGGCTTTTCATGAGCTATTGCCCATAGTTTAGGGGTTCTAGGGCGATTTACGTGACCTTCCGACCGATACATGTTGGAAAGATATGACCGAAACTCGCTGCTCGTGTTTTATGGCCGCTTTTCATGAGCTATTGCCCACGCTTTAGGGGTTCTAGGGTGATTTAAAGTGACCTTCCGACCGATACATGTTGAAAGATATGACCATAAACTCGTGCTTTCTAGTTTTATGGCCGCTTTTCATGAGCTATTGCCCAGCTTTGGGGGTTCTAGGGCGATTTACAGGACCTTCCGACCGATACATGTTGGAAAGATATGACCGTAAACTCGCTGCTTTCGCTTTTATGGTCATTTTGATGATTTATTGCCCATATTTTTATGGTTCTAGGGCTATTTAAAGCAACCTTAAGACCCGACACTGTTTGATAGTTATGCCTAAAACTCGTCGTTTCGTGTTTTATGGTCATTTTCATGAGTTATTGCCCACGCTTTTGGGTTTCACCGGATTTGCATGTCTCGAAGAACCCGACATGTTTGAGAGATATGACCGTAACTCGCCGCTCGCGCTTTTATGGCCGCTTTTCATGAGTTATTGCCCCAGCTTTAGGGGTTCTAGGGCGATTACAATGACCTTCCGACCGATACATGTTGGAAAGATATGACCGTAAACTCGCTGCTTTCGCTTTTATGGCCATTTCATGAGCTATTGCCCACACTTTTATGGTTCTAGGGCTATTTAAAGCAACCTTAAGACCGATACATGTTTGAGAGTTATGCCTAAAACTCGCTTTCGTGTTTTATGGTCATTTTCATGAGTTATTGCCCACGCTTTTGGGTTTCAAATGATTTGCATGTCTCGAAGAACCCTAACATGTTTGAGAGATATGACAAGAAACTCGCCGTTTCGCTTTTATGGCCGCTTTTGGTTCCAATTGGATTTGCAAGGCATGTAAGACCCGTTACATTTTTGAGAGATATGAATAAAAACTCGTAGTTTTCGCGCTTTATGGCCGTTTTCATGAGCTATTGCCCACAGTTTAGGGGTTCTAGGGCGATTTACAGTGACCTTATGACCTGATACATGTTGGAAAGATATGACCAGAAACTCGTCGTTGCTTTTATGGCCGCTTTTCATGAGCTATTGCCCATAGTTTTATGGTTCTAGGGCTATTTAAAGCAACCTTAAGACCCGACACTGCTTGATAGTTATGCCTAAAAACTCGCTGCTTTCGTGTTTTATGGTCATTTTCATGAGTTATTGCCCACGCTTTTGGGTTTCACCGGATTTGCATGTCTCGAAGAACCCTAACATGTTTGAGAGATATGACAAGAAACTCGCTGCTCGCTTTTTTTATGGCCGCTTTCATGAGCTATTGCCCACGCTTTAGGGGTTCTAGGCGATTTACGTGACCTTCCGACCGATACATGTTGGAAAGATATGACCGTAAACTCGCTGCTTTCGCTTTTATGGCCGCTTTTAATGAGCTATTGCCCACATTTTATGGTTCTAGGGCTATTTAAAGCAACCTTAAGACCCGATACATGTTTGAGAGTTATGCCTAAAACTCGCTGCTTTTGTTTTATGGTCATTTTCATGAGTTATTGCCCATTTTTGGGTTTCAAGGGATTTGCATGTCTCGAAGAACCCTAACATGTTTGAGAGATATGACAAGAACTCGCCGTTCTCGCTTTTATGGCCGCTTTTCATGAGCTATTGCCCACGCTTTAGGGGTTCTAGGCGATTTACAAGTGACCTTCCGACCGATACATGTTGGAAAGATATGACCGTAAACTCGCTGCTTTCGTTTTATGGCCGCTTTTCATGAGCTATTGCCCATAGCTTTTATGGTTCTAGGGCTATTTAAAGCAACCTTAAGACCCGTACATGTTTGATAGTTATGCCTAAAACTCGCTGCTTTCGTGTTTTATGGTCATTTTCATGAGTTATTGCCCACATTTTTGGGTTTCACCGGATTTGCATGTCTCGAAGAACCCGACATGTTTGAGAGATATGACGTAAACTCGCCGCTCTCGCTTTTATGGTCATTTTCATGAGCTATTTCCCACTGTTTAGGGGTTCTAGGGCGATTTACAATGACCTTCTGACCTGATACATGTTGGAAAGATATGACCAGAAACTCGTCGTTTTCGCGTTTTATGGCCGTTTTCATGAGCTATTGCCCACAGTTTTATGGTTCTAGAGCTAATTAAGGCAACCTTAAGACCCGGTACATGTTTGAGAGTTATGCCTAAAAACTCGCCGTATTCGTGTTTTATGGTATTTTCATGAGTTATTGACCACGGTTTTTGGGTTTCAGCCGGATTTGCATGTCTCGAAAGAACCCTGACATGTTTGAGAGTTATGACCAGAAACTCGCCGTTCTCGCGTTTTATTGCCGTTTTCATGAGGTATTGCCCACAGTTTTGGGGTTCTAGGGCGATTTACGTGACCTTCCGACCGATACATGTTGGAAAGATATGACCAAACCTCGCTTTCGTGTTTTTATGGCCGCTTTCATGAGCTATTGCCCAGCTTTAGGGGTTCTAGGGTGATTTAAAGGACCTTCCGACCTGATACATGTTGGAAAGATATGACCATAAACTCGCTGCTTTCTGTTTTATGGCATTTTCATGAGCTATTGCCCACTTTGGGGTTCTAGGCGATTTACAAGGACCTTCCGACCGATACATGTTGGAAAGATATGACCGTAAACTCGCTGCGCTGTTTTATGGCCGTTTTCATGAGCTATTGCCCATATTTTTATGGTTCTAGGGCTATTTAAAGCAACCTTAAGACCCGATACATGTTTGATAGTTATGCCTAAAACTCGCTGCGTGTTTTATGGTCATTTTCATGAGTTATTGCCCACGCTTTTGGGTTTCAAGGGATTTGCATGTCTCGAAAGAACCCTGACATGTTTGAGAGATATGACCAGAAACTCGCCGTTCTCGCGTTTTATGGCCGTTTTCATGAGCTATTGCCCACAGTTTGGGGGTTCTAGGGCGATTTACAGTGACCTTCCGACCTGATACATGTTGGAAAGATATGACCAGAAACTCGTCGTTTTCGCGTTTTATGGCCATTTTCATGAGCTATTGCCCACACTTTTATGGTTCTAGGGCTATTTAAAGCAACCTTAAGACCTGATACATGTTTGAGAGTTATGCCTAAAAACTCGTCGTTTTCGTGTTTTATGGTCATTTTCATGAGTTATTGCCCACAGTTTTTGGGTTTCAGCCGGATTTGCATGTCTCGAAAGAACCCTAACATGTTTGAGAGATATGACAAGAAACTCGCCGTTCTCGCGTTTTATGGCCGTTTCTGGTTTCAATTGGATTTGCAAGGCATGTAAGACCCGTTACATTTTTGAGAGATATGACTAAAAACTCGTAGTTTTCTTGTTTTATGGCCGTTTTCATGAGCTACTTCCCACTGTTTAGGGGTTCTAGGACGATTTACAAGGACCTTCCGACCGATACATGTTGGAAAGATATGACCGTAAACTCGCTGCTTTCGCTTTTTATGGCCGCTTTCATGAGCTATTGCCCATAGTTTTATGGTTCTAGGGCTATTTAAAGCAACCTTAAGACCCGATACATGCTTGATAGTTATGCCTAAAAACTCGCTGCTTTCGTGTTTTATGGTCATTTTCATGAGTTATTGCCCACGCTTTTGGGTTTCAAATGGATTTGCATGTCTCGAAGAACCCTAACATGTTTGAGAGATATGACAAGAAACTCGCTGCGTTTCGCTTTTATGGCCGCTTTTCATGAGCTATTGCCCACGCTTTAGGGGTTCTAGGGCGATTTACAAGTGACCTTCCGACCGATACATGTTGGAAAGATATGACCGTAAACTCGCTGCTTTGCTGCTTTATGGCCGCTTTCATGAGCTATTGCCCACATTTTATGGTTCTAGGGCTATTTAAAGCAACCTTAAGACCCGATACATGTTTGAGAGTTATGCCTAAAACTCGCTTTCGTGTTTTATGGTCATTTTCATGAGTTATTGCCCACGCTTTTGGGTTTCTACCGGATTTGCATGTCTCAAAGAACCCTAACATGTTTGAGAGATATGACAAGAAACTCGCTGCTTTCGCTTTTATGGCCGCTTTTCATGAGCTATTGCCCACAGCTTTAGGGTTCTAGGGCGATTTATGTGACCTTCCGACCGATACATGTTGGAAAGATATGACCGTAAACTCGCTGCTTGCTTTTATGGCCGTTTTCATGAGCTATTGCCCACAGTTTTATGGTTCTAGGGCTATTTAAAGCAACCTTAAGACCCGGTACTTGTTTGAGAGTTATGCCTAAAAACTCGTCGTTTTCGTGTTTTATGGTCATTTTCATGAGTTATTGCCCCCAGTTTTTGGGTTTCAGACAGATTTGCATGTCTCGAAAGAACCCTGACATGTTTGAGAGATATGACCAGAAACTCGCCGTTCTCGCGTTTTATGGCCATTTTCATGAGCTACTGCCCACTGTTTAGGGGTTCTAGGGCGATTTACAATGACCTTCCGACCTGATACATGTTGGGAAGATATGACCAGAAAATCGTCGTTTTCGCGTTTTATGGCCGTTTTCATGAGCTATTGCCCATAGTTTTTATGGTTCTAGGGCTATTTAAAGCAACCTTAAGACCCGGTACTTGTTTGAGAGTTATGCCTAAAAACTCGCTGCTTTTGGTTTTATGGTCATTTTCATGAGTTATTGCCCACGCTTTTGGGTTTCACCGGATTTGCATGTCTCGAAGAACCCCGACATGTTTGAGAGATATGACCGTAAACTCGCTGCTCGCTTTTATGGCCGCTTTTCATGAGCTATTGCCACAGCTTTAGGGTTCTAGGCGATTTACAGTGACCTTCCGACCGATACATGTTGGAAAGATATGACCGTAAACTCGCTGCTTTCGTGTTTTATGGCCGCTTTCATGAGCTATTGCCCACACTTTTATGGTTCTAGGGCTATTTAAAGCAACCTTAAGACCGATACATGTTTGAGAGTTATGCCTAAAAACTCGCTTGTGGTTTTTTATGGTCATTTTCATGAGTTATTGCCCATAGTTTTTGGGTTTCAGCCGGATTTGCATGTCTCGAAAGAACCCTAACATGTTTGAGAGATATGACCAGAAACTCGCCGTTCTCGCGTTTTATGGCCGTTTTCATGAGCTATTGCCCATAGTTTAGGGGTTCTAGGGCGATTTACAGTGACCTTCCGACCTGATACATGTTGGAAAGATATGACCAGAAACTCGTTGTTCTCGTGTTTTATGGCCGTTTTCATGAGCTATTGCCCACAGTTTAGGGGTTCTAGGGTGATTTACAGTGACCTTCCGACCTGATACATGTTGGAAAGATATGACCATAAACTCGCTGCTTTTGTTTTATGGCCGCTTTCATGAGCTATTGCCCACGCTTTGGGGTTCTAGGGCGATTATTTGACCTTCCGACCGATACATGTTGGAAAGATATGACCGTAAACTCGCTGCTTTCGCTTTATGGCCTTTTTCATGAGCTATTGCCCATAGTTTTATGGTTCTAGGGCTATTTAAAGCAACCTTAAGACCCGGTACCTGTTTGATAGTTATGCCTAAAACTCGCTTCGTGTTTTATGGTCATTTTCATGAGTTATTGCCCACGCTTTTGGGTTTCACCGGATTTGCATGTCTCAAAGAACCCGACATGTTTGAGAGATATGACCGTAAACTCGCCGTTTCGCTTTTATGGCCGCTTTTATGAGCTATTGCCCACGCTTAGGGGTTCTAGGGCGATTTACGTGACCTTCCGACCGATACATGTTGGAAAGATATGACCGTAAACTCGCTGCTGCTTTTATGGTCATTTTCATGAGCTTTTGCCCACACTTTTATGGTTCTAGGGCTATTTAAACCAAACTTAAGACCCGATACATGTTTGAGAGTTATGCCTAAAAACTCGTCGTTTTCGTGTTTTATGGTCATTTTCATGAGTTATTGCCCACAGTTTTTGGGTTTCAGCCGGATTTGCATGTCTCGAAAGAACCCTAACATGTTTGAGAGATATGACAAGAAACTCGCCGTTCTCGCGTTTTATGGCCGTTTTTGGTTTCAATTGGATTTATAAGGCATGTAAGACCCGTTACATTTTTGAGAGATATGACTAAAAACTCGTAGTTTTCTTGTTTTATGGCCGTTTTCATGAGCTATTGCCCACAGTTTGGGGGTTCTAGGGCGATTTACAGTGACCTTCCGACCTGATACATGTTGGAAAGATATGACCAGAAACTCGCTGCTTTTATGGCCGCTTTCATGAGCTATTGCCCATAGTTTTATGGTTCTAGGGCTATTTAAAGCAACCTTAAGACCCGACACTGCTTGATAGTTATGCCTAAAACTCGCTGCTTTCGTGTTTTATGGTCATTTTCATGAGTTATTGCCCACATTTTTTGGGTTTCAGCCGGATTTGCATGGCTCGAAAGAACCCTAACATGTCTGAGAGATATGACAAGAAACTCGCCGTTCTCGCTTTTATGGCCGCTTTTGGTTTCAATTGATTTATAAGGCATGTAAGACCACATTTTGAGAGATATGACTAAAAACTCGTAGTTTTCTTGTTTTATGGCCGCTTTCATGAGCTATCGCCCATGCTTAGGGGTTCTAGGGCGATTTACAAGGACCTTCCGACCGATACATGTTGGAAAGATATGACCGTAAACTCGCTGCTTTCGCTTTTTTATGGCCGCTTTCATGAGCTATTGCCCATAGTTTTATGGTTCTAGGGCTATTTAAAGCAACCTTAAGACCCGACACATGTTTGATAGTTATGCCTAAAACTCGCTGCTTTCGTGTTTTATGGTCATTTTCATGAGTTATTGCCCACGCTTTTGGGTTTCACCGGATTTGCATGTCTCGAAGAACCCTAACATGTTTGAGAGATATGACCGTAAACTCGCCGTTCTCGCTTTTATGGCCGCTTTTCATGAGCTATTGCCCACGCTTTAGGGGTTCTAGGGCGATTTACAAAGGACCTTCCGACCGATACATGTTGGAAAGATATGACCGTAAACTCGCTGCTTTCGCTTTTATGGCCGCTTTCATGAGCTATTGCCCACACTTTTATGGTTCTAGGGCTATTTAAAGCAACCTTAAGACCCGATACATGTTTGAGAGTTATGCCTAAAACTCGCTGTTCGTGTTTTATGGTCATTTTCATGAGTTATTGCCCACGCTTTTGGGTTTCACCGGATTTGCATGTCTCGAAGAACCCTAACATGTTTGAGAGATATGACAAGAAACTCGCCGTTTCGCTTTTATGGCCGCTTTTGGTTTCAATTGATTTATAAGGCATGTAAGACCATACATTTTTGAGAGATATGACTAAAAACTCCAAGTTTTCGTGTTTTATAGACGTTTTTATGAGCTATTGCCCACAGTTTGGGGGTTCTAGGGCGATTTACAGTGACCTTCCGACCTGATACATGTTGGAAAGATATGACCGTAAACTCGCTGCTTTCGCTTTTATGGCCGCTTTCATGAGCTATTGCCCATAGTTTTATGGTTCTAGGGCTATTTAAAGCAACCTTAAGACCCGATACTGTTTGATAGTTATGCCTAAAACTCGCTGCTGTGGTTTTATGGTCATTTTCATGAGTTATTGCCCACAGTTTTGGGTTTCAGCCGGATTTGCATGTCTCGAAAGAACCCTGACATGTTTGAGAGATATGACCAGAAGCTCGCCGTTTTCTTGTTTAATGGCCGTTTTCATGAGCTATTGCCCACAATTTGGTGGTTCTAGGGCGATTTACAGTGACCTTCCGACCTAATACATGTTGGAAAGATATGACCAAAACTCGCTTTTGCTTTTATGGCCGCTTTCATGAGCTATTGCCCACACTTTTATGGTTCTAGGCTATTTAAAGCAACCTTAAGACCCGATACATGTTTGAGAGTTATGCCTAAAAACTCGCTGTGTTTTATGGTCATTTTCATGAGTTATTGCCCACGCTTTTGGGTTTCACCGGATTTGCATGTCTCGAAGAACCCTAACATGTTTGAGAGATATGACAAGAAACTCGCCGCTCGCGCTTTTATGGCCATTTTTGGTTTCAATTGGATTTGCAAGGCATGTAAGACCCGTTACATTTTTGAGAGATATGACTAAAGACTCGTAGTTTTCTTGTTTTATGGCCGTTTTCATGAGCTATTGCCCATCGCTTAGGGGTTCTAGGGCGATTTACAAATGACCTTCCGACCGATACATGTTGGAAAGATATGACCGTAAACTCGCTGCTTTCGCTTATGGCCGCTTTTCATGAGCTATTGCCCATAGTTTTATGGTTCTAGGGCTATTTAAAGCAACCTTAAGACCCGACACTGCTTTGATAGTTATGCCTAAAACTCGCTGCTTTCGTGTTTTATGGTCATTTTCATGAGTTATTGCCCACGCTTTTGGGTTTCACCGGATTTGCATGTCTCAAAGAACCCCGACATGTTTGAGAGATATGACCGTAAACTCGCCGCTTTGTTTTTATGGCCGCTTTCATGAGTTATTGCCCACGCTTAGGGGTTCTAGGGCGATTTGGTGACCTTCCGACCTAATACATGTTGGAAAGATATGACCGTAAACTCGTTTCTGCTGTTTTATGGCCGCTTTTCATGAGCTATTGCCCACACTTTTATGGTTCTAGGGCTATTTAAAGCAACCTTAAGACCGATACATGTTTGAGAGTTATGCCTAAAAACTCGTCGTTTTCGTGTTTATGGTCATTTTCATGAGTTATTGCCCACGGTTTTTGGGTTTCGGTGTTTTATGGTCATTTCTTGGATTTGCATGTCTCGAAGAACCCCGACATGTTTGAGAGATATGACCGTAAACTCGCCGTTCTTGTTTTATGGCCGCTTTCATGAGCTACTGCCCACTGTTTAGGGGTTCTAGGGCGATTTACAGTGACCTTCCGACCTGATACATGTTGGAAAGATATGACCAGAAACTCGTCGTTTTCGCGTTTTATGGCCGTTTTCATGAGCTATTGCCCATAGTTTTATGGTTCTAGGGCTATTTAAAGCAACCTTAAGACCCGATACCTGTTTGAGAGTTATGCCTAAAAACTCGTCGTTTTCGTGTTTTATGGTCATTTTCATGAGTTATTGCCCACAGTTTTTGGGTTTCAGCCGGATTTGCATGTCTCGAAAGAACCCTAACATGTTTGAGAGATATGACAAGAAACTCGCCGTTCTCGCGTTTTATGGCCGTTTTTGGTTTCAATTGGATTTATAAGGCATGTAAGACCCGTTACATTTTTGAGAGATATGACTAAAAACTCGTAGTTTTCTTGTTTTATGGCCGTTTTCATGAGCTACTGCCCACTGTTTAGGGGTTCTAGGGCGATTTACAGTGACCTTCCGACCTGATACATGTTGGAAAGATATGACCAAAAACTCGTCGTTTTCGCGTTTTATGGCCGTTTTCATGAGCTATTGCCCATAGTTTTATGGTTCTAGGGCTATTTAAAGCAACCTTAAGACTCGACACCTGTTTGATAGTTATGCCTAAAAACTCTCTGCTTTCGTGTTTTATGGTCATTTTCATGAGTTATTGCCCACGCTTTTGGGTTTCACCGGATTTGCATGTCTCGAAGAACCCTAACATGTTTGAGAGATATGACAAGAAACTCGCGTTCTCGCTTTTATGGCCGCTTTTGGTTTCAATTGATTTATAAGGCATGTAAGACCTTACATTTTTTAGAGATATGACTAAAACTCGTAGTTTTCTTGTTTTATGGCCGCTTTCATGAGCTACGCCCACCGCTTAGGGGTTCTAGGGCGATTTAAATGACCTTCCGACCGATACATGTTGGAAAGATATGACCGTAAACTCGCTGCTTTCGCTTTTATGTCCGTTTTCATGAGCTACTGCCCATAGTTTTATGGTTCTAGGGCTATTTAAATCAACCTTTAGACCAGATACATGTTTGAGAGTTATGCCTAATTTCTCGTCGTTTTCGTGTTTTATGGTCATTTTCATGAGTTATTGCCCACAGTTTTTGGGTTTCAGCCGGATTTGCATGTCTCGAAAGAACCCTGACATGTTTGAGAGATATGACCAGAAACTCGCCGTTCTCGTGTTCTAGGGCGATTTACAGTGACCTTCCGACCTGATACATGTTGGAAAGATATGACCAGAAACTCGTCGTTTTCGCGTTTTATGGCCGTTTTCATGAGCTATTGCCCACACTTTTATGGTTCTAGGGCTATTTAAAGCAACCTTAAGACCTGATACATGTTTGAGAGTTATGCCTAAAAACTCGTCGTTTTCGTGTTTTATGGTCATTTTCATGAGTTATTGCCCACAGTTTTTGGGTTTCAGCCGGATTTGCATGTCTCGAAAGAACCCTAACATGTTTGAGAGATATGACAAGAAACTCGCCGTTCTCGCGTTTTATGGCCGTTTTTGGTTTCAATTGGATTTATAAGGCATGTAAGACCCGTTACATTTTTGAGAGATATGACTAAAAACTCGTAGTTTTCTTGTTTTATGGCCGTTTTCATGAGCTACTGCCCACTGTTTAGGGGTTCTAGGGCGATTTACAGTGACCTTCCGACCTGATACATGTTGGAAAGATATGACCAGAAACTCGTCGTTTTCGCGTTTTATGGCCGTTTTCATGAGCTATTGCCCATAGTTTTATGGTTCTAGGGCTATTTAAAGCAACCTTAAGACCCGATACCTGTTTGATAGTTATGCCTAAAAACTCGTCGTTTTCGTGTTTTATGGTCATTTTCATGAGTTATTGCCCACAGTTTTTGGGTTTCAGCCGGATTTGCATGTCTCGAAAGAACCCTGACATGTTTGAGAGATATGACCAGAAACTCGCCGTTTTCTTGTTTGATGGCCGTTTTCATGAGCTATTGCCCACAGTTTGGGGGTTCTAGGGCGATTTACAGTGACCTTCCGACCTGATACATGTTGGAAAGATATGACCAGAAACTCGCCGTTCTCGCGTTTTATGGCCGTTTTCATGAGCTATTGCCCACACTTTTATGGTTCTAGGGCTATTTAAAGCAACCTTAAGACCTGATACATGTTTGAGAGTTATGCCTAAAAACTCGTCGTTTTCGTGTTTTATGGTCATTTTCATGAGTTATTGCCCACAGTTTTTGGGTTTCAGCCGGATTTGCATGTCTCGAAAGAACCCTAACATGTTTGAGAGATATGACAAGAAACTCGTCGTTCTCGCGTTTTATGGCCGTTTTGGTTTCAATTGGATTTGCAAGGCATGTAAGACCTGCTACATTTTGAGAGATATGACTAAAAACTCGTAGTTTTCTTGTTTTATGGCCGCTTTCATGAGCTATACCGCCTTGTTTAGGGGTTCTAGGCGATTTACAAAGGACCTTCCGACCGATACATGTTGGAAAGATATGACCGTAAACTCGTCGTTTTCGCGTTTTCTGGCCGTTTTCATGAGCAATTGCCCATAGTTTTATGGTTCTAGGGCTATTTAAAGCAACCTTAAGACCCGACACCTGTTTGGTAGTTTTGCCTAAACACTCGTCGTTTTCGTGTTTTATGATCATTTTCATGAGTTATTGCCCACAGTTTTGGGTTTCACCGGATTTGCATGTCTCGAAGAACCCCGACATGTTTGAGAGATATGACCAGAACTCGCCGTTTCTTGTTTATGGCCGCTTTTCATGAGTTATTGCCCACGCTTTAGGGGTTCTAGGGCGATTTGATGACCTTCCGACTAATACATGTTGGAAAGATATGACCGAACTCGTCGTTTTCGCTTTTATGGCCGTTTTCATGAGCTATTGCCCACACTTTTATGGTTCTAGGGCTATTTAAAGCAACCTTAAGACCGATACATGTTTGAGTTATGGCTAAAACTTCGTTTTCGTGTTTTATGGTCATTTTCATGAGTTATTGCCCACAGTTTTTGGGTTTCAGCCGGTGTTTTATGGCTGTTTTCATGAGCTATTACCCACAGTTTTTGGGTTTCAGCAGGATTTGCATGTCTCGAAAGAACCGTGACATGTTTGAGAGCTACGACCAGAAACTCGCTGTTCTCGCGTTTTATGGCCGTTTCCATGAGTTATTGCCCGCAGTTTAGGGGTTCTAGGGCGATTTACAGTGACCTTCTGACCTGATACATGTTGGAAAGATATGACCAGAAACTCGTCGTTTTCGCGTTTTATGGCCGTTTTCATGAGCTATTGCCCATAGTTTCATGGTTCTAGGGCTATTTAAAGCAACCTTAAGACCCGATACATGTTTGAGAGTTATGCCTAAAAACTCGTCGTTTTCGTGTTTTATGGTCATTTTCATGAGTTATTGCCCACAGTTTTTGGGTTTCAGCCGGATTTGCATGTCTCGAAAGAACCCTGACATGTTTGAGAGATATGACCAGAAACTCGCCGTTCTCGCGTTTTATGGCCGTTTTCATGAGCTATTGCCCATAGTTTAGGGGTTCTAGGGCGATTTACAGTGACCTTCCGACCTGATACATGTTGGAAAGATATGACCAGAAACTCGCTGTTCTCGTGTTTTATGGCCGTTTTCATGAGCTATTGCCCACAGTTTAGGGGTTCTAGGGTGATTTACAGTGACCTTCCGACCTGATACATGTTGGAAAGATATGACCATAAACTCGTCGTTTTCTTGTTTTATGGCCGTTTTCATGAGCTATTGCCCACAGTTTGGGGGTTCTAGGGCGATTTACAGTGACCTTCCGACCTGATACATGTTGGAAAGATATGACCAGAAACTCGTCGTTTTCGCGTTTTATGGCCGTTTTCATGAGCTATTGCCCATAGTTTTATGGTTCTAGGGCTATTTAAAGCAACCTTAAGACTCGATACCTGTTTGATAGTTATGCCTAAAAACTCGTGGTTTTCGTGTTTTATGGTCATTTTCATGAGTTATTGCCCACAGTTTTTGGGTTTCAGCCGGATTTGCATGTCTCGAAAGAACCCTGACATGTTTGAGAGATATGACCAGAAACTCGCCGTTTTCTTGTTTTATGGCCGTTTTCATGAGTTATTGCCCACAGTTTAGGGGTTCTAGGGCGATTTACAGTGACCTTCCGACCTAATACATGTTGGAAAGATATGACCAGAAACTCGTCGTTTTCGCGTTTTATGGCCGTTTTCATGAGCTATTGCCCACACTTTTATGGTTCTAGGGCTATTTAAAGCAACCTTAAGACCTGATACATGTTTGAGAGTTATGCCTAAAAACTCGTCGTTTTCGTGTTTTATGGTCATTTTCATGAGTTATTGCCCACAGTTTTTGGGTTTCAGCCGGATTTGCATGTCTCGAAAGAACCCTAACATGTTTGAGAGATATGACAAGAAACTCGCCGTTCTCGCGTTTTATGGCCGTTTTTGGTTTCAATTGGATTTGCAAGGCATGTAAGACCCGTTACATTTTTGAGAGATATGACTAAAAACTCGTAGTTTTCTTGTTTTATGGCCGTTTTCATGAGCTACTGCCCACTGTTTAGGGGTTCTAGGGCGATTTACAGTGACCTTCCGACCTGATACATGTTGGAAAGATATGACCAGAAACTCGTCATTTTCGCGTTTTATGGCCGTTTTCATGAGCTATTGCCCATAGTTTTATGGTTCTAGGGCTATTTAAAGCAACCTTAAGACTCGACACCTGTTTGATAGTTATGCCTAAAAACTCGTCGTTTTCGTGTTTTATGGTCATTTTCATGAGTTATTGCCCACAGTTTTTGGGTTTCAGCCGGATTTGCATGTCTCGAAAGAACCCTGACATGTTTGAGAGATATGACCAGAAACTCGCCGTTTTCTTGTTTTATGGCCGTTTTCATGAGCTACTGCCCACTGTTTAGGGGTTCTAGGGCGATTTACAGTGACCTTCCGACCTGATACATGTTGGAAAGATATGACCAGAAACTCGTCGTTTTCGCGTTTTAGGGCCGTTTTCATGAGCTATTGCCCACACTTTTATGGCTCTAGGGCTATTTAAAGCTACCTTAAGACCTGATACATGTTTGAGAGTTATGCCTAAAAACTCGTCGTTTTCGTGTTTTATGGTCATTTTCATGAGTTATTGCCCACAGTTTTTGGGTTTCAGCCGGTGTTTTATGGTCATTTTCATGAGTTATTGCCCACAGTTTTTGGGTTTCAGCCGGATTTGCATGTCTCGAAAGAACCCTGACATGTTTGAGAGATATTACCAGAAACTCGCCGTTCTCGCGTTTTATGGCCGTTTTCATGAGTTATTTCCAGCTTTAGGGTTCTAGGAGATTTGATGACCTTCCGACCTGATACATGTTGGAAAGATATGACCAGAAACTCGTCGTCTTCGCGTTTTATGGCCGTTTTCATGAGCTATTGCCCACAGTTTTATGGTTCTAGGGCTATTTAAAGCAACCTTAAGACCCGGTACATGTTTGAGAGTTATGCCTAAAAACTCGTCGTTTTCTTGTTTTATGGCCGTTTTCATGAGCTATTGCCCACAGTTTTTGGGTTTCAGCCGGATTTGCATGTCTCGAAAGAACCCTGACATGTTTGAGAGATATGACCAGAAACTCGCCGTTCTCGCGTTTTATGGCCGTTTTCATGAGCTATTGCCCATAGTTTAGGGGTTCTAGGGCGATTTACAGTGACCTTCCGACCTGATACATGTTGGAAAGATATGACCAGAACCTCGCTGTTCTCGTGTTTTATGGCCGTTTTCATGAGCTATTGCCCACAGTTTAGACTTGTATTTACAAGAAAGAGAGTGGGAGCAATGTGGCATTTCTGATATTATATGTGGATGACATATTATTAATCGGAAATGATATAGATCTTTTAAACAGTGTTAAAAGTTATCTAAACAATCAATTTTCAATGAAGGACCTAGGTGAAGCGTCATACATATTAGGCATAAAGATCTATAGAGATAGATCTAGGCGCCTAATAGGGCTATCGCAAAGTACATACCTTGATAATATTTTAAAGAAGTTTAAAGTGGATGGAAATAAGAAGGGGTTCTTACCTATGTTGCAAAGCAAGACATTGAATAAGACTCAAAGTCTGGCTACGGCGGAAGAAAGAGAGATAATGGACAAAGTCCCCTATGCTTTAGCCATAGGCTCTATAATGTACGTCATGCTATGTACAAGACCGGATGTGGCACATGCTATTAGTTTGAATAGTAGGTACCAATCGGATCCAGGTTCGGAACACTGGATAGCGGTCAAGAATATCCTTAAGTACTTGCGAAGAACTAAGGATATGTTTCTTGTGTATGGAGGTGAAGAAGAGCTCGTCTCTAAGTGTTATGTCGACGCAAGCTTTGACACCGATCTGGATGACTCTAAGTCTTAATACGGATACGTATTTCTCATGAATGGCGGAGCGGTTAGTTGGAAGAGTTCCAAACAACCCGTGGTGGCGGGATCAACAATGGAGGCCGAATATGTTGCTGCTTCAGAAGCGGCTCAGGAAGCGGTTTGGATGAAGGAGTTCATATCAGAACTAAGTGTGGTTGCGAGCGCGTTGGACCCAATGGTGATCTATTGTGACAACAATGGTGCCATAGCCAATGCGAAAGAACCAAGGTCTCACAAGAATTCCAAGCATATTAAGCGCCGGTTTCACTCCATCCATGAGCATGTCAAGGATGGAGATATAAAGATTTGTAAAGTACACACAGATCTCAATGTAGCAGATCCGTTGACTAAAACTCTCCCTAGAGCAAAACATGATCAACACCAGAACTCCATGGGTGATAGATTTATCACTATGTAACTAGATTATTGTCTCTAGTGCAAGTGGGAGACTAAAGGGAATATGCCCTGAGAGGCAATAATAAAGTGGTTATTATGTATATTTCAAGTATATGATAGATGTATATTTTGCATGCTATAATAGTATTAATACGGAAACATTAATACATGTGTGTTTAATAAACAAACAGAAAGTTCCTAGTTATTCCTCTCTCATAAACTAGCTCGTTGATTAACAAGATGATCACGGTTTCCTGATCATAGACATTGGATGTTGTTAATAACGAGGTCACAACATTAGTGTAATGGTGTGATAAACATTCATCCGAAGTATAGCATTACAATCAAAGTCATTGAGTTTATATTGCTATAACAACATACGAAGTGATCATAATCCTTAGACCATGAGAATCATGTCAATCACTAACACCGGAAGAGTATCTTGATAACATCAAACGTCACACCATAACATGGTGATTATAAAAATGGGTTCAGTACTACTAAAGTGTTATGTTGAGGCCCATGGATCGAGAGTGGAATTTGTTCATCCTGATGACCGATAGATATGCTCTGGGACCTCTCGATGATATCACATTGATTAGCTTGCAAGCAAGTGATTTGATCACTAGAATGTTATATCAAGGGAACGAGAAAAGAGTACATGTCAGTAACAAGATCAAACTAGGTATGGAGATACCGATGATCGAATCTCGGACATGTAATATATCGCGAAACAAAAGGATTAATATACTAGCGTAAAAGGTTCTCGCGATCATAAGAAAGTCATCGCTGAATGTGTGGGAGTCAGTATGGATCTCCAGGTCCCGCTTCTAATTATTGATATGAGAAGGGTCTCGATCATGTCCATATTATTCGCGAACCGTAGGGTGACACACTTAAGAGACACCGACATCCATTTGGAGCAAAAGTTTCATGCCGGAAAGAATAACAAGAACAAAAATTTATTTCACTAGATACCGAAATGGGTTTTCGGGTGAAATTGCAAAAGGTGTTTTTTGCATGTGAAATGAAATACTAAGGGGTTATATGTGAATGTTTGTCATTAAAGTAATTGACAAAATTCTGAATAAATAAAAGGAGTTTTATTTAATGAGTGTTTGCATTAAATTTGGTGGAAAATTAATGGGAATTTGAGTGGGTTTTTGAGTGGAGGGAATTGAAAGGAATTTTTGTGAGTGGAGTGTCCACCCACATCAATGGAGGGAGGGCAAGGGGTCAGCCCCCATGCACCAGCCACCCCCTTGGGATGCCCCCTCCTCCTATAAAAGGATCCCCCTCCCTCTCTCTCACTCACACCTCCTCGTGAAGGATCTCTCTCCCCCTCTAGTATTTACCCCCCATGGTCTCGAACTAGCGAGATACATGTTCCTGGTGGCTATTCGTCAAGAAAGAGTTGTGCTTCCGCTGCATCGCTGGAGCGAGGAGGCGGAGGTTGCTCGGTGTCTTGGACGTGTGTGCGAGCATGAATGCACCGCTGATTTGCGGTGCTAGGACTTCCTATCGATCTTGAGATCGGCAAGAGATCGTCTACATCAACCACGAGTTCAACCCCGTTAAGCTTTATCGGTCTTCAAGGATATGTTCTCTACGGATGTGTATCCGCCCGTTGATTATATCTAGTAGATAGATCTTGGTATATAGTTGGTCCCATCGTAGGAATTTTTTTGTTTTCTATGTTGCGAACCCTACAACAACAACACATGCCTCTCCTTGCAGAGGACATACGACACATCACCTGGCTCGACAAGTTCTGACCGGAGCTACCTCCGCGCTACGACGGATCCACCAACCCAATTGAGTTCCTGCAACTCTACACCACTGCCATCCTTTCCGCGCGTGGGGACCATCGTGTCATGGCAAACTAGTTTCCCATGATCCCCAAGGGGTCGATATGCATGTGGTTGACGAATCTCCCCACGACGTCTGTTTCCTCATGGAAGAACCTTTGGGAACAATTCCTCAATAATTTCGCCGCTGAGTACGAGCGTCCTACTTATAGGGACAATCTCAGGGTTGTGTCTCAACGTCCGGATGAGACCATCCGCAAGTACGTCCAACATTTCTGACAGGTCCATGGTAGGATCCCCAAGACCTCCGACGAGGACATCATTGAGATCTTCTCCGCCAGCGTCATGAACGCCGGGATGATGGAGAATCTCGCCACTCGTGAGCCGAGCTCCACCTTCGAGCTCTTCAGGGTCGCTGACAAGTTCGTGAAGGTTGAGGAGGGTAACCTATTCGGCCATGTTGAAGATTCACCCCTATGCATCCCTCGTCCAAGGCCCAGTGCGAGGAACACAAGTGAAGGGAGCCTTCCACTGCCATTGTCGAACTAGGGTGAAAGCATCACTAGGAGAACATCGGCAAGGCCCATCACATGTACAAAGCACCATGCTCTGCCAGCGGGGACTCCATCGGGCACACCGAGGGCTCTGCGAAGGGAAGCCCGAGCTTTTTGGGCATTCAGGACGTGGGCGACGTCCAAGGGACCCATGAAGAATACCCACTTCGACGAGCCTCAAGGCATCTCCTCCTCACCAAGGTTGTCCTTGCCAGGAGCCAGCTTGAGCAAGGCTCTTGCCAGACCCATGCTAGCCTCAACGGAGAATACATCAGCGACACATGGTCGCGTAAAGGTATTTTGCCCCTATGTTTGTTTTTGGTAATCTGGACGGGCCGGTCTTACCGGACCGGCCCACTTCCCGTGCCGCGCATGCTTATAGCCTCGCTCTAGTGCATGGCCCTTGCTCGCTGCTCCCTCGTCCCGCGCACGCACGCCTCACGACGCCTGCTCCTCTCACTCTAGCATGCACTTGCCGCCACGCGTCGCCCCGCACGCGCTGCCCGCTCGAGTCGCCTACTAGACGCCCGCTTTTCTCGCTCGCTACCGCTCGCGCTCACACATCCATCCATCCGGCACGCGCCTAGCGCTCACCCATCTTCATTCACGCAACAGTCTGCCCATCACGGTAAGACCTTTCCTACTGAGTAGTCGCGTCTGTCCTTGGTGTCTCTTAGAGAATCTCTACTCGGGTTCCCAGCAGGCCGTTCCCAAGGCGTTTTTCGACGCAAAAATGGCCCGATTCGTCCTATGACGCCTGTTTCGTCGGTGGCCCATTTGTTCGTCTCGAGATCCGGCCAATCCCGGCACCGGAACACCTGGAATGCCGACGGCCAATGGCAGAAAAACGGCTACACGTGTGGCCCCAACCTATCAGCGAATGAAGCCGAGTCGTCGCCATCCCTTCGCCTCGGCTCCCGCGACGGACCCCCGGGCAATGACTGCCCGTCGCGTCGGCCACGCGTCGCCATAATGGCGCGCCACGGCCGCCTCGGCTTCCCGTTGTTTCCCCTTTTCCAGCCCACGCCACTACACCCTCCTGCCTTTACCACCAACTTCGGCCTATAAAATTCGGCGCCCTCGCCAGCTCACAACACACACTCTCAGCCTCTCCACTCCCCTCTACCGCGAACTCCAACTCCGGCGAGAAGAAGCACTCGACGAAGCCATGATGGAGAGATTCCCCGGCGACCATGCAACGGCAAACGGCTTCGTCCGACGCCGTCAATCGACCATCCGAAATCGGCAGACTGGGCGGTGCCCGTCGACGAGGACTCCTTCGCCATCAAGATGGCGATGGAGCGTTCTCTCCAGGACGTGGTGCTACCCTCGCTGATGCCGAAGCCAGACCTCCCCGTCTGGTCTAGGGCGGACTGGGAGCATGCGGAGGCGCCGAGTTCAACATCGGCAGGAGGAGGCCGAGCGCCAGGCTAGGGCTCGCTGTGAGCTCGCCTACCAGGGCGCGCCGCTCGTCGTCCTCGACGACGATGACGCCGGTCCCTTGCCGCAGCCTTGGCGCAACGGCGACGCCGGTCAGGGCAGCTCGCGCCCCCGCAGCCACCGAGCGACGACGACGGTGGCAAGCGGACCCCGACTACACGTTGTTCTACTGTCACTTCGGCATGTGAGCATCGTCCGACGACATTGACATCGCATCGGCATTGGCATCGGCATCGGCCTCTTCTTTAGTTCTTTTTAGCCTAATAAAATCAAATTTGGATGTTCGCCCGAATTTGATGTAGTATGTACGAACTTTCCTGCTTTTAATGAAAATCATCTATATTCGCCTAAAATTGGCCGAGTTTGAAAGAAATTTGGCTAAACCTGAGACCTCGGCCTGGGAAAAACGGGCTCTATCCGACATTATTTTACTTCGATGAAAAGTCAAAAAAGAGAAGTCACATTCGTCCTTGATGCCTCTTAATATATTACTCCCTCTGGTCCATATTAATTGATTTAGATTTATTAAAATTTAAATAAACCTATATAATAAATATACTAAATAGTGTCTAAATTTATCGTAGTAAAAATGAAATAGGAAAGAGCAACGGCAGCGTCTCCACGAGAACATCGCTCGTCTTCTGCTTGTATAAGAGAGTGGTCAAACTCCTCACAGGAGCTCCTCCTTTTCTTTCCTTGATGGCACTCTTCTCCACCTCTCTCTGCTCCTCTTGGGACCCCATGGCGTGTCTTGGCCTTCCTCCGGCGATGGACTCCTCACTGTGAGGTCCTCTCTCTTGATGGCTCCGACCGTAGATCTCCCTCACTAGCATCTCTCTTCTTCCTCCCACCACACCTCTTCCTCTTCACCTACCCCCTCACATTGGATCTGCTAGAAGATCCACCTCCCCGCCGCTGGTGTGACGACCTCCTCCTCCCTGCTTCCCTGCTGCCACGGGCGCTGAGCTAGGCTACTGCTCCACGGATCTCTTCTCCACCGGATCTGCATCGGCGGTCACTGCTCGTATGCATGGTTTGACTAATACCAAATCTGGCTTCAAGGTATGCATGGCTAATACAGGAAAAGTTATTATTTTGAACTATACCAGTATACGTATATATAACATGGTGTTTCCCTGCTGTCTTAGAACCAACTATTAAGAATTCATCTTAAATCAAATGTGCATATAGATTAAAGTACTCCTTTGTGAATGGTTGCTTTTTTCGGTCATTTTCTGAATGAAAATAATGCAGAATTAATCTTACAAATATGTGGTTTAGCTTCTTGGCTCATGGATCATGACGTTTGATCCTTGTTGTTGTGATACAATGGACCAATTTCTTATCAATCTCAACTGTTGTTGGAGTACTATATTATTAGGGTCCTTTTACATTATTTGTGAATGTGACTGTCTTGGTGTGACCATCTGAAGGGTGCGACAAAGTGATGTTTAATTTCTAACATGATGTAATCTCTGTGTGTCCTATTAGTTTGTTTCTGAATCTAGACATTTCGTGCCTTCTCTGAATATGCATGCTTTATCTGCTTTTAACTAGAACACCACTTTCGTGTGCTGGTAATCTAAAACACTACAAGCGAGTGGTCATCTAAAACACTAAATAATAATCTCATATTACTGGTTACTCTTCTCTGATATGCTATTTTTGATTCTGTTCTAATACCTTCCAAGGTTCCATGTAAATCTGATGGAAGATTTATTGTTATAAGCGAGTACAATATATACTATCAAACAGCTATGCACACTTTAAAAGCTTGATTTATGAATTACAGAAGAAATGGGCATTTTCTATTTCTTGGTCCTCGCATATTAGTGGTGGTGGAGAACCAGGGTTGGCACAGGAGGATGTATGACTAACTAACAAGTGGTGGAGGCATCGTTGTTGTTTGATCTTTCCTTGCTCTTTATCCATGTCATCCTTCTTTGAGCCACAAGCGAGTGGTAGTTTCGAGTAATCAGTAGCAACACAACGCAGCCTGCAGGTACTCTTGGTCTTTGTCCATATTCTTAGGTCAGATTTCATTTCATTCTTGTTTTCCAGATTCTTCATACCGGTAGTGTATTAATTAGTCGTCTATCATTTAATCCTGATTTGGTTCTTAGTAGCAGTAGGTGGTATGCAGCTAGGTATTGGGTCAGGTACTTCCTCGACATACATCTGATTTGGTTCTTAGTAGCACTAGGTGGTTGTAAACGGCTGGTATTGATCCATAATTTTTAAATGAGGACGTCTAACAACTTATATATTACTCTCGCAAGCTGATATTTGCATATTTTGTGCAGAAAGGAACAACTCACTCCTTTTATGGTTTCCTGGTGTAGATAACCTAAGAGTATTTCGAGTTGATGGTGCTCAATTAAGCAATCTTCAAGTTCAATTCAGTCCACTGAAAAGAATCGGGTGGGACCTCTCCGTTTTTTTCAATGCTGCACATAAGGCTCTATAGTTGGGCAGCTGCAATTTATTCTTTCACAAGACGTTGTGTTCAGGTAATAATCTTTCGTCTCCCTCCAAGCAAAAGGTTTGTAGTCACCATGATTAGCCTATAAAGTGATATTATGAGTAGTTATGATTCATTTGTTGGATGTTTCTAAACATACAATATATTAGAGGTGTGTTGGATGAGAGAAGGTGAAACACACAATTTAGGGTGTGTTTGGGAGGGCTCCACTTCACTAAACTAGAGGTGGAGCTGCTGAAGCTGTCCCAAACAGACTAAATCCACTTACCTGGTGGAGTGGAGCGAATGCGCTAGTTCATTTTACCGGAGCGAGCAAAGAGATGCTTCAGCAAAGAGGTGCTTAAGCTGCTTCACTTCGCATCCCACGCCTCCGATTATGTATCTGACCCAAGAGCTCAGCTGTATTTACCCGCAAATGCACTGGACTACCCAAAAAACAGCCATCCTGAAGCGTTATTTTCTTTCTTCCTGTTTGTGTTCTCTGCAGATGGAATCCAGACGACTAGGGCAAGCCGCCGCCCCATCTCTGGCCCGGACTTGGGCACCCAGCCGCCCCAATCTCAGGCGGGATTTCTCCCCAGCAGCTCCGGCGACCCCTCCCCCTCTGCCACAACGTCCACCCTTCTCCCCTCCAACCTTGTTCACCCTCCTTTCTCCCTCCGCCCTCCACTCTGTTCTCCGCCGTGTGCAGTACCAAGAAATGGGAAGAAAAGCCACAGTCACCTAGGAGGAAGCCACTGTATCATTTTCCCGATAGCTATCATTGCCTGCTTGTGGACTTGCTTCACGAGGGACAACACCTCTAATTTTCTAGCCTACTTGTACCAGGACTTGCCGCTGACCTTCAACAGCAGCTCGTCTCCACCCACAACCAATCTTGACAAGAGGTAGCCAAAGTGGCCACCGACCTTTCCTGCTTGTACCAGCTTGCTCTCAAACACATGAATTCGGTACATACTACACACATGTCAATGATGCAACAATATATTTCTATCCTGACGTTTAGAAAAAAAATACGAAACATGTTAGGATCGTTAGTGACACATCGATAGGAAAAAATAAAAAATAGAGGGTATTCTAGACATTTTACGACACACTCTCACTAATGTGGATCTGAAGCTAATTGTCCTCCCAAACACATTTTGCTACTCTAGAGCACTTTAGGTGGAGTGGAGTTTAGAGGTGGAGTGGAGTGGAGTGAAGTGGAGCGGAGCCCTCCCAAACACACCCTTACTAGATGCATTTTGGATCATAGAAGGTGATGTTCTTCGGAAGCTCTTGTGATTTTGTGTAGAAAAGGAAGCTTCCCTTTCATTTATCCGTTCTGTTTCTCTCTATTCCTTATGCTCCTGTATTATGTTCTGGCTTGGGTGTTGGATGGTGGGGTGAATTATAAAGTTTTCCCTGTCGCTGATCGATAGCACCTTATTTTGGCATTCAGTTTACATTTTGTACTTTATTTGGCTCATTAGTCATTGGAACACCTTTTTCCATTGTTTGCTTAAGTTTGCTGTTAGGTTGGTTTGCTTCTCTGGCTTTAAAGATGCGTAATCATGTCGTTTGGATCAATCTGATGTGGCACGCGATCTATCAAATTATTTTTTACAAGACTTTCTAACAATGGATGTAAATATAATCTGGTGATTTACATGTTTTAATCGAATTACTATGTGTTTGTGCAGATTTTTTGTTAATTTGCATGAACCATTTTTGAGAACTGATATTTCTAAATGCTTCACACAGGTAATGCGTCATGCTGCGATGACTTTACCTTTTATTAGCAAGATTACACAAGTATATGATCAAAATCAGAGCTTTTCATATACTGAAAGTATGAGTATTTCTTATTATAAGCGTGTGTAAATATATTTTATAGACTTTTGCATATAGTCCAGAATCTGTAGTAAGGATTTGTTGTTGCTTCTTCAGCACTGCATTTTTACTGCCTCTCTAATATTTCTGGTTTTCAGTATAACAAAATAGTTACTGTTGTGACAGGGTTTGGGACAGGGTTTAAGTGAAATTTGGAAGTTCCCACCCGAGTCTGAACTTCACTTGTCATGCTTGATAAACTAAATTCAGATATGAGAAAAGATGATGTTCATCTTATGGAGAGCTTGGCATCATTGAAATGATGCCATTTTGGGGAGACTTGTACGCCACTTACATAATTATCTAGCTACTGTTCAGGGCCTTACAAATGGACATGTTACTGTATAATGACGCTCTCATCCGTGCTACTCCCGTGTCTCCTTCTCAAAGAGTCAAAACCTAGGTGCCTCCGCTTGTCCGTCTCCTCCCACGTCCTCTCCCCATCGGCCGTCGCTGCTCCGGCTTTCTCCTCCGGGAGGAGTTGAACCGGAGGAGCAGCGCTGCTCACGAGTCCTCCATCCCCACGTCGGTCCTTCTCATCCAGCATTGTTCTTCTCAAGGAGGACCGGATCTGAGGAGCTCAACCTCCACCGACCGAGCTCAACCTCCACCGGCCTGTTCCTGACTCCATCAGGACCGGAAACGGCGGCGCTCGCCCCCAGGTACGCCTCCTGCCCTCCCCTATCCCGTCTCAACTCTCTTTCTATCTCTCCCATGTCACCTCCTCTCACTTATGGTGCTTGTTGCTGTTGTCTTGTGTATGATATTGCTGCTTGCAGTCATGCTGTGTGTGTGGTGCTTACTGCTATGTGGAACTGCTGGTGTGTGTGCTTACTTGCCAGTGTAGCGATGTGCAAGATCTGCTTGCTGGTTGCTGCTGCCTGCCTGCATCCTTGCTTGATGTAGTATTTTGTGTTGATTACTTGTCGGTGTGTGATATTGCGATATGTGCATTGGCGGTGGTAGAAAGAAGTGTTGGCCATCCTTGAGGTTAGCAAGGCGGGCCCGCTGCCTGGCTATGGTACGCTTTAAGGATGCGAGGCCCAGGTAGGAGATCTTGAGTTGCTTGCGCAGTTGGTTTTCCTCCGACGTGAGCACCCTATTCTCTTGGGCTTTGTCGAAGAAAGATATCAGCTCGCGGGAAATCGCCAGCTTGTGCTCGATGTTACCTACTGAATGGGCATTCCAGTTGGTCAGCTTTGTGCTTGATGTTACCTACTAAAAAGGGTCTGCCTCATCTACAAAACCCCAAGCCTCGGCCACGGTCTCATGGAACCCATCCATCCTAAACCAGAAATTCTTGAAATGGAACCTCATGTACATCGCTGGCATGGGGGAGCAGTCCAGGAGAAGCGGGCAATGATGGGACACCACCGACACTAGGCATATGAGGTGGTTCTCACCGTGCGCGTCTTCCCAGTCCGTGGTGCAAAGCACACGGTCGAGATGTACCAGGGTAGGGGGTGATTGCTCGGTAGACCATGTGTATCTACGACCATTCAAGTAGGCCTCCTTGAGGGCGAGGTCGTTGATGAGCTTATGGAATCTTCCCATCATGTGCTGATTCAGGTTGTCGTTCTTGAATCTTCCCATCATGCGGTGATTCAGGTTGTCGTTCTTGACTTCCGCATGGTAGATGAGATTAAAATCCCCACAAAGCATCCATGGGCTGGGGGAATCGGGCCGGATATCTCAACTCCTGGAGAAACGCAATTTTCTCCTCGTCCTCTTGAGTCCCATATACTATCGAGATCCACCAGGGGGTGCCGGACTCATAGGAAACCTTGGCAGTGATGGCGTTGGTGGTGAACAGTGGGTCCATAGTCTTGACCCTGCTCTTCCACGCAAGCAAAATGCCGCCTCGCGTGCCAGCAGCTGGCAGGTAGGTGTAATCCTCGAACTCCGGCCCGAGAGTCTTAAGGACAATGTACGAGCACAACAACTCCACCTTAGTTTCTTGAAAGCATACAATGCTAGCACCCATGGTGTCGATCAACGATCTAATGGCTAACCTCCTGGATCGAGAGTTGAGCCCTCTAACGTTCCAAACTACCATCTTAAGACCGCGATCCATGGGAAAGAGATTGACATGGAGGAGTTAACAGATGGGCTAAGTCTTGCCCGTGCCGTCAAAAAGGGCCGAATCGATCGGCGGCAGCACGGATATTTCTTGGTCCACGAGCTTGGCGATGGCTACCAACACAGATTGCGGGATTAGCATCGCAAACATGCAGTTATAAGCCTCCATCTCCTCCGTAGTAATCTTTTGATCGAGCTCGATGAGCCCTAGAGTGCGCAAGATCTGGACCTGGGCCATGCGCTTAGATTTTGGTGGGGCGCAACCCGTCTTTGCTGAGTTTGCTGAACGGCCGTGCTTGGGCGCGAAGTTCATGTCCCTGGAGATGGCAAGCAAGCGTCGATGTGCTTGGTAGCCGCCTTGAGAAAGTCGCCCGGCGTCCAGGTGGTTGTTGTCGAACCGATGCGAGCAGTATCATGACGGTAGGTTTTCGGTGGCGTAGCGAACCGACCTGGTGCCGTGCGCAATTAGGCGTGGGCATCGCCTGAGCGGCCTAGCACGGCATAGGGAGGGGATCTCGCCTCCTCGGTCTGGTAAAGCGTCATGGGCAGCTGCTGGACAAGATCCGGTGTTGACTGGGCCGTGGGCATGAGGCCCAAATCCTTGAGCGGGCGACTAGCGGGAATAGGAGTTCGCGACGCGGGATCTGCTGGCTACTGATGTGCAGTAGTCTCCAAGGGTTGGTCTGCCCCCATGCTAGCGAAAGAGTCCAAGGGCTGATTTGTCTCCAAGCCAGCGAGAGCTTCTTTTTGCCCCGACAACGGATCGACGTTGGAGACTAGGTTACTGGCCTCAGAATCCTGGACCACCGTGTTCGAAGATAAAGCTTCGCGGTTTTGGGAGGGGGGTTGTCCATATCCGCATGGCCCCCGGCTTGGGCATCGTCTGGCGCCCTAGAATTTGAACTCGACGACTCGGTCGTGCCTGGCTCATCAGAGGATGCGATCTCTAGCTCGAAGGAAGACGAAGAGGTATGTGACTCGTCCAATAGGAGCCCGCCAGCTATGCTTTTAGAGAGATCGGCGCGTCCCAGATCTAGGGCTACATGGTAGGTGGCCGCCCCTATGTCAGTCGTGATAAAAGCGACCGCCAGCTGTCGGTCTTTGTGCATCCAGACACATTGTCCCTAGGCACTAGAGTGGCGGGCCCCGCCCTGGAACGGCCATGGGCCCATGCTTTGATCGAGGGCGGTGCTAGTGGTAGGGGAGGCCTTGGCGGCGGCGGCACACCCACGACTAGGCTGTCGACCCGTTGAGCACGGGCGTCTAGCGCGCACGCGAGAGCACCGAGCTCCATGCCATCATCATGGCCGGATTGGTGAGGGAGGCGCCGTTTTGTCGGCACTTGCGATTCCTTCGTCTCTGGCCGCGCCTTGGTTGCTGCTTTGCGGGCCCTCCTCCCTCCATGTTGCTGCCCTCATCTCCTTGGCTCTCGTCGGCATGGTTGGCCGGCCCTGGGTCTCCACCAACCGGTGCGCTGCTAACCACCCTGATGGATATGGGATAGGTGAGCGTACGCACCAGGGCCTGAGCGAGAGGGTGAAGCCAGCGTTCTCGTTTTGCTGATAAAGTGGTCGTCGGCGATTCGGTCCTTGATGGGATTGCATGCTGCAGATGATAAGGAAATCCTCTGGGTGATGGAGATGGATGGAAAAGTCGCCTGCTTGCAGGTCAAATTCTTGACGAAGCAGCGCGGCCACGACGTCGGAGGTGACCGCCGGCCTGGTTCATGTGACAGTGGCCACCATCGCGCGGCCTCCACCATCTCAGCGTAGCGCGGCACGATGACGCGGGCCGGACCTAGAGGGTCGACAACCGGCGTCAACGTCGCAGCCAATTGCCGCTTGCGAGACGAGGTGGCACACGCCGCGGCGCGTGCAAGGTCGGCGAGTTAGGCGGCGGAGGTGGTGGGGGCAGTGATAGGCGCGCCTTGCCTCTGGGGCGGACGTTGGGCTGCCGCAGGGGCCGCCACCAGGAGCCACGGAGGCGCATGACGCTCGGGCGACACGCGGGAGCGGTCGAATTCCCTCTACTCCGTCGTGCACTGCCTGGAGTTATGCGTAGAGTACTGGCAACGACGACAGTGCACCTCGTTGATGCCGTCCCGCACCGGGTGGCCGAGCTCAAGGCAGCGGAAGTAGAGGCCCTCCTCCTCAGGCGTAGGGCTCCGGCGACGAGGCGGCTGGTGGTTGCCTCCTGCGTGCTGGGACGCCGTTGCTGGTGATGACCACGCCTTGGCTGCTATCAGCCTTCGGCATCTGTGCCGCGGGTACCACATCGGCAACGCGATGGTCCTCCGAACGGGGGCCGAGGCGGGTGGCTGCTGGCGCGTGGCCAGGGTTCATGGCAGCGACCAAGGGCTGTAGGGGTGGAGACGGGGAGGGAGGGGAAGGGGTGGGTGGGGAGCGGGGCTAGAGAGGGAGTGGACTACCGGCGAGGAGTTTGACGGCGGCGGCTAGGTCACTGGGATGGAAGGAGAGGGAGCATGCATGTAGAATCGTGCACGTCCATCTCTGATCCTCAAGTCCCTCAAGTCCTATCTCTGCACTTCAGAATTTGGTATAAAACAGTGAATGTGATGTTAGTCCATAGAGCTCTAATTTATGTTAATTTTTTCGCAAGTTACTTATTCTTGTACCTGTTTACATTATGTTCAGATTCATAATGGAATTCTGGCTTTCCCTTGATGAAATTAAACAAAGACGGTGAGTGATCAGGTTTTTTATGATGTTCCCTTGCTTGGAGAATAGTACATCTTAGTAAATCATATAGAAGCATCTCATGCATTGCTAGCTAGCGCTGCACTTCTTTTTCCATGTTTTTATTCAGTTTTAATTCTGTGAGCACTCTGCTCTTCTTTTTGATCATTATTTTCTCTTATTGTCTCGTGTATGCTGACACTGAATTTATCGAGAAAATGAAGATAGTCAGCTAGAACTCCTGGATATCCTTCAGCAAGGACTAAGGATCTCTGTCTCGTTTTCGAACTTTGATCTGTTAAAAGAGTCATCAAGCAGTGCTCCTATTTTAGCATTGCTCCATTGAATAACTAAAATGACTATAACCTGCCTAGAATCGTATATGTTAGTTGACTTACGTACCTTCTTTTATGTATGCCTGATCACATGCTTTTGAGATGGTTGGATCTATATCGAATTATTCCTAGAAGATTAAATATTGTTTACCTTACTGCAGAAATCTTTTATTTTCTTAAAACTTATTTGATTTTATTCTGGTTGTTTACCGTTTGATTTTTTTGCTTGACTTATCTAGGTGTTCAAATGCTTCGGATTTCAGTGGCCATTACACTGGATCTTATTCCATATGATTTTGCTAGAGCAGATACAAAGAGAAGTAGTTCAAGGTAAATTAAAACTCAAAAGATTACTCCGTTGTTGCCTATTTGTAGAATCTTTATTTCTTTTTTCCCCTAGAAATAGTACATCTAGCAGTATTTAACATTCCAAGATAATCATGTGTAGGCTGATGACTTTTGAAATGATGTTACCTCGCCATATTTTTTTTGTGGTGAGCTTTCATATTAGATAAATGATCACGCTGCATCATATATATATATACCTATTACATAACTGAAGTTTTTCACCTGTTTAAGAGGAAATAAATATTGTACATGTTGAAATCTGATAATGCTACCAGAGTTGGCTAACCCGCTACCTTATGGTTATGATTTACCAGGTGTAAATCCCATAGTGATGCCAGTTCTGGTTAATCCATTGCATAATGATTATGTTCCAGTTACTGAATATCAGATGGTAGAGCCAATGGTTTTCAATCCTCTGCCTGCTGGGAATATGATTGCGGTGGAAGAGCTGTTTAACCCGCTTCCTGACCGTGATCTGCTGTCTGAAAACCCTGTTGCGATGACCGTGAAAGTACCGGTTATCCCATTTACTCATAAAAAATATGCACCAGCTACTGTAAATCAGACTGCAGCCAGTGATGTTTACCTTGCTGCCTGATTATGTTTTCCAATTAAAAATCACAATTTGTCTAATGATTCTATGTTCTCTGAACCAATGACAGTTGATACTGCGTTTACTGAACCCCACTTGCAAAAGATTGGCCATGTCCAGGTAAAACGAAATACCTACTTCATTACACAATCACATATACTAAATATTATCTTGTTTTAGTTTACGTAGAACCAGATAAAATTGTATCTTATTCTTCTGTATGTGCATATGTACCAGGACTTATCAAGCACAGGCAATTTGCTGACTACTCCAATCGTAGGTCCAAGTAGTCCACATATTGTTACATCATCATTTGACAAGTTGTCAGGCACATGGACAATGTAAGCCTTTTGTATTTGTCAACAGTCCAAGTATCTTTTTCTATGTGGTACGTCTGTGTGTCAGTTAACAGTCAGTATGTGAGTACAAGAAATCTGGATTGAATAATTGCTGCTCAAACTACCTAATAACTCCAAATAAAAAATTCATGGTATCCATTTCCTCATAATAAGTACACCTGTATTTGATGGACATGCTAACAATTATGAAGTTGTCTGCAGTCTCCTTTGAATACTTCTGTTTGCTAGTGGTAACTTCTCCTGTTTTTACTACTGCTTGTAAGTCTTTGTACCCTGTGTACCATTAGAATAAAAAAATTAATAACAAAATATTGCTCCATAAACATGGGATAAATCTGTTAGCAATCTAATTCTTTTGTTACTGCAGTATGAGCTATAAGATGTCTAATTGGGCATTCCTTTTGTCTTAACAGATTGGTATGGCTCCTTTCAAAATTGGGGAAGTTGAAATGGGGTGATATTTCTCGGTTGTTGTGATGAAAGACAACTAGTTTGTACTATCTTGGCGCTTCTCTTTCATGGTAGCGCCCTGCCACGCCAAGCGTGTCCGGTGGTTCCCATCAAGTAAATCTTTTTGTCTTTATGGCACATTTTGCTATTGTATATTTTCTTTCACCTCTCCAGAGGTGTGTTAAATGTTCCATGTAAAATCTAGCCTTACCTTATGTTTAAGCCAACAATTGTGTATTAAACTATTAGTAACTCTAAACATTGGTTAATGGCAAACTAAAATTGTTGGGTGATGAAATAATTAATAACACTTTGCCATGTAAAATCTAGCCTTACCTTATGTTTAAGCCAACAATTGTGTATTAAACTATTAGTAACTCTAAACATTGGTTAATGGCAAACTAAAATTGTTGGGTGATGAAATAATTAATAACACTTTGCCATGATTAATATGTAGTACAAACACAACGTATGTGGCCATGAAACTTAATCGCTACAACAATTCCTAGAAACTTAAACTGATCTGCGACGACAATGAAAGAGCAATTTGGCAACATGTATACTTAGTATATATTAAGGTTTATTTTCTCACGAATAGACCTGTATGCGGCCTAATATGTAGCAGATATGTTGCTAGTAGAAGTACCAACAATCCTTATATCATGGTGTTTTCAGGTTTCGAACCCATGAGTAGTCTTTTATGTGCCCTAATATGTTGTGCGGACCCAAAATATAATTTTATTGTAGACCTAAGCTAACTCGGTAACACCCCATGGACAGCCTGATAAAACAGAATTAGCTAGCTGGTCTAATATCTTACGCAGGAGCATCTCAAGGACACCCAAACTTTGTGTAATCATCAAAAAACTACTTGAAACTAAAAAATGATAGAAAGAAAAAGTAAGTTGGCAACATGTATACTTTGTAGATTAGTTCCCTGTTATGTTTGTATGATTGTGTGGAATAGTAGTACATATGCATATGTACAATATATTTAAATTTATGCTCTTTAACCGGTGCACATGGGATTAGTTTGCGGTGTACTCGGTTGGAGTATAAATATACCGATTAGATTTAAACAGTCTTCTTGTAGTTATGTCTTAGCAGTGTCTTAGTGTAGTATTGTGTGAACGACTCAACGACGAATGACCATGTCTTTTCTTTGGATGCCCAGACTTAAGGACAAATAGCTTGGAACAACACTGCCCTTCCCTACTACCAATTTGTTAGTGGAATAGGTTGAATGGTCTTATTCTAAAAGATTTTTATCCCAAGCTTGCGATGGCTTAAAAACGACATGTAGTGTTGGTACACCAACCATATATAGAGTTGGTACAACATCCATGTCTGCCTTTTAGGCCTGTTGCGCAATGTCTCTTCTCTCATTTCCTGACTATCATATTAGTCTTCGTGCCCAACCTTTTTACATGCCCCTAGCCTATGGTTTTGAACCGGAATGGTGCAACCTTTGCACCTGGTACCGGACACCCTCCTTTCCTGTCTAAAAGATCTTCGCATAGTCTTGCTTGGCTTTAACAGCATGTGAACTGATGGTACAACAACCATGTTTAGGCCTAAGTGGCTTGCTATGCATGCTAGTGTGAAGTTCTTTTCTCTCGTTCCTACACGCTTAGGGTTTTGACACGGTGGATGATATGTTACTTTTTGAAAATAATCCCCCCTCATCTATGTCATTGACCATACGTCAATGATTGCTTTTTTCTTTGTTTTTTTATACTTCCTCTGTCCTATGAAACTTGTCTCTGATTTATCTAAATTTGGATGTATCTACATACTAGATAGTGTCTAGATACATCCAAATTTTGATAAATCTAAGACAACTTTCATGAGACGGAGGGAGTAAAATATGTCACTCTAATGAGAATCATCCATCGTGTGGTCTGTCTAGACGGTATGTTAACGCTTAGTGTGTCTAGCGTGTTGGTTTGGCGGTTGTCTAGGTATTTGGTCACGGGTTAGCATGTCTAGTGTATGAAGTGTCTGGTCAGATTAGTTTCTTGTTGGTTTAGTGAGTTTAATCTAGTGGTCATTTTGTTTGGTCTAATGAGGGTAAAGTTCTTATTATTTTGAACCCTAGATCGTCTGCAGTACCAATCCTTAACATCAATTAAAAACCTTGAGCCACTATATTGTAAGCCATGAGGGTATAATAATCTCTACTACTTATAAAGGCACAAACATGAGTTTCGCTAAGCGTATACATCAAACCTTAAACGGATGGCCACATATAGAAAATCAGGTCCCACTGGAGCTCATTTAGCGATTGCGCTAAGGCTAATCAGATCCCATGTGCAATTAGCAATTTAAGATAACGGACGAAACACTTATCCCCACTTATCCCGTCAGACCTCGGGGCAAATAGGAAAACATTCCCCGTGTCATCAACACCCGATCGTGCAGTTAAAAAACCCTGATCAATTAGGGAAACAAAAACAAAGAAATTGAACACGGCTCGCCATTAGCGCAATTTTGTTTTATGCCCTCGCTGAGATTATGGCTGATGCCAAGAACCTGGTCCCTTGTCGTCGCCTGCGTCGTGCCGATCAACTGGACAATGCCCTTGTCGTCTCCCTTGTCGCATCGCATCGCTTGGACGACGCCCTTGCCACTGTGTTACTGGACGACACCCTCGCCGTCACCCATGGCGCGCCGAGATCCTGGACAACGCCCTTGCCACGGTGTTCTTGGACGATGCCCTCGCCTCGCGCCACATCGCACCGAGAACCAAGACGACGCCCTCGCCACGACGTTCCTGGACTGCACAGTTACTATCAGGTAACACCATAAATTCAAGAGATGGTTACATTTCTAACATACACATGTTTAAACGTCACATCTTTTACAAACTGGAATTTAGGCAAATAACGTTAATGCAAGTAAATATGGCTAGGGGATGCATGTAAAACTGCTTTACCTTAGTATACTAGTAAACATGCTCGCGTTGCAACGGGTAAGAAAAAATGAACCCTTTTATGAAGAACATTGGCACATCCTGATTTTTTCCCTAAGATGATTCATTCGCATAATTATAGCCTTAGTTTGCCCTTTCATAGTAATCTTTAGTTTTTATTATCTTTTTATTTGTTTAATCCTTTATGCCTCATTTTAATTTATTTCTACTCAATCTACTATTTTAGAATCTTTTCAATTTTAATATATATTTATGTTTGAAGCCACCATAGTAGCCATCCAATCTTTTTTTAGAAAATTAGATCGACAAGTATTGTCAAAACATTATTTCTTAGTATTATCAATGCACTCATTAAATCAATCTCCCTTAACAAAAGAACCCATCAATGCTTATATCTATAAGTACTGGAGCACTGAAGCAATGCTGCTAATTTGAAAACCTTGAACCAACTTTAGACCATTAGTCTCACGAGTAGAGTCATCTTGTTCTACACCAGTGTGATGCCCCTTTATTTACACTTAACTGCAGGTTGCTTACTCGCAGAATAGATCACCCAGTACAAAAATCATCATACAATTTCAATGACCATAGGAAAACCTCCATGCCTAGACATTTTGTGTTTCTGAAACAAACACCTTTACTTTTATTTAGCTTTCTGTCTTATTGTCCGTTCCATGTTTTCACAAAACGGATGCGTTAGTAACTATGATAAAATTGTTAATGTTTAATGAAAGACCACTACAAACCACGGGTTGCCCTGATTGATCGAAGCTCTGACTGGTTGTCAAAGAGAAAGTCAAGTCCATTCGCAACTGGACATGGTGGCGTGGTGGCGATCCTCTCATGACGACCCAAGACGACTCGACGCAGCATGCATAATATAGAGTATCATATCCCCAATCTAAAGCTGATAGTTTTTCCTGAACCTTTCGAGCATCCTATACCCAATCTAAACATGATAGTTTTTTTAAACCTTTTCGGCTTTCCCTAACAATCTAAACTAGCATGAAGAAAGCTCCAAATAATAACACCCAGCAGCACAAACACTATTGAAAGAAGTTGTCTTCTCAATTGAATTCCTTTGTGGAGGGGTCAGATACGAATTCTCAAGGACAAGAGAAGTGAAATCACCAGTAGGGGCTTCATATTGGATCAGGTTGAGATGATCAGTTGCACTTCAAACTTGCACTAGACGGCAAGTGTGTACTACTACACAACACCCATAGAGCATCTCCCGCTTTTGATATGGGAATAGCCGATCATGCTTCAATGTACAGAGAAGTGCCATATTCCAACACCTAGAGTATGATCTCGTTAGTCACTTTTTGAAACACACAAATAATAAAACCCCTTAATTCTGATTTTTCAAAAATTTGCTAAATAATTCTGTGAGTAGATCAACAGTCAGGCATTAAAACACTATGCATAGATGCTAACATTGTCAACAAATGAATCCTTAGATGTATTTGTAAGAGGTCTTTTGGAGTACCCTCAAATGAATATTAGCCCTTCATTTTAGTGCATCTAAAGGCTCCTAATGATTTATACTAGTGCCAAAAACAATACTAGTACAATTTATACTAGTCAAGAAATTTCCCCCGCACGTTAGACAGGTCGCCGTTGTGCCTCAGCCCAAAACATTTTGTGATCC